>JANHMN010000001.1:184608431-184621203 GCA_030674055.1 Rhabdomys pumilio | reverse complement strand
GGGAGGGAGGGAGGGAGGGAGGGAGGGAGGGAGGGAGGGAGAGAGGGGGAGAGGGGGAGAGGGGGAGAGAGAGAGGGGAGGGAGAGAGGGGGAGGGAGAGAGGGGAGGGAGGGAGGGAAAGAGAGAGAGAGAGAGAGAGAGAGAGAGAGAGAGAGAGAGAGAGAGTGAGAGAGTTTTAAAAGGCGTAGGTACTTAAAAAGTGAATCTCAATGAACACATTGCCCAATCAAAGAACAGACCCTTTCTATCAACCTCTAAAGCCCTCCACACTCTCTACACACTCAAAATGGCAAGGACTACCTGACTTTATAATTCTTACTCTTTCATATTCATTTGCTTCCTCCATTACTTGGTGTGTATATGTGTGTATGTTCATGAGTGGGTA
Organism: Rhabdomys pumilio; assembly: GCA_030674055.1. Classification (NCBI taxonomy): domain Eukaryota; kingdom Metazoa; phylum Chordata; class Mammalia; order Rodentia; family Muridae; genus Rhabdomys; species Rhabdomys pumilio. Next base: position 184,620,818 of record JANHMN010000001.1, on the reverse strand, counting down.
TGTGGGCACATATGTGCACATTCATTTGAAGGCCACAGATTATACTGGGTACCTTCCTCAGTTGCTCTCATATTGTTTTTTGAGAGGATTTCTCACCATTCAGCTAGCCCAGCTGGCCAACATATCTTCCTGTCTTTGCCTTACCTTACCTCAGATTACCAGGATGTATCACTATGTCCAGTTTTTTCTACTGCTACTAGACATCCCTCTGGCCTTTATTTGTGTGCAAAAGCACTTTACCAAGCAAGCTATCTCCCTATGCACTCTTTCAAATTTCTTTAGTAACACTACCCAAACATATATAACTAAATATAACTTTAATGGTCTAACTTCCTAAATAAAATACTACAGTGCATATTCTTACATGTTAGGCTTCTGTCACCCAACAGATCACAGTGCATTTATTCACTAATATCGAAAGTCATCTGGGTTCTTTCCAGTTTGGGGCTAATATAAACATTGCTGCTATGAACATGTGGGGCAGTGGGCTGTGAGAAGCAGCCAGGTGCTTGGTCGAGCAGGAGCTTGGAATCCCAGGCCATTAATGGACAGTAGGAGTTTGGCTCTGCTCCCAGGCCCTGGTTCTTTTCATTTAGCTTCAGCCCTCCACAACCCCTCCCATAGAGAGGTCTATGGCCAACAGTCAAGAGGAACAGGCTTCAGGCCCTAGAGAGATTTACATACTAATGAGGTAGCTGAAGAGGCTACCAGAGGGTGGAGCCAATTAAACATTCTTCCCCAGCCCCTACCCCCTCTCTCCCTCCCTATTTAACTCAGGTCTGCCCTGGGTCTCAAGGGGGTGCAACCCTGTCTCGAAAAAACAAAAAAAACAAAAACAAAAACAAAAAACAAAAAAACAAAAAAACAAAAAAACAAAAAAAGAAAAAGAAAAAGAAAGAAAGAAAGAAGGAAAGAAAGAAATTATGTGTCATAATTACTATGTAGTTCAAAACAGAAATAAAGAACAAAGTAACATACTCACAAGAAAACTAAGGGATCCCAGGTGTGCAAACATTAGGTTCTTAACACCAAAGACACATTTTCCTTAGATGATCAGGACAACTAGCCATGATGCTAAGGAGTAAAGTACAACTAAGTACAACTAAGAATCCTGGGTTAGAGGAGAACTAAGCCATCTGCTCTGCAACTACCAACCTAAAAAATATTTCTAAACCTCAAAACTGAGCTCTGTCATGAAATATTGTTATAATATGTGCTTGACCCTAAATTCTATAAGTTGCAAATATACCAGCAATTAAAATTTTGAAAATGGCATGCATTCTGTTAATTAAAAAGTGAAACTCTAGATTCTCAGAGACTATCACAGTAACATGAAAACCAAAGCTGGCTCAGCTGGCTTGCCTGCTCCATGCCTAGAGTAAAGGAGGAGAAGGGAAGTGCTACTCCAGGAAAAGCTTCTGCTGCTGTCCCTCCAGAGTCCGGACATGGTGCTTATTCTCTTTCCCAGTTCACAAGCACTTCTGTGTGCCAAGAGCAGAGAGCACCAGGTAACTATAATCTCAACTAAGTTTTAAAAGTGTGTAATGAGGTATGTACAGCCATCTCATTTTATAAATGAAGGAAGGAAGATTAAAGAAGGCTAATTTGCCAGGAATCATATGTCAGTGAAAAATCCTACCAAGATTCCTCTCATAACATTATGAACGGAAACAAGCCAAAGCCACCTGAAGAGTTGGTTGATTCTGAAAAAGCAAATGCCAAAAATAAACTTATTAACATGAAGATATAAAGAAATGAAAGAATAATTAGAGTTCAACATCAAGTTAGCAACTAATTTTCCTCAGAGCCTGGCAACTCACTAGCAGAACTAAGGCTTTAGAACTTCAGAGAAGGGGCTCACATGTGCATTTTAATAACTCAAATGTATACACTGGGATTCATTTCTGCTCAAGTAAAATCAACTAAAACAATTCTTGCTATAGAAGACATTCTGGGAAGCTGTGTGGTTTTTTTGGTTTTGTTTTTTTAAACTTGAGAGGAAGGAAGAATAAGGAGGAAAGAGGTGTGCAGAATTCAGACAAGATGAAAACAGACCAATTTCAAAACAGAAAAGACATCGTTGGCATGAATTTACCATTGTCCTGTTCCTGCCATTCAAATGCTACAAGAGCTGCCAACAGCCTTCAACGTATCTAGAGCAGACTAAGAACAAAGAGATCAGACATTAGCAACATCTAACTCAGAAAGATTTCCCATGACGAGGATATAAACTACTTTCAGTACAGAACCATAATTACTTGAGGTTTAGAGAAATAAAAAAAAACTTAAAAACCGAAGTTAAAAAAAAAATGTATTTAAAGTAGAGTTGGCACCCAGATAACCCTGAGACTGTTCTGAGGCTGACCTCACAGAGTGACTCAGCATAAACACTTAGTCACCCAGCAACACCTAGTCATTGGATTCCTCTAACTAAGGGTTCAGTTTCAGTCAGAGTGAGCAAGCCCTAGCAGGAAGAAGGTACTGTAAGAAGCCTGCAGAAACAGTGACTATCATTTCAAAATGAGAATAGGGCAACAGAAAAAATATTTTGCAAACCAGTAAACCAGTAGGATAAAAACAAAAAACAAAAAACAAACCACCTGGAGATACTGAAAAAAATAAACATGGATTAAGAACACAGAGGTATTAATTTCACTTCAGGACACTTGGTAATACCATCAAGAGTGAGCTGACTCCTGGGAAACGGATAATCTGTCTCTACAAAGGAGACCTGAGAGGAATTTTTCTTTGGCATCAGCAGCAAAATCTCTTCCCTTGTGAGGACGGACAGCAGCCCAACAGCCAGATGCAGGCTGTTGTCCAAAGACTGCCCCACCCCCACCCTGCACTCAAGGTTGGGTCTTAGGTCTCTGTGTCCTTAGTGTCTCATTCTGCACTTTTTAAGTTCATCAAATGAGAGTTCATGGACACAAACAAAACAGGCGCAGTTTGTCAGCTCAGAAAGCATCTTTAGCAAAACATAAGAATTCCAAATAATCTCTTAAGTTTATGAAGTAAGCCTCAAGTAGTTCAAGTAACTGAACTTTACAGAGAAGATGGAAGTCCTTCTTAAACCCTGGTATCCTGAAGATAATTTTTTGCTAATAAGTTTTTAACGAGTTTTAATGAAATTACCTGCTAATTCTAGACTTTATGTAAAGTAATTTTATATAGAATATTTACAGATTGGGAATTATGTAAAAGGTTATACTTAAGCCTGGATAAAACCCACCTTCTTTTCCTAGAATTAAGCACTTTTCTCTAAAAGAACTTTTTAAAAAATATAGTCTGACTTTCCGTACAAGGAAAACATTAAAATGTATTCCAGCTCAATTATTTTCTATAAAATCAAAAATCTACATTTTTATGGGTTCATATAGGTAAGATGGAATATCTACCAATATACTAAATATAAAGAATCAATGGAAGTAAAGCATGAGCTTTTTAGTTTTTAAAACACTGACTTTATGCTACATAAGCCTAATAAATAATAAACGAGGTAGTTGACATTGCTTTTTAAAAGACTGGAAAAAGAATTTGAAGTACTACTGTACACTAAATATATACTTTGTAATCAAGACCAATCAATTTAAGATGCCTAGACATTAAAAATAAAACAAAACAAAAATAACAACAAAACCCAGCAAAACAGATTATGGATGGTTGTCAATACATAATCCCAAACTACACGTAAGTTTACCTGAGCAAGGTGTTTGCTGAGTTTCCTTCCTTGTGGTCAAACTCTTTAAACAAAATGTCTACAATGGCAGTTTGTCATAAAATGATCCTTGTAACAACAAACAAGGGCAGAGGTAACCCTCTTTCCAGAAACCCTTATTTAAGGAACCAACTTAATTTGGAAAATCCGTGATACCATCTGGAGTCATCAAAAGCAAATGTTGCTACCTAAAATTCAGAAACCAGATTCTTATGATACCTTCTCTGAGCCATTCAAACAGAGTTGAACTTCTCACGATTTGCACTAAAAGCTCAGAAGATATATAGATATATAGAAGCCCTTTTGTTTTGCTTTGTTTCCTGTTCTTTGTTCTGCCTCTTGTATATAAGAATGGGAGTTTATCTTCTGACTCTCCTCCTGTGTCTGCAGGTTCAGTTTTCCTGAGCAGATCAGTTAACTGAGCCTCTGTTGTGACTTCTGGTCTCTTAATGCTTACCTGGCTCACTTTACCACACAAGTACGATGTAATAAAATAAGCAGATTTTCTTCACTTAAATATTAAACTACAATTTCACTTTATATTACTTTAAATTAAATGTATAATATAAATCAGACATTTTAAAAGGGTTTTGTTTCAAACAAACATACAAAATAAAAGTAGCATTATATATAATAAAAGTATCAATATTTCTTCTAGAACTTTATTTGAAAATTATATCCTCTTGCTAATTTCAGTGGATATAAATTATCTTCCCTCACAGAAATCACTGTGCCAATTTCCATAATTGAGACGCAGTTATCAGATGGTCCACAAGTATTAAGAGTTTGGAAAATTTTCACATTTATTAAAAAAAAAAAAAAAAAAAAAAAAAAAACCTTAAAATAACTTTAAATTTTATTATGGTATATAAAACTGAGGGGGAAAACAGCTCTTCTAAAACCATCTAAAAACATATTTTTCTAAATAAGTCTTGGGAGTTCTAACTGTGACCCACTACAACTGTGTGCTCTAAATCCAGGTGTGGCCCTGTTAGCCACGAATGGTCCTGGGGTTAAGTATGAGGCAAACATATATACACATGAGATATGGATAAAAAACATTCTTTTCAGAAGGGGAAGAAAGGAAAAATGCTCTGCATGTATCTGCATGACAGGAAACAAAATGCATATAAAAAGCACTCACTCTACAATACATGGTGACCGGTTACTAACAACATTAAAAAAATACCGCAACTTTCTGTTAAGAGATTTCAGCTGCTCTATGAACTTCAAATAAAAAGGATTCACAACATTTTGCTTAGAACTCAGAAGGAATCTAAATCATCAAGAGCCAGCCTACCTTTAATATTCCTTAAGATACCCTTCTGAAAGTTGCCAATATTAGGCAACACCAGAGTGTAAGACAACTTATTGCTACCCTTTCCCTAAAATAAAAAGCTTGCACTGTGCTGAGGGCCATCTTCAAGCTGAGTGCCCCAAAAGACTACTTGCTTTTAATAACTTCATTTAATCTGAGAAATGTATCTAAAACTCACAATCCAATCTATTCTAGAACTAGAACTTGACTAAAGAAGCCACTGTCAGTCTTTCTTCATCATGTGTCCACACAGGCACTTTTAGACACAAACAGGTACTCTACACAAGAAAGTTTAGGTGTGGGCGAGCGGGAGAGGTGGCTCAGCAGTTAGGAGTACTAGCTGCCCTTGCAGAGCCTGGGTTTCATTCCCAGCACCCACATGGTGGCTCACAGCTCTCTGAAACTCTAGTTTGAGAGATATCTGAGGCTCCCTCTGGCCTCCGAAGACAGAGCACAGACATGGTGAACAGACATACAGACAAGTAAAACAAGCAGACAAAATACACACATAAAACTAACTAAATATTGTTAAGATGAGAAAGTTTAGGTATTTCACAACCCAGCAGTCTGTTTTATTCCCTGATGGATGACTTTTAATTAGCAAGTCTGAAATGCTCTCCTGTGTTTCTGTGTGTATATGTGGAGGGGCCGCCGAAATGAAATGTCTCTGCTCCATACATGTAGGCAAATGCAGAGAGAACATTGGAAACAAGCAGGTCCGCTGATGGCTGAAAAGCCGCCTCCACCTCCTGCTACCCCAGCACACTGAGCTCCTCGCAGCCTCCACCTCCTGCTACCCCAGCACACTGAGCTCCTTGCAGCCTCTACTTCAGCCCTAATTTCAGTGAAAGTCAATGTGAAAATACTCTGTACTCACTCTGGCATTCTAGGAATTGATGGATAAAAGTGCAGTCCCCGCCACTCTTTGAAAGCAAGTGCTCTAATAAAGAAAGAAAGACCTTTAAGGATATAGTTTGTTGCTGTCTTGAAATAAACAACAGCAAAGGTAAAGAAAAAATTTTAAATTATTTTAACATAGGTAACTGAAAAGAACTAATAGAGTATAGTAACACATTTTCAAGTTAAATACTGAACATTGTAATTTATATAGTCACTAGTTTACTCTGAACCACTAGCTTTTAAAGGTGCAGTTTTTATCCAAGGAGCTCAAAAAATAAACAAAAACAAATATATTCCTTTAAAAAGCTTTTCCCACTTTTCATATGTACCTTTCTCCATAACTGGTTTGCAAAAATACTCTAAAGTGATTTTTGTGGTTTTATTACTGAATTAATTTCAGGTGTGTATACTAACAGTCTCTCTTCCAAGATATTGATCTTAATTAAGACATAAAAACTTTAGAATGTATAAAATCAGCCAGGCATGGTAGCATATGCCTAAGTTCCCAACATTTAGGAGGATGAGGCAGGAGGACTGCCATGAATTTTAGACCAACATGGGCTGCATACACCGTGAGCTTCAGGGAAACTTGGATTATGATATAAGCCCTGTTTAAAAAGCCGGGAGGAAGTTACAGACAATAATTTCTGTAAATTTTTAAGAAATTGATGAGATAGATATTTTTATACATTCATTTTTACAAATGGTTTACTTAATCTATATCATACATAACTACTACATTACATTGTTTATCTCACCCAAATTTCATGTTCCACACAGTCGAAAACAAGAGCTTCATAAATGGTTTGGCTTACTTAAATAATCCAACTTTGTAAAAAGTAGAGTTTAAAAAGAGAAAATTAAAAATTAACATAGTAGTTTAAAGAGTTTCAGTCCTTTTCTTACAATAGTCTTAACTGAAAGGTCAAGGGCTAATTTCTGAATCCAGATAACATTCCTCGGTAACGGATTTGTCTTTCAAAACTACACAAGAGGTTCCAGGAAGCTTTAGTATAAAAGGCTGGGCCCCAGCATGGGGACTATTGGAAGGTCTGGAGGTGCTCCACCCTGGAAGGCGTCCACTGGCCCAGCACCATGTTCACTATCCACCCTGCTCTTCTCCAGCCCCCCTGCTCACTTCTCTGTTGTGACAGTGCCTATTTGACACCTTTCCTGTTAACTGCCTTCTTAGCCTTTCAAGTGTTATTTTCTTTTATTCTAGTTATACAATACCTAAAGGGCCTATGCTATAGTTATAAGATAAAAACGGGGGAGAAAATTAGTACAACTTTTATTTTAGAAAGATCAATGAGCAGTACAATACAGCCTCAAATAAAAATTAAGAATTAACTGGAACAGAAATTTGGAATTAAAGTAGTAGTTTAAACACAATTTGTCAACTGCAGCTAACTCTAGAAAAGCAGAAACCCTCAGTAGATTAAAAAGTAATTTTGCATAAACTCTAAACTAAATACTTTCAAAACTCAAACTAGGCAATATCATTTTAAGTGTGAAAATTTGTTTGGACAGATGAGAAAAATATAGTATATATACATGAGAGAACAGAGTTTTATTGATCATCTTCAAGCAAATGGGTAGAACTGATGATCAAATGTTGTTAAACAAGAGAAGCCAGACTCTTTCTTTCACAAGTTTCTTTCATATATAAAATCTAAATTTAAATGTATATATCACATATGTGATGGGAGAAGCAGGGAGGGATTATGGATGGAAAGGAAGTGCCCTAAAAGGAAGGAAAACAGGAAAGGATGATGGGAGGAAAAGACAAATTCATCTCTTACATGTAATCCATCTTAAATCCACTTACTGGACATAAAGCAAAAGGAACTGTTGGGGCGAGGAGACAGGATGATAAGGAAAAGCACACATGTACGAAAATGTCATAAACCTTAATGTATGCTTACCAAAATTTGTTAAAATTCATTTCAAACCAAACTTGAACGTAACTAAAAGACTTTATGACAGATATAAAACCAAACTTCAAACCAATATTAATCAATTCCTGGAAATTCTTATTAAAAACAGGGAATCCCACTGTGATGGTCTGAATGAGAATGGCCTCCACAGGCTGATATATTTGAATGGTTGGTCCCAAGTTGGTAGAACTGTTTGGGAAAATCAGGAGGCATGGCCTTGTTGCAGGAGGTGTGTCACTGGAGGTTGACTTTGGGATTTAAAAACCCAAGCCAGGCCCTGTCTCACTCTTTCTTGGCCTGCAACTTACAGATCAGATGTGAGCTCTCTGCTCCTTCCCCAGCACCATGTCTGCTTACCTGTGCCATGATAATAGAGACTCACCCTCCGATACTGTAAGCCCCCAATTAAATGTTTTCTTCTGTAAATTGCTTTGGTCATGGTGTCTCTTCACAGCAACAGAACAGTAACCACGACATCCACCATTACTCACTAAGCTAAAGATCATTTATTTTAGTTTCGCATGCAGGAACCCACAAAGGACAGAAAAGGATGTTGGATCCCTGGAACTAGAGTTACTGGTAGTTGTGAGCTGCCATGTGGGTTCTAGGAATCAAACCTGGGTCCTCTTGCAGAGCAGAAAGTGCTCTGAACCACTGAGCCATCTCTCCAGTACTCAATGTACTCTATTTTTAATATCTGAATCTGACCCTAAACTATTTAGTAGACTAGCTTAAAGTCTATTTAAGTATAAAGGCAAATACATATGTGCCATATCTACAAAAGCACCTTTGACACACTTAAGACAACATTCTTGTAGTCTATATAAAGCATTTCAAACATGACACTTAATAGTCTATTACTTGAATTCGGGCCCTTAGGAATTAAGTTGACACAACTACAGAATATATTACTATCACTGGTAATCCAAAAGGAATCTGATGCTTACAGGAAGGAAAACTAGTCTCTGTGATATTGGTTAAAGTAAAAAAGAAAAAAGAAAAAAAGAAAAAAGAAAAAAACAAACAAACATGGAAACATAAAGAACCATTCTATTTAGAATGCAGAGTTTATACAACTGAGTTTCCTATGGGTTCCGGTTTTCTTTATACCCATGTTGTACATATGCTATTGTAGCTATTAATCGCATATGCCGCTAAGCCATTTAAACAGAGTTCATTCTAACCAAGCTATGTGGCAGAATAAAACAAATATATTATTTCAAACACCTACTAGGGAAAATTAATATGAAATGGATCGTTACTAACTTTTAAATATTGGTCACATTTTTAAATAACATTTTAAAAATTGCTGGTTAAATAAAATTCACTACTAAAATGTGTTTTACTTGCTTCCTTTTAAACGTTTACTGTAGTTACTAGAAATTTTTAAATTTCTCACATAAGGCCTTTAGATAGCACTGTTCTACACTCCAATATATATTCAAATAATGCTTAGTTTAAAGGACAGAACACTGTTGATTTCTCTCTTGCATCTATACTTTCTCTACTACTGAAAGGGTAATGTTAACTTTAAAATTCATGAAAATTGTGGCTGTGAACTTTGGTGATGTTCTAAAAGGTTAATTATCTTACTACAAAGTCCACTCTGCAATAGAATGTTGCATAATGAGATGTTTGTGTAAATGTAAGACCTCACTGCCAAAAATCTCTGCTACTCATTCTCACGGTACTTAACACATTGTCAACAGAGACTCAGATGCTTCAACAATGAAATAATAATTATAGCAAGGAGTGTTCCATAACAATATAAAAATTTTATTCATTTAATATTAAATTAAGGAATCTACAACTATTCTCTAATAGGAAAGCAGACTATTAATCTAAATTTTGGGGCAAAAATTTTACACAGTAATCTGACAACTCTAGTAAAAAGCTGGATTTTATGTATATAAAGATTCTTTTTTTTTTTTTTTTTTTGGGGGGGGGTTTCGAGACAGGGTTTTTTCCCTGTGTAGCCCTGGCTGTCCTGGAACTCACTCTGTAGACCAGGCTGGCCTCGAACTCAGAAATCCACCTGCCTCTGCCTCCCAAGTACTGGGATTAAAGGCGTGCGCCACCACCGCCCAGCAAGATTCTTAACTGAAAAAATAAAAGCCCATAGCTTGTTTTAATTAATGTAACACTTGACACATATTCAAAAAAATATGAATTTAATTAAAAAGTATACAATCAGAAAGGAAAAGAAGCAAGCAAAATAATAATGGAAAACAAAATCATTTAAGAAAAAAAGAGTACTTAGGAGACAAAGATTAACTCATGTAACAAAAATTTGCTAAATACTTTTAATACATAGCAACTAAAAGTTTTGGTAAAATAAATATAAACTACACCTTTAAAAATTCTCAAATTGAAACTCGAAAACTCAAATCTGAAAAACTTAAGGCATTTTATAAACTACACAAACAAGTCAAATAGCAATTGATACTTTTTTCTCAAGAATCCTAAAATGCACAATATATGCAATATTAGACCTTGACTGCACATGATTATCTGAGCCATTTGGCAGTTACTATAAGAACTTTTCCCCCCTTTTTGTAATGCTGGATTAGAATCTAAGGCATAAACTTGGAAAATACATGAAACTACATCTCTAGCTCATCCATTTTTTTATTGCAAACAAATCAAAAGAAACTACTTCTTAACTCTGACCTCTTTCCATGATAAGGATATACCCTGATATGTGGAATATCATTTAGAAGTTCTAGATCTAACCTTAATACCTTCTTCTAAATTCTGTATATTAAAATCAGCTGATAAGCACATCAGTATTGACTAAAAATAATTTTAATTCTTTCGTACTCCACATATCCAGTGTAAAATGAAGCACACAGCTGGACTTGGTTCTCTGTGACTCTTAGAGAAAAGGGACAAGTGGCCAAAGTGAACAAGGCCCTTACGACTACGGGACTATAGGACTATAAAAGCCAGTAAGTAAAAGCATCCGTGTGCTGGGAGGGTGTCTCATGTCTTTGATCTCAGTACTTTCAGGACAGAGGCAAGCAGATCTCTGTGAGCTCATGGCCAGCATGATTTAAATAAATAGATAGTTCTAAGCAGCCATGGTGGCACAGTGAGACTCTGCATAAAAGAGAAGGAGGGGAAAGGAGGGAGGGGTGAGGAGGAAGGACAACAAAAAACAACAAAAACTAATACACTGGCTGGGTTTTGGTCAATTGAAAACTCCTGCTACCCAGAAAAAAAGGGGTCAAAAAAAATCAAAAACTAAAAAGCGTTTATTTTTAGATAAAGAAAGTATTCGATGGGACATTAAGTAAGTTCATAAACCACAAATGGAGACCTGGAAGCTGAACGTAATGGAACAGAAGTGCGAGCTCCTCGGAAGGTAAGAGCCACAAAACAAGCCACAGCTAACAAGGTGCAGCATTTTCTCACCTGAGCCACTGCAATTTCCACATAGCAAGGGATATCTAAGTATAGATCACCTCTGTATCTTAGACTACAAAGACAAGCTGGATTTTAAATGACGAATTTCAATGGTATGTGACCAGTTGTAGATGATGTGTGTTACTCAAGTACAAAAAATCGTCAAGCATTTAGCTCTCTGTTCTACTTAAATGATAGAAGGATGTCATGAAAAAATACTTAAGTTTTTTACGCTACCTTTTTCTGTGCTCCCATTTATTTTAGGTAAGAAGTCATCAACTTGTATCCCTAGGATTAAGACAGGATATCATTGCCTGATCAAAAGAAATATTAACTTTAAAACTGACTTCAAGGGTAACTACAACATTTTATATTTCTACTCGCACTGACTCTGTATAGAACACTGTACTTATAAGAAGAGTTCAAATTGCCATTCTCTACTTACGCAGGCTTAGAGACCTTCCAAAGAACCTGGGGGTAGGGTGCATGGGGGGGGGGGGGGGTTTGAATCCTGCTACTTAAGATCTCAGAGTCAAAACTCTGTCTCAAAGTCTGAACGATGGCGCCCACTGGTGGCAATCATGAGTATTGTAAAGGTGATTTCTAAATACATAACCTTTGATACTTGGAATGAAAGAAATAAACAGCTTGAAAAGCGAACAATGTGAACTGAGCACAAGGTCAACAGCTCATGGAAACATTTTTAAATGAGGTGACACCTACCTAAACTGCTGCATTCTTTAAGAGCTTTCTCCTGCAGATGTTCTAACCGTACTGTAAAAAATAGTCCAAGAAGAAAGTATTTCACAGACAAAGAGAACAAAAATTCAATAAAACCAATTTCTGTCTCAGCCAGCTTACCTTGTAGAGCTGTTAGCCTTTCATTGGTGAAGTCATTATCAGCTTGCAAAGCTTCTATCTTTGCCTGGAGCTCTTGTTCCTTTTCTTCCATTTCATCAATTTTAGTCTGTAATTCTTTCTTCTCGGCTTGTCCCTTCTGTTGGATTTCCTCTTGTTTTCCCTCTGCTACCTGTTGTGTAGGATCTTCAGTCAACTCATAAGACCTCACCTCGCTTTAACTAGCCTACAGTCAGGGCTGACTTCACTCA
>JANHMN010000001.1:184515709-184608421 GCA_030674055.1 Rhabdomys pumilio | reverse complement strand
CTCACCTCGCTTTAACTAGCCTACAGTCAGGGCTGACTTCACTCACTCACACTTCTGAGAAATATATTCAGAATTACAGAGCATATCTATAAAGCTGATTTTCTACAGAAAACAAAGACAGAGACTTGATGTGAAAAGTGAGTGATCTGCACTGAGCTCCTGACTTCACAGCACGGAGAAGGAAAACTTAGAAGCAAACAAGGAAACACAGGAGATAAACGAGCGATAGAGTCTAACTTAAATCCTCCATGTTTGTTATGTGGGAAATGTATTCCCAAATTTACTATTATTACTATGACTTGTTTGATAGTTCTAAAATACAATACTAGTTCAAAATTACTAACTAAAAAGATGTTGGTACAAACACTTTCCAAAAACATTTCTCTCAACAACACCTCTCTGAGAACTTCTGTGAGTTCTGCCTTCTCTGATAAATACCTATCTTGTAGGCACTCAACTGAGGGCAGGATCATTTTTCTTTTGTTTAATTAATTTTTAAGTTAATATCACAAGGTACCGTTTTGCTATGGCATTCTTCATACACACGTGTCTATACATTACTTTAATTCATCCTTATTGCACCGCCTACCAGATGGCTGCTGCCTCACTGGCTGTTTCTGTCTCTCTTCCCACACAACCCTTTCTGCTTTCATGGCACATACATTCTATTTTCTCTCCAGTTCCCCACAACCCACCAACAGATATGAGTAATACTGAGATGGATTTTCAACAAGTCAGTCACAAGACTTAAAGAACCAACTAGATATTATCTTATAGTCTGATGCCCTTATTAAAAATGTTCCAGAGGAAATGCAGCTGAAACAGAATCAGTGGCACAGCTGAAGGCTGAGGCCAACCACAGCTCAAGCAGGTTATCCCAAGTGCCCTCTGAGTTTACTGCAGACTAGAGAGCTGGTCCATCACTCTGAGATCACCTAAAAATGAGGAGGTTTTAAAAGTATCTGATTATATTAGATTTTGCTAATTCTTTTTTTAAAACTTTATTATTATAATATGTACGTATATGATGCGTGGGTAGGTGCATGTGGAGATCAGAGCACAACTCTGTGGTGTTAATTCCTTCCACCATGGGCTTCTGAGAGTGAACTCAGGATATTAGGCTTGTAGTATCCTATGAGACATTTCACTATGGTTTTTGATTCTTTTTATAATTTATCTATTATTGTTATTGTTGTTATTGTGTGTGTGTGCCTGCATGTCTCTGTGTCTGCATGCATGCATGTGTGTGCGTGCACACGAGTGTTACACATGGCTAAATTCTAATGCATGGGTACCATGGCCCTCACGTGGAGGTCAGAAGCCAACTCTGGGGACTTTCCTTCCTTCCACCATAGGTTCTATAACCGGTTTACATGGCAGTACCCACACTGAGCTATCTCACCAATTCATATCATATTGATTTTCATCTACTTCCAAGTATATATTAGAAAATGCTGTTCTTTTCTTAGACTATGTGATGCTGAAGCAAACACCACATCTGCTGTTATGAAGTGCTGACTACATTTCCGGCCAGAAGTATGTCTACTCTAAAGGCTTTCAATTTCCATCAGTAATAGAGGGTAGACTAAATAGATCAGTTTCAACTTTTTAATTTTACCCAGTTTTACATCAACAGCTACTAAGTGATTCACAAACTTTTGAGCACTTTGCATGTTAGTGACTACTATCTTAACACGCTTTCAGGTAGTTAAATATAAGCTCTGATGGCCGGACTAAGAATGTCCCTCACAGGTCACAGGTGTGAATACTCAGTCCTCAGTTGGCAATGCTGTTAGAGGTGTTTCTTTGCAGGAGGAATTATGTCACAGGGGATAGGCTTTGATGCTTCAAAGCTTCACCTATTCCCAGTGAGCTCTCAGATCCCAGTTCCAGCTGCCATACCTGCCTGCTGCCACACATCCTCGCCATGATGGTGAGAGATTCCTACTCCTCTGGAGCCGTAAGCCCAAGTCACCTCTTCCTTCTATAAGGTACTTTGCTCTTGGTGTTCTATCACAGCAATATAAAGTGACTAATATACATACCTTTAATTTATCAGATAAATCTTTAATTTCATTAACTGCTCCATTATATTTATTGGCTAATTCTCTTAATTCTTCCTGAGTCCGTTCATTCATCTCTTTCAGGTGAGTACATTCATCTTCAGTATTACTCAGACTTCGCTGAAAGGCAAGTTCACAGGTAATTCACTTAGAGTAAATGGGTACTTATTTAAAATTATTGTAAATTCAATTTGTAAAAAGTATAGCTCTGTACAAGTGTACATGAACATTTGGACTAAATTTATATAAAGCTGAGTTAAAAGACAAAAAATAATTTCAGGAACATATATACTAAAACACAACTAAGAGTTACTTTTTTTTAAGATTTATTTATTTATTTTATGTATATAAATACACCATTGCTCTCTTCAGACACACCAGAAGAGGGCATCAGATCTCATTACAGATGGTTGTGAGTCACCATGTGGTTGCTGGGAATTGAACTCAGGACCTCTGGAAGAGAAGTCAGTTCTCTTAACCACTGAGCCATCTCTCCAGTCCAACAGCTACTTTTTTAATGTTGGGAAATGGGCAGAGAAAGTTACCTATTATTATTACTTTAAAGAGGTCAACAAGTATGACTTTTAGCCTTGAATTATTTTAAAACCACCAAGTCCTTTTCTATTTGCTTTTGAAACAATACTATGTTACTAAGTTGGCTTCAAGCTCACTATGGAGTATGGGCTAGCCTAATCTCCTTGAATTCCTACATTACACTCCCAAGTGCAATGAATATAAGTATACTCTATCCACTCGATCGCACTCACCTCTAAATGTGAAAACAGAAAGATGCTTGGAATTTTGTGTATATGTCAGATTAATCAAATATCAATGAACATAAAGCACATGTTATAGAATGATACCATAATACAAAC
Source organism: Rhabdomys pumilio (assembly GCA_030674055.1). Taxonomy (NCBI): domain Eukaryota; kingdom Metazoa; phylum Chordata; class Mammalia; order Rodentia; family Muridae; genus Rhabdomys; species Rhabdomys pumilio. Next base: position 184,605,483 of record JANHMN010000001.1, on the reverse strand, counting down.
TATCCACCTCCTCACACATGCTAAGCACATGCCCACTGAGCTAAATCCTCAGTCCCAAGAATCACATTTTGATTCTGCATCAGACCTAGATGATACTAAACTTCTAAAGCCTGAGATCCAGTGCCACTCTAGAGCAGTGGTTCTTAACTTCTGTGGGAAGAAGACCCTCTCCTAGGATGCCTAAGACCATCCAAAAATACAGATATTCACATTATGATTAACAGTAGCAAAATTACAGTTACGGAGTAACAACAAAAATAATCTTATGGTTAGGGGTCACCAGAACATGAGGAACTGTATTAAAGGGTCTCAGCACTGGGAAGGCTAAGAGTCACTGCTCCAGAGGATGGATAAAGTAGTACAGGTCTCGGCCTTATGTGACCGTCTTCTACTAAAAGTCGGCAACCTTTTATGATAAAAGATCAATTCCCACCAGACATGGTGTCAGCATGTCTTTAATCCCACTACTTGGGAGACAAAGTAGTTCAGGGGCCAATCTGGTCTATGTGGCAAATTCCAGACCAGGCAAAGGTAGTTCAGTTCCCAGCATCCACATCAGATGGCTCAAAACTGCCTATAATTCCAGGTCCAGTGGATCCAAGGCCTCGGCCTTCTGTAGACACTTCCACTCACACACAATACCCACACATACTACACACAGACACATAATTTTAAAAGCAAAACAAATCTTTAAAAACAATAGCAATAAAGGTGAAATACCTCAACTTCTGAAAGTTTTCTAACCACTTCGATTTTCTCCTGAAGAACCCGCCTCAGGGACTCTTTGGCTGTGGTTTCATAGTTGTGTTTATCCTCCTGCAGTGCGATCAGCTCCTTCCGTAAACTATCTTCTGTTTGATTCTAGAATAAAAGTCACTCACATTACACCTAAGTCACTTTTCTGTGAAAATTGTTTATCCTTTGAAAGAAACACATTATAATATTCAAAATTATAAGGTACCCACAACTACAAATGCTAGCCTATTATTAACTACATACGTATTTCAAAGTTGTATCAGTAAATTATGCTTTCAGAAATTATACTAATTTCAATAGGAGTGAGTTAAAGGCAAATAGTTTCTCTCAAATATTAAGATTTAAATTAATGTATTCTATGAAAGCCATCACAGTTTTATTTGTAAGCAAAAATCATTGCTATCAAAGGTCCCAAACATTTTGGAATAACAGCTAAGATGAAAGTAGTAAGAGCTTCATGAGGAAAAAAGGAGATTCTAGGCCTAGAACAAAAACTGCAAGATTATCACAGAGCCTCTGGGCCAGCAGGCGACAGGAGCCATCAAAGCAGGTGAGAGAGAAAGCCAGAGAGCTAACCTCAAAGCATTTACTCACAGAAAACTCGCAATAATTTGATCATCAACAAAGATAACTACTAGTATAGACTGAAACACACCAAATGTACTTCAATCTAAACAAGGGAGAAAGCACTTCATTGTCATTTGCTGTTGGATAAAAAATAATCCATTTATTCTGTTTTAATCTAGTAAATAATTGGGGGAGACCTGCTTATCCTGTTTTTTTCTGGAGAAACTATACTTCAGAGTAATAAAATAGTTCATGAAGGAAGAAATCTCTCTGAAGAAGTAAATGAAGAAATGACAGAATTACATTTCTACATTAAATATCTTTAATGAAATGATAGGCCTAGTGAAGACTCATCAATGAATGGTAACATCTTAAAAGGAAAGCCATCTGCTATTATATGGTCTTTGACTGAAGATCAACACCATCCATGAAGTGGGGACAAGGAAAACAAGTAACATCTAACCTGACCAATTATCTACTATTTTATGGCAAAGAACAAGAAAAATGTTTCAATAACAGTATATACCAAGTCACATTCCAGAAGGCAAATCACCTGTCAGTGAATACCAACTGCAATAGAAAAAGGAATCAGAACTGAACACAATTCTTCCTACTTATAGGTATGCTTGAATTTTTTTCACGACAAAGATGTAAGACTTTAGCATAAACTCAAATAACAGAGTCCTGAAACTACAGAAAACACCATGAATTCTTCCTTGTGTATCTGAGATTAAATACCTACTTTGGAGCATGCCTGCAACTGGTTTCCCATAACTTCTAACCGTGATAAGAGTCTATCTTCATCTATTAAAGCCTGTTGAAAAAAATTAGATGTAAATAAAACCCAGAGTCACAACAACTACAAAAAAATATCATGTAGAACAAATTTTATTGCCAAAAAAAATGAAGAAAACTGGGAAAACCAAGAGAAATCTCTAAAAAATGCTGTTTCAACTTTTATTCTTTAGTTAAGGAATAACTTTACTTTTGTTTGCCAGAAAATCTTAGTTTTAATTCATTTAACACATACAAAACAAAAAAGAAAACCACCCTATTAAATGGTTTAAATGCTTCTTAAATTTTAATTAAGTAAATGGAGTACCTGCCAACTAGTATCTGAAGCCTCCTGGGTGATGGCTAGTAGCCGCTGAAGTGTGGCTAACTTCTGTTCCAACATCTGTTCCCGATGTAAGGCCTCCTAACATAAATCACAAAATAAATTCTAGTGAACATGGCAGCATGGTTCCTCTGAAGAATAACACTCAGTCGGGTTTGACTATATTCTCACATTGCATCCTGGATACGTCTCAATATTTTAGCCTATCTACTGGACTGCATGTACAGATGCAATAGGTTGTCTAGGTGTTAAATTTTCCCTGCAGGGAAAAACAACTTATTTGTTTTCTTTTTCGAAATACAGATGAGAAAAATTAACAAATGTTTCTGCCTGTATTTAATAAATGCATAGATGTATTTGTGAAATATTTATATATCTCAGAACAAAGATATTTCAAACTAAGGCAAAACAATCTGGTCAACATCAAAAATACAACAGCACTCTAACATGGCATCGAAAATAGCAATAGCTTTCAGTTTTCCTTTTTAAAATATTATTTAAATATACCCACATGTATTTAAAAGAGAACTGCTCATGGCATTTTCAAGTGATCTGACTCCCTGATTGTCTCACAGAGCAATAGTTAATATTCAAAAACTGAGAGCCCACTGAATATTAGCTTGATGTGATAAGGGGTCAAAGGAATCTGACTATGGTGGAGGACATGGAGGAGCGAGAGTACCCAGTGGTTCACAGTTGATAGCTGTGACAGTAAAGAGCTCACATTACTCAATGTGGCTTTGGTGCACCTTCATCCTCTGCAGCTCCTGCCAGTACCCAAAGGACACTCACTAACAGTCTATCTTGGAGCCACCTTTGCTTTAAATAGAGCACTTAAGTTTAAAACACTTAATTTATTGCTCTCCACATCCTTGATAAACAATGACTAGGGAAAACCTGGCCTAATATATACTTAGACATCCTTTGTTTTAATGTAGACTGAGTAATCCAATAAAAACACTGTCACCTGAGAATCCACATCAAAACGGCTATTTACTGTATTTTATTTTAAGCTCCTGAAACATTCCTAATATTCAGGAAGTAGCAGATTAAAAATGTTTGACTTATGAACAAAGCTGCCAGCCAACCACAGTTTTAGAATCTACCTTCACTAGATGGTGTCATTACATCTTTTCAAAAATTCCATTCCATTAGTTGTTAATTCTGAACCAAACTTCAATAAGTATAGTACCTCTGTAAATGGTCTTTTAAACCTAAAGTATAAAAGGCATCTATTTCAGCTTTTTCCTGAAAGGGTTCACAATTTACATTAGAATCTCATCAATTTGGTAATGATTATACAAGAAGAAAAAGAGGAGATGGGACAATTCCTCTCAAAGAGTTAGCACAGGTAAGTGGATATTCAAAGAACTGACTGCAAAGTTTAGAAAGGATGAGAAGTTAAGCATGACTTCTCTGCTTTTAGAGCTTCTTGTGTCTCTTCAAATAAAGAATTAAGTACTCCGGGGGGTGGTTGGGGGGTCTTTCCAAGTGGCTGCTCTGTGCTCTGGATCCTGAAACACAGTTCTAAAACGAGTCTAACTGTCAAACTACTGTAAACGCAGACTAGGGTAAATCACACTGCATGTGTGATGGATGCTGTGTAAATTTTTGAATTTCCTTGTTCCTTAGTTACTCCACATGGAAAAACAAGAACGAGATATCTACATTCTCTACATAACAGTCCAAATGAACCACCAGAGGTAAAGGACTACAACGGAGGACGGCATAGAATACAGACTGCACAGTTATGTACTCCTATCCCACAGTCAAAACCTGGACAAGTTTAATTTTACTCAGAAATCACTTCTGAATCCCCTCGTACTGGAAGAAAAAAAAAGTTCTCTTGCACATAAGCTTATCTTCTCTAGACTCAGCAATCCTGACTCCTTTTTCTTCACAAGATCTATTTTTAAACTTTCATTCTTCCTTAAAAAGATATTTCCTATGTACATGTTTCCAGCCAATATTTTTTATTCTGTATTTGTAAACTGGCAAAATAAAATCTAAGTTACTCTTAAAGGCTAAGAGTTTAAGATTTCCTTTTACCTGTAGATACTGAGAAAGTTGGAAGAGTTCCTGAGAGTACATACTTGGAGTGTTAGCAGCAACCTAGAAATAAAACACAGTATTACCAATCACAAAAAACAGTATATTAAAAAGGCCATTAAGAGCCAACAAGATGGCTCAGCAGGTAAAGCTGCCTGCTATCAAGTCTGATAACTTCAGCTTGATACCTGTGCTAGACAGTTTTATGCCAACTTGGTTAAGTCATCTGAGAGGAAGGAACCTCAATTAAGAAAATGCCTCCATAAGATCAGGCTATGCAGGCAAACCTGTAAGGCATATTCTTAACTAGTGATTGAAGGGGAAGGACTCAGTCAATTATAGTTGGTGCCATCCCTGGGCTAGTAGTCCTGGGTTGTATAAGAAAGCAAACCAAACAAGCCATGGGTAGCATCCCTCTGCATCAGCTCCTAATCTAGGTTCCTACCCTCTTTGAGCTCCTGTCCTGACTCCCTTTCATGATAAAATAAACATATCCACTTGCACAGTGAGCATGCACAAAAAATAAAATGCACTTAAAGAATAAAAACAAACCAATTCCATGAAACATCATCTACTATCCTAAATATGCAGATAACAGATTTTAATTGACCTAGTCTCTTAATTCTCAATTACTGTGTACATTAGTTCTCAAAATATTTCTGCTATATGTCCAGAATGTACAATGGTGTTACACTGCTCACAGCAGCTTTATAAGCAAGACCATGAAGCAAGTACTACTCGTGAAACTTTGTAAGTCAAATCACAAACTTATAGCACAAAGGTATTGAACCTTCTTCCTGTAGTTCTTATTTCAGAGCTGCTTTTCTGTATGGGTAAATACTGAGTGAGCCTATTGGATAGAAAGCTTTGGGAAGTTCCTAGTAAGAAACTAGGAAATTCCTAGTAAAAACTGTACTTCAGTAGAAGGTAACAATTAATCCCACTTACCTCTGGCTAGGCACGCAACCAGGTACATTTAGTATACTCAGTCAGTAATACTTGGGCTACAAAAGCTTTGTCTGAAGAAACAGCCATTCCAAATTCTCCAGACAGTGAAGGTTATATTAACTACACACTCATATTTAATATTTACTTCATTACAAAAGCAGAAGTAAGTATTTTAGGAAAGACATATTAAATATAAATGTCACTGAAATCATCCCCAGCGTTTGGAAAGCAATTGTCACAACTTACTTTGTCTACAGGACTTGGTAATGGAGCGTGGATGACACTGCAAAGTAAAGTTTAGAATTTTTATCTCATTTCCTGAAAACAGAGGAAATGGCAGCAGAGCACCAGAGTATCTTGTCACAAAATTCATTCATATGCTCTCATGTAATTAAAAGATTGGCAATTATCTGAAGATATTTTTTAAAAAACCAACTAATTCATCTATAATCTGCTTTTTACTCATCATTCTCCTTAAAATAAATTTCAACTCTAGAATGTATTAAGCGTCTTTTGAGAACCCATATTTACTGAGTGCTGTGACGACACCATTTTTTAAGCATTTCAACACATTGAAGTATCTTTTAAATCATGTATTTTTAATTTGTAACATATAGATTATAAAAATTAAATAAGTAAAGTTCTGTTGGAGAACAAGGTTATAATTTGCAAAGTGCTCCAGTGAAGAACAACTTTAGCTGTAAGACAGTAACAAGCATTCTTCACCTAGCCATGTGGACTAAATCAAAGTTTACATGTGGGTATGAAATTGAACTCAGTGGAGGAAACACAACAACAGGGTCATTAACTGACACTAATTCCCCTTGGGGCCTGACACAGAACTCTTGACAGAAAAGCAGCAGCAATTAGGCATAAGGGCTCACTCAGAAAGTATAACAACTAGACCACACTGGCTCTGCTTACCAGCTAAAGGGGAGGTAACTAATCAAGACAGGCTCACCTTCCATACCCATGAAGTGGCCTCCACAGTTCTTAAGTATTAAATGTGCTGATGTAAACAAGCGGCTTAAACAATGCAACAGTAACCAACCAATCACTACCTTCTACTCTCATGAGAAAGGGGCAGCTAAGGAAGCCAGGGACCCTATGTTATAAAGCCCTGTAAGATACTGTGTGTCTTGAAGGCAGGTAGAGGGATATAGAGCAAGGACGTCACCTGCATCTACACTCTGCATCTCAGAAAGCAATGTAGTGACAACCAGCTTGAAGGCTGACTGAGAAAGTTCCCAGACTCAGCTGGTAAAGCACATGTGAATGCTGAGAAACTGACCTGTATGACCTGGTACGACATATACAATGGAGGCTTAAGCACCGTCACCCATTTTCTGCACACCAGGATATCTTACAGAGACTTCACTAAACATGCATAAATCTTCTACTGTATTTATTTGAAAACATGTCTGTGTCTCGGGAATTATGATCAGTTCACCCCTGCATCCACAGAGCCAATCTATCACAAGGCTCTAAGGAATTTACTGTCTAGTGAAGGTTTTCAAAAAGTTGTAAGTGACTACAGGCATTCTTCTTCACTCTATAAAATTCAAATAGATGTCTTCAACAGAAGTTAATTTTTCTTGACTGCACAGGTAATATATGTTAAATACAGAATGTGTAGGAAGTATAAAAAACTAAACTAGAATTATTCAATTCTAGTACTCAGAGATAAAACTATTTTTTGTATACATTCCTTTTTTCTGTCAATATGTATATATAGAGGGACATTAACACAAAAACCCTAAATGAAACAAATAGATCTTTTAAAATCTGGTTTTCTTAGTGACATAAGAAGGAATTCTCTTTGCTCATAAAAATCTGGTTAAACAAACAAACAAAAACAAACAAACAAACAAACAAATCCAAAAGGCTAAAAGTCACATAACATATTCCATAAATATTCTTGGTTTTTTACAAAAACTGTATGGGATATGGGTGTGCTGTGTTTGAATTGTTGAAAAACTTCTTGTATATACAAAGAGTATAACAAGGAAATGTTAGAAAGCAAAAACTGTTGTTTAGTGTTAAGATTTGTAAAGCTATAAGCAATTTCTATTTCTTGTTGTTAGAAAATTATAAAATATAACAAAAACTAAGAAACAATCAGAACTACCTACTGAAGATATTAAGAAACACTATATACTGTTTACATAACAGACTTGGTATGTATTCAACCATTAGTAGCCCTTTAAACAGGGGCTAGGGAGACTAGTAGGGAAAGCCCCCATTGCTCAAGCATCCCCAGAACCCTTGTAAAGGGTCAGGTGCCTTGTAACCTCAGCACTCAGAAGGTGAAAACAGGTAGATCTGTGAGGCTCGCTGGCCCTATTCCAATGAGGTCCTGTCTCAAGACACAAGGCACACAGCTCCTAAGGATCAACACCTGAGGCTGCCCTAACCCCCACAGGCAGGCAATACACATGCATATAAACGTCACACATAAAGTCACCAAATGAGAAACAGTAAAAAAGAATTAACTATGAAAGGACATTAATAAAACCATGCCTTAAAGAAGCTGAAAAGCAAGCAGCAACAGCAAGGCTGTCCTCTGACACAAGCCATGGCACCCAGGTATACTCACACATGTGCACGCACATACACACACAGTCAAAAACACAAAAATAAGATCCACATATTTTATTAGATGGAACCTAACAACACAAAAGACATACATGATTGCTCAAAGCTTTTAGCTCTATCAAAAATAATCTCGTCTAAATTTCATATCAACTGTAAACACTAGTCTTTAAAAAGTTGTTTATCATTGGTGAATTGATTAATTATTCCATCACTGAAAGCTTACTCCTTGACCCATAAATTAGGGTTTGCTATGTCAAAGTTCTTGAACTTTACTGCAACTTAACAAACTCTAATTAAAATAAATTTTACAATCTCTGCCTTGCATCATCTGGCCATAAAATTAGAGGGAAAAAAAAAAAAAAAAACTATAGCAGGTCCTAAGATGACGGACAGGAGAGGCTATTACAGCAATGAAGGAAGGGAACAGACTCTGCTTTACCTCCCTTCCCTGCTCACTATTCAGCTTTTCCTTAAACTCTAGACATTTTGGCACAATCAAAATCATGTAAACCACTAGTAAAATATAAACTATAATAACAGGAAGGAACAAGCATCTAGCATAGTAAAGGTCATTCTAAAATTAGAAGAAATAAGCATTAATATTTAAATACTTTCCAGACCTTTCCATATCTCACAGTGATAATCTGTAAAAAGCACAAGATATACTTATGTTTACATTTTAAACTCTAGATTTCATGGTAGGACTTGATATTGCTTCATAAAACATAAAATACAACTCTGGGGAGATTTGTTTTTTAACTCTCATTTAAAAAATTACTAACTACATTGACATCTTCAAGTTCTGGTACATAACAATACCTACTTTAACTGCACAGGCAATCACAGTGTAAAATGCTCTATATTAAAAAGGAACACAGTAACTAACATATCCTAAATATTACAAAAAGCAACTAATTATCCATTTAAATATACATTGAAAAACTATACTTGGAAATAAAACAACCTTTACCTCTGATACATTATCATTTACTAGATTTTCAAATAATATAAAAAATAATTAAAACTGAAGTATATGTCAAAAGGTACTATATTAATTTTTTAATATACTAAAGTAATCTTGTAGTATTAATAGTATGTCATCACTTTGAATATTACCAACCAAGATAATTAATCCAAAACTTCACAGCACTAAATTATACTCACTCTGAACGGAGTCGGGCTTCCATACCATCTGGTAGAAAAAGTTTTATTGTGGAAACAATACACCCATGGGTAACTGGTTAAAACAAATAAAATAATTGTTTAAAAATATGAAGCTTGGTGAGTCTCATAACATATCTAAATTTGTATTTCATTCACAAAAGTAATAATTCCTAGAAAAGTAAATGCATCCAATGGTTTAATGACACTATGTATTATTACCTTAGAAAAACTTTTAATTCTTTGACAGACAATGAACGTCAACTCTCCAATGTACAGAAATAGTCTAAGAGGAGAGATGTTACATCTTTGTCTCAGTTTGCTGACATCACACCTAGTCTACTGACTTTTATAAAGTAGTGATTAGTCTTAAATCCTCTGTCTCCAACTGTCTCCCAACCACACTTCCTGAGACTTGAAAGTCCCTGATGTACAATTTAGAACATGTTACATACTCTTCCCAAGTTACAGGCAAGAAATTCAAGGCCGCTGACACTCGAGAGAGTGTGTCTCTGTACAGATGCTCTGACACACACAGCTGCTCTCCGGGGCAGCTTTCATACAGTTGTTTGTCTTTCCATCTCCAATACCTTTTGATAAAGTCACAGCAATCTCTCTGTATCTAATGCATAATACTGCTTCTCACTCTTTTTCCTACTGAAGGTTTTGAGAAACAAACCTCCCATATACAGCCAACTGTACAGACCATGTGCCTTTTATAGAAAAAAAAAATGTCTTTCAATGTAAAGACTGATAGTTCTGATTTTTCTGTTCTTAAAAATACCATATCACTGATGGGGTCAACAAATGTGTTAGTTTGCTAAACTGACTTAAAGCTGATGTGGGCAGACAAAAACATTGTATAATGGTTTTAAGAGTAGTGCTTACAGTAATTATATACATCTGCCAAGACTCAATGAGTTTTGGGAGACGTATACAATATTTAATGTAATATATATTATATATAATAGTTTTATTATATAGTTATGTAAAATAGTTTACTATATATTTATATTTTATTATATATAAATCAATATTTTATTATATAATATATTGTGTATTATAATAAGTATATATTATATATTATATATTATATATTATATAGTTATATAAATTAGTTCTATTGATATATCGCTATATATCAATAAAACTATTACAACAATTATTATTGCTTTAGGGATATAATGTTGAATAACAACAACCATATTATCAAGATGATAATACAAAGTAATATGACTATCATCTGGGAATATATATTAAATTTAAGGAATTTAGTACAGTTTAGTCAATATTTGTTTTCAGTGACTGATTATACACAAAACCTGCTAACACAGACAAAGAGCATCTACTGGGCAGTCTTCTCAGTTCTGCCTGAAATAGCTGCCATGAATCATTTGGTCTCTTCTTTTGTGGCCACATCCTCTAAGCTACTGCCACAGGTCTCTTATGCATAGACAGGTTACATGCAATTGCCAAATATCTTACTGCTTACGACCCCATTTTTATGAACATCTGTGATATTCTTTACCTCCTTGCTAACATAACCAAATGAATTTTTTTTTCCTTCATGGCTTCTACATCAGTCCCTGCCTCCAGTTTCCTGCCTGAGGTTCCTGCCCTATTTCCCTGTATGATGAGCTTCAAGCTGTCAGCTAGAATAAAACCCTTCCTCTCCAAGTTGCTTTGGTCAAGGAGTTTTATCACAAAAGAAATCCTAAGACAAGCAGTGAGTGCTTTTAACCACTCCTTTTAATTGCTTTTAATTCCAGACCCCTCTGCTGGAATTCTTAATTCTCAGCCCAGAAAGAGTTTCCTCAAACGTCAGAATGAGAGGTTCCTTTCCCTCCTGTGTCACCTAAGTTTTTCCTCTTATCCTGCCTCATCTCTTCTATGTCTCTATCTCCAGACATTCCAATTTTTGCTCAAACCCCTCTTCCCTTAGAACCACTCCCCATCAAACCTTCATCCTCAAATCTCTTATCTTTTTCTCCAACTTTCTTTGCTCTCAGAGCCACTTCACTTAGTCCTTAGATTATTGCTGTCAACTGTGCCCCTGCCCTTAAAGTCTCATCTCCTACTTGACTCTTGCCTCCTCCCTCAAATCCTTTGTTGATCCAAAAGGCCAAAAATAAAAGCAAAACATTACCCCTGTCTAGCAGCCACAAACACCCCAGTGCATGGAACCTAATTCACTCACTTGTGATGCCATCACACAATTAGCACCTAGGTCTTCATAGCCTTGGCATTTCAGCCCAAGTAGCAGGGGTATTATAAAATTTATCTGTGAGCACCACCTAGTAAACTCATTCTTGAGAGAGAGAGAGAGAGAGAGAGAGAGAGAGAGAGAGAGAGAGGGAGGGAGGGAGGGAGGGAGAGAGAGAGAGAGAGAGAGAGAGAGAGAGAAGAAAAGGATGTATGTGAAGGTGATAAAGGCAGAAACAGCTATTTTGAAAGAGGAAGGGGAAGGACAAAAGAAGATAATGGGTGAATATAACCAAAATATTTCATTTACATGTATAAAATATCATAATGAAACACATTATGTCTGATTAAAATATGCTAACAAAAAGCTTTTAATGAATTTATAACAAAAAGAAACATAGGAGGATGAGTTATAGAATAAAACTGCAGTACCAGAGGCAACATGTGATATATCACATCAGCAATTCTCTCCATCAGCTAGGTTACTCTCACGTTCAGCAAACGGACTGATACATAAAACAATGAGGCTAAACAAGGGCTAATTCAGAGGAAGCAGAAAAAAGTCCATGTCTTAGTATCTACAAAAAGATTTCATGTTAACTAGATACACCCAAAAGCAGAGAAACCTTAGTAATCTTTTGGATTAGCAACAAGAATTTAAGAAATGTAATTGGCATGCTTTTTTTTTTTTTTAATATTTGTATCAGTCAACTCAGTACAGTAGATTTTTCCCAAATACTGTGCTAAAAAGTGTTAACAAAAAAAGGAACTAGAAGCCAGGCAGTAGTGGTACACACCTTTAATCCTAACACTTATGAAGCAGAGGCAGGTTGGTCTCTTAGATTGAGTTTCTTCCTGGTCTACTCAGATTGAGTTTCAGGACAGCCAGGGCTACACAGAGAAATCTTGTCTCAAAAACCAAAAAATCAAAACAAAACAGAACAGAAAAATGGAGGAAGGAAAGGAACTGAGAGTATGAGTTCGGGAAACACTGGGTTAAAAGAAGTTTAAAATGTTTTTATAAGTTTTTATTACTTCTGAGCTTTCTTTGGAGGTGAGGGGACAAAAAAAGGCTGAGAATAGTTATTTCTCAGTAGTAGAGCAATTGCCTTGCATATATGCAAGGCCCTAGGTTTAATTCCCAGGACAGAAACAAAAAACTTCAAGAGTATTTTTACAGCATAAAGATACATTTTCCAAGCTTATCTGACCATCAGCTACACGCCCTTGTCCTATTTCAAAAACACTTATAGAATCTGATATTGTGAGGGAAATACTTAGAATAATAGTGTGCTAAAGAAGTCTATAAAATATTTTGTTCTCAGTCATCACAAAAAATGATTTCTGTATTTCATACTCAAGGACTAAATAGTAAAGCATATAATTTACACAGTTTGTCCAGAAAGGAAAAGGAGCATCAGAACATTGCCACATTAACTATACAGATATTCTAAACCACATATAAATTTCATCAGTGTTAAATAAGAAAAACAGGTGTGTCCAAATGGAGGCAACAGAACCGTGAGGAAGAACTATTTACGATGACTCCATGCATAGAGACTACTAAAATCAAATAACACTATGGGCTGACTGCCACTGGGCTTCCCTCCTGTTATCTGCACAGATCATTTACTTTGGTTTCCAGGGCTATTTACTTTGTGGTACATGTTTGACCTCTTTTTGCCTCTTCACACATATGCCACTTAGGGGACCATGTTCAGTCTGACTGGCTTAAAACCTTTTGGAGGCCATGGAATGGGAAAGAGAAACACAGAGGTCTCATTATATCTGGCTCTGGCTCGAACCCTGTTCAGAGTAGGGAAGCCAGTGACATTCTATACTTAGAGGTCATCTGAAGGATCTCAAGAAGATTGGCAACGGCAGGATAAACAACAATAGAATCCTTAAAAACCCAGAAACATTTTTAAAAAGAAGATCTGAATCAGGGATTAGCATTTCTAGACTAAAATAACTTGCATTAACTGATTTTTACCATTTAAGATAAAATAATTGTTGCAATTTTTCTTAGTTTGATTTTATGAGGCTTCCGGTTCCTCGGCTTTAAGAGTTAGAAGTGAAGAGGACAGAGGGTGATTCAACAGTGCTTTTGTTCTAAAATTAATATTCTATCATTCTATCTTCTCTTGAGAACTACAGTTTAGTCATCACAAAGCTTTCAATCTTAACTACTTTTTAAAAGGATTTCTGTTTGAATTATGTGCATAAGTGTCTGTGTGTGTGTGAACACGCATGTGCAGGAACCTGAGGAATCCAGAAGGTGTCAGACATCCTGGAGCTAGAGTCACATACACTTTTGGATTTGAGGTCCTTTTGTGGGCACTGGGAGCTGAACTCTGGTCCTCATTAAGAGCAACATATCTCTCCAGCTTCTTCAACTACTTTCTACATTCAGGTGTAACTGAGACTTGTTGTTGTTTCCCAAGTCCTGGGGATTAAATTAGGATCTCATGCGTACCCGGCCAGCCTTCTACCAATGAACTAACCTCCTACCAAGGCCATTCTTCTTATAGGACAGGAGATATAAGTGCTTTTATGCTTTCTCTTCATCTACTGGTTTTCAGAATGGCAAATACATTTCATCTAAGTTCTTCCAAAAGTAATTTAAAAAATCCATTTTCCCTTTTAAGTTTTAATGTAAGCCCATCAACTTAAACATATTTAACATACTTCAACCCAATGCTGCTATATTTTAATGTTCAAAATGCTCGTCTTTCACAGTGGAGACTCACTCATGTTAATTCCTAGAAGTCCTTTTAATGAGAGGCCAGCAATCTTAGACAAATACCTCTACTGATATGAAAAAAATCTTTCAGGCTCAATGTATATATTCATTGACCTTGACTCAGAATCTGCTGTTTCTCCAACAAGTCTTGACTCTACATAGTTTCTAAATCTTTTTTCTCAATATGCAGAGTCCCCTACTTTATTTCTCTCAGCATACAATGAGTAATTACTACTGGCTTATTCTCTCCCCCCACCCCACCCCCGCAACCCCCATGAGACATGGTTCTGTGGGTTTACCTACTTGCTCAATAAATATTTACTGAGAACTTGCTGTTTACAAAACAGTATTGCTGGGAATAATGCTGAAAACAAAGGTGATTATGTCCCTGCCTTTAAGATCTCAAGAGGGAAACAACCAGACATACATATAAAAAAGAGGAGCCATAGCTGCTATAGGAACTAAAAGAACATGGGCATTTGTGCTGAGCATGAACAAGGGAAGGTTTGAAAGAAATATACATAGTGAGCAGAACAGACAAAGCAAGGCTGGAAAGCTGCAGATGGAAGGAAAGGCAATAAACAACAAAAAAAAAGTTACAAATAAGAAAGCAAGCACACAAACAGCAGACAGCTGGAGTGTGCTGCGAACAAGAACAAGAAGTAAGGGGTGTGCTCAAGCTTGAGGCAGAGGCAGGTAGGTCTCATAAGCTTAGGACCAGCCTGCTTTATGTAGGAAGTTTCAGACCAGCCAGAACTACATGAAGAAAAAGAGGAAGACAAAGAAGCAGTAAAGGATGAGGCCTCAAGCAATTAGAGCACTTGCTGCTCTTCCAGAGGACCTGAGCTCTAGTCCCAGCACCCATGCTGGGCAGCTCACAGCTACCTGCAACTCAGCTCCAAAGACCCTACACTTTCTGGCCTCCGTGGGCACCTGCACATGGGTGGCAAACAGTCACATGGATGTAATTGTTTTAAAAGAGAATGTATATTTCAAGGCCTTCTGAATGCCAGCCCCCAATAAATGTTGTCTGACTAAAGGACCTTTCCTCTCTAATACAGTTTGAAACTTTTGACTTCTATCCAGGCTATCTAGTAGTACTGTATAAAGTGGTATACAATATCATACTATTGTTTAACATATTTTAGAAATCTATACTCTTTACTAGTATAAGCTTGAACAGGTGATACATGTTTTCTAACATAACCGTATCTCAACAGCCTACAAATTAAATAAAGTTTGTTAATACAATAAATGCCCAATGCATTTAAATGACAAACTTTCTTATTTCCTAAGATGGCAGAAAAGATAAACATTTCAAGAAGCCTGCAGAAAACTAATATTGCAGAAATACTATACTAGTAGTTATCCTAAATCTCCTTCAGACCTAGATGGGAGAAGAGTATGAAAGACTCTAGAAAGAGCTGCAAGCTGCATTCTGTAATCAACATCCTGTAGATCTGCACATATGCCAGCACATTGAAGGCTTTGCTCAGTGTAGCTTATAAGCCATTTCCTAAAACTGATCACCACATTCTTTTATCAATTAATGCCTAATAAATTCTACTGAAGAACCCTCTATCACTAAATAGGAATTTCTCCAAGCAAATGTGAGGTGGGTTCCTTACATGTGGGACTCTACTCACTTGAGCCTGAGTATGCTAGGACAGCAGAGAGAGGTGTGCCCAGTGCTGCTCTTCTCACTGTGAGTACAGCTTGAGTACTTGTACTAAGGAGCAATCAACACTTCACATCACAACTGTACGTGTAAGTTGGCTCTACTCAAAACCAAGTACCAAAACAAAACTTAGAGAGGAGGAAAACGAATCTAACAGACATAAGACTACCCATCTAAGAGCGATGCAAGTTTATGCAGAGATCTGCAACAAATGAGAGTCAGCAATACTGCCAAGTCCACTGTACTGTGAAAAACATCAGTCTAGAAATTTAGGGCATCTCCAGATCAGACCACGCTCAGAAAACAGGAGAAACTTGCCAAGCTATCGGTCCACTATCTGAATTAAGTTAATAAAGTATAACTGCCTTCTTTTAGTTTGTACCAGAAGTAGTTTAATTTTGAGTCACCCTTAAGAGTTCATAAGAGAGCAGACAGTGAAACAGTTAAAGCCAAGAAATTTCAGAATTGTAAAATAAATAATTTTAAAGAGCAATTGATTATTTAGCTATAGAATTTCCAGCTTCAGAGACCGTAGCACAGGAAACCTTATACTCGCATTTAGCCTAAAGAGAGAAACCATACTTGATCTATATCAAGCATAGGTCTCCTTGTTATCTTCGGTCATTTACTGGGCTTCTTTGGTACTGCAGACAGCCATATGTATGATCTCTATTCATGAGGCCGGAGATACACAGAGAAACATAAGCTTGGAGCACGTTTTGCAAAACTGAAGTTTCCACACAAAAGGAGCACAAGGGAACATTTTACCCCACATTTTTTTCATGGAGTACTTGTATAAGAAAAATGGCACCTAGGTTTGCAGTCATCACTCTCTGACTGTAAGCAAGAGTATACTAACATTTTAACAACATGTTAAAGATAGGGAAAAAAAAAGGACAGTGAGGACCTTAAAACCACAATTACTTATTTTTAGGATAAAACATTTGACAATCATGGCATTATTTTTATAAGTTTTTAGTTAGGATACAAAATAATAAGTTTCACTCTTTCTTTTTATGCATATACATGAGTACATCAGTTGCTTCACTTAGAGCATCTACCCATTACCCATCCTATAGCCCTCTAGCTAATTTCCCTTCTGCTCTCATGACTGAGTTCCAATATATCATTAAGTGAACCAAACAGTGTCCAGTCTGCTCATTAAATCTCAGTAAGTCTTGCTATTGATAATAAACACCATCCCATGCTGTAAGTTCATCTAAGCTGGGTGTGAGGTCACTGCAGCCAAGCCCTTCCTGACACAATAGCTTCCTATAATTTTATAACACAATGAATATCCATTACAGAGTGCGCGGTGGCACAGCGCTTGGCCGTCCACCGGCAGAATGCGGGCGCGCCCCTTCCCTTGCCAGTTCGAATCCCGTTGGGACTCTGTTGTGGAGTCTGACTGGGGGGAGGGGGGAAATATCCATTACTAATTAACATTCTATAATTTATAAATTAAAAAAAGAAAAAAAAAGTGGGTAACTTTAAAATTTTTGCCTCACATATCCTTAAATAGTTCTTAGAAGAATGTAATGTTTTATAGAACTACAAAGAATTTGAAAGCTTATAAAGATGAATGACAGGAAGAACTGATCACACGCATACCTTTCCGTGTATTCTCTGTCACATCTACCCCAAACTGGATAATGTCACCAGAAAGAATTTCGCATGGTGGACTTTCTTCAGAGCCTCGACTCAATCTCTGGCTATTTATAAAGGTACCATTACTACTTTTAGTGTCTTGGAGATAAAACTGAAAAAAAAAAAAAGCAAATGATTAGAAGTAATAATTCCAAAATTTTTTAAAATGTACGTCTGTCACTTTGCAAACTACTTCAAGTAGACTTTTCCCCTATCAACTGAAACCACTCATTTCAGTTAACATTGAATATAAATGAAAATAAAGACTCAAAACAGGATAGCTTAAAATAGAACTGAACATATGGCAGAACCACCTCACTAAACAGATTGTGTTATGTTAAACATAGTTAGAGTACAACTCATCAGTTCCAAAATTTCTTGGTATTTAGCCAGAATAATGGAAAACACAAGTCTTCACAAAACATTCATAATAGCATTGTTCATAAAAAATAAAAACCAGAAACAATTGAAAATGTCTATCAAGTGGCTCCATAACAAATGCACAGGTTATGTCTGACAATACACAAGAATTAAGTACTGATACATGTATACCTTCACATGATGAGCCTACAGAACATAATGCAGAGAAGACAGTTGGGGATGAGAGTGATAGCACATTCCTGTAACTTCAGCATTCTGGAGGCTGAGGCAGGAGGATTATGAAATCAAGGACAGAAGACCCTGTCTCAGAAGAAAAGGGAAAAAACAAATGAGGACTGGTGGCAGCTCAGGACAGAGTGCTTGTAAGCACACACAAGATCCTTTATTCAATGCCCACCGGGACAGTACAGGAGGTGGCGAGGGAGAACCAGCTGCAGAGATCACCACAAGTCTCCAAAGACCATATACTGTATTAGTTCATTTACCTGAAACACACCAAATGTGTGAATACATAAAAACAAAGGTACATCGGTGATTACAGGGAACTAAGGTAGCAGAGTGAGTGATTGATAGTTTCTTTTAGAAATAGTGAAAAAAATATGGTTGTACAACACCATGAATGCACTAAAAGTTACTAAGCTAAACACTTTAAAAGGTGAATTTTAATTCTGAAACAGTAGCCCGTATCTGTAATCCAGCACTCAGGAGTCTGAATTTGATACCAGCCTGAACAACATGATAGCTCAATGCCACCCTAAGTAGTATAATGAAACCTAATCATAAGAGTAGAATGAAAAAGCCTATAATACAGATACTAATATTCATACATAAATAAGAAATGTGATGGTTGAACAAGTTAAATTATCTTTCCAAAGATCACAGAGGTAATATGCACAAACAAGGATTCAATTAATAGGCCCAGAAGAATATAACTTTCACGTTTCATTATCCTTCATTTATCTCTCAAGCACTCTTCCAAAATTAACCACATCAACAATTTGCTAAAAATGACGCTTCATTTCATTTATTCGCAAGTAACAATTTAAAGGCTACTGTACTATCTATAAATGACTTATTCTGTTTAAAATTTCAACACAAAACAACTGCTGACTTTGTCTAGCAATCTATACACTTAATTACAGATCATTAACTAAATTCTGTTGATATTTTACAAACCTATCTGAAATTTACATCCCTTAAAACCAGGAAGACAAGGACAGGCGACCCTAACAGGAAAGAACAGTTATTCACAAAGCCTTTTATAACATTAGAACTTAAAAGAATGGAGGGGGTACTTTTAATACATCATTAGGAAATGTGGCAACAAATGGATTCTGGTTTAATTTTTTTAGTATTTATGCCTGGAAAAGACATACATAACTAATACAAAATTTACAATCACTTCAAACTTCAAATAATGACCTGTTTGCCAGTGAATTTATAGGATTAAAATTCTCTCTCTCCTTTGAATACTTTAGTTTTATTTAAGAATGAGTGTTTTGCCGACGTGTATATATGTGCACCATGTGCATGCTGGATGCCCACAGAGGCCACAGAGGGGTCCAATCCCTGGAGCTAGGCATGCCTGTAAACTGCCATGAGTGCTGACAATCAGTTCTGAGTCCTTGGCAAGTGGAACCATGTTCTGAACCACTGAACCACTCACTGCTCCAGCCTTGTTGTTCTTGTTTTAATATGAAAAGTAAAAGAAAAAGAAAAGTTCATGGAACAAGGTTCAGTACTATTTATTAAAACTTTGTTAAAAAGCAAATAAAAATCTATATATATATTATGGACCAACATTTTATTTGTAGATTCTACATTTAATTAAAAATAACAGCTTTTCAATTAAAAAAATAAATCAGTATGAATGCATGTTCTTTTCAAAGTAGACCATGCTATCTTTGGTCTCCACTTAGCTGGAACATGTTATTTATATTAATTGCTCATTTTTTGTTTGTTTTTAATTTAATGGCTTCCAAAATAAAATATAAAATGCTTTCTACCATACCCTAGAGAAGCGGTCCTATGTGATACTGTTTCCTCTCTCATGTCTTTCCATTGCACATTAATGCCCACTCAAAGCTCTGAATCCATACTTGTACACAGACTGAATTTCCTTGAAGCAATATCTATAACAATACACTGCTTCTTTGTAAACTTTTCAGTGTTTACAAAGGGGCTTGACCAGACCTGAGAATCACAAAATAGCTACTAGGGGACAGTTTGGAGGACCATACATACTTGGTTCCTAGTTGAACCCAGAACCTCTCAGTGAAAAACTGGGCTCTACCACTCAGGTAAACAAGCTCCCCCTGTGGAAATTCTTGAAACAAACTAGCCAACCAAAGCTGCATGCCACACCACGGCTTCTCATAATGGAAAGAAAGCTGATGGAAATGGAGTCAGAAGGGACAACAGGGACTGCAAAAGAAAAGATCCATTAAAAAGTGGAGAAGGAAAAATAAACTCACGTATTTTTAGAACATTTCACAAAAACAACACAAGAGGGCGCTCTGTGAACTTGAAAACAAACTTAGAGACCTTAGGAAAATAACCAAAGATACAAATATAGGGCAGGAGTGGGGAGACCTCCAGAAAAGGTAGGAAGAGGCAAGAAAATAAATAGGAAAGGTTCTACAAGAAATGTTGGTGTCATTAAGTACAATAAACAGTACCTAAAAAGAAATGAAAAGCAATAGGGAAACAATTTTTGTAAAACTGCAGAGAAATGAACAAAGAAAGGCCAGCAGCAGACCATCAGGGTAGTAGCTTCCAGCATCCGTCCACACAGAGAGACTTTAACAAGGAAAGAAATCAACCTCCAGAATCAACCTGGCTAGAACTCAAGGATATATGCAAACACTTAGAGCTGTGCATAAACACTGAACACTGAATGAGGTAACACAACAGCAAAGTAAGTTAGCATCAACCACTGCATGCTTCGTCTCAAACATGGACTCTAGGCCTTTATACTCGTGTGTGTGTGTGTGTGTGTGTGTGTGTGTGTGTGTGTGTGTGTGTGAGAGAGAGAGAGAGAGAGAGAGAGAGAGAGAGAGAGAGAGAGGAGAGAGAGAAGAGAGAGAGAGAAAAGAGAGCTATCGGTTGGTCTAAACAGAGAACAAGAGGAAATAATGGTAAGAAAAATATTCCACGTTCCCTTTCATATAGAACCTAGATTTTATTATTATATATGGGGAGGGTGTATAATTGCTAATTCCAGCCCTCCAGCTTCCAGCTCTACTACTTTACACATGGGAGGGAGGGAGGGAGGGAGGGAGGGAGGGAAAAAGGGAAAGGCATTTAAGAACAGTAAGAAAATTTGTGGTATCACTCACCCTTGGCCTGCCTACCCTCCAGAACAGCAGAAATCTGGACAGCACCAATATGCATTTCCAGAATGGAACCTTGTTTGGTACCTGGCTCCAGAGGGAGTGGACCAGACTGTAATCACAGATTACTGTATATTTTAACCTCTCCAAAAGTGACATGAAGGATAAATGCAGAAAACTCACCCAAGCTAGAAAAGTAACTGATACTGCTTAAAAAGTGCATTTTACCTATCACAAGCAGTGCCACATAAGAAAATTAATCAATGCTACATGCCACCCCAGAAGACGTAAGTCAACCAATGTTACACATTAACAGAAAGGGAGAACTTCACAGTCATCTCAATTTATGCAGAAAAGGCATTTGACAGAACCAGTATCCCCTCTTGTAAACACTCAGGAAGGTAGAACTAGCAGGCAGCTCCCTAACATGAAAACTCAACACTGAACCTTAATACACAGAAGAGTAGCAACCTAACTTCAGGGTAGAACTGCAGATCAAAAGCCATTTGTGTGTGACATTGCACATGAAGAGAGTCAGTATAATAGAACAAACACTATCATAATGAGGAGAAGAGCACAGGGAAATCATAAAGAGTGAGAGACAGCTGAAAGGAGCTAAGAAACAGAAATGACAAGACACAAAGAACAAGGGGTGTGGCAGTGGGAATGGGGTGCGCAAGGGGCTCTCAAAAGTAAGCCCTGGTGGGAACAAAAGGCTGACCATCCTACTAAAGAACAAAACTACAGCTCTCACAAGCCCCAGGTCCAGGGTTTGGGTCACTACAGGGTTGCCCAATTGTGTCCCTGGATGTGTCTCCAGGGCTGTTTGGCTTGTGCCACCTTGAGAGAATCCATTGTCTAAAGCTGAGTTACCCTGGATGGCCTGAGAAGTACCAAGCACAAGGAAGGCTGAAGTCAACCTCACAGCCCCAGAGTAAGACAAACAGCAGTGGCAGTCGGGGAGTGGAGGCGGGGCCTTCACACACAAGAAAGGAAGGAAGGAAGGAAGGAAGGAAGGAAGGAAGGAAGGAAGGAAGGAAGGAAGGAAGGACAGAAGGAAGGGAGGGAAAGAAAGTTAGTTAGTTATTTCAGGCTCCACAGGGTAAAGTGATCTGTCACAGATGGCTAGGGACCTTAACCATCTCCCATGCCTCCAGACTCTGCCTGGAGCCAGGGGACTCACCTCTGGAACCACCCATTTGCCAAGAGGCTCACTGTTAACTTCTTAAGCAGCAGTAAAAGCTTTCTGAAAATGCAACAACCAAAATTTAATTTAAAAACAACTATGTATGGATCTGGAGTGTTTCTGGCAGCACTTGCTCCCACGGCACATGACTTCATGGCAGCCCTGGTTGTTTGTACTGACATGCCATCACACCATGCAAAGCTATACATATATACACTGCTGGAAAGCCTTGGCTTGCGTTCAAGACCAGTGTAGGAGCTCCACATACAAAGAGCTCGCTCTCAAAGGAACACAATTGTTTAATTACAGAAAACAAAGACTTTTAAGCATTTTACTACTGCCATTTCTTAACATGGAAGCATCAAATTTGCATATTTCACCCTTCCTCCCTCCAACCCCACCTATATCCTCCTTTGCTTTCTAATTTATGGCTTTTTTCTTTAATTGGTCATGGTGATGTGTGTGTGTGTTCATTAGTGTACAAATACAACATATTCCATCTATAGAGTGTTACTTGTATGTATACGATTTCAGAGTTGAACACTTGGGCACTGGATTGCCAAACTAGATCTCGTCTCTGGGGAAGATCATTCCTCCTGTTTTCGGTATTCCTTAGTTGCCTATAGCTTCCTGTCTATACTTGTGGCCCCCTGAGCTGCCCCCCTTCCATGTCAGCATGTCTAGTAGTATCATTGTATTCAGGTCTTGTTTAAGCGGCCACTACAACTGACCTATGAACCCTAACAGTGATCAACATGGCATGATAACCCTAAAGGTTGCTGCATGAGAAATATACCACCTGGTGGTATCAACAGCTTGGTAACCAACAGCTCTCTAAATGCACTTAAGAACTGCTCAACAAGGAAACCATGCCAGATACTGGAAAGCTAGCCAACTACACAGGCAGGAATAGTGAAATGGATCTTGGAAGAGAACCTACAATTGCCACTTCACTAAACCAGCCTAATCTCCAACAAAACCCTAAATATTTATCCTTATATCCGTAAGTGTAGTTTACAAACCTCATCAAAAAATTTTTTCTCTTTATAACAGACGGAGACCATTCCAGAAAACCTCAAGTACAGAGAGCAAGAAATCATGATGCCCAGTTCCAACTGATCCATCTACAATACAATTCTTCCACCTCAGGCTCAGAGATCATAGTAGAGGAGAGGGTGCAAAGACTATAAAAACCAAGCAAACCTTAAGTTTACTGTGAGATTGTATCGCCTAGAAATGTCAGAGCAGCTATACCCACAAAACTATTTAACAGATTGTTAAAGCACAGTGACAAGCCTGTCTTAGAGATCTCAGTGCTGCTCTTGCTCCCCAGACTTCCAATGCACTTGGGACACAACCCTTCCTGAAGCATAACTAACTTGGGGATATAAACTAGTACTCTTTACAGCCCACAGGCTGTAATGTTAACTGTGACCACCAGAGGCCACTGGTGTAGCAAAGGTAAAATGGTGAAGACAGCAAGCACACATAGAGCCAATAGGGGAAATGAGACAGAAAGATCCTGAAGGCATCAGTCAGGTAGCCAGCCTAGTTGAACCAGTGAGCTCCTGGTTCAGTGAAAGACCCCATCTCAAAGAAAAAGGGTTGAGTGGGTTGGCAGAATAACTTGCCACCAATCCTGAAGGTCTGTTCCCAGACCCACACGGTAGGAGAGACCCAACTCCAACAAACTGTCCTCTGACCTCCACATGTATCTCACTCAGCTTTTATCTACACACACACACACACACAGTAAAATGCAATTTAAAAATCATTTTTAGATTTTTATGTGGTTATCACATGGGTATTTAGTGCCAACAGAAGTCAGAAGAGGGTATCAGATCCCCTGAAACTGGAGTTATGACGGTTGTGAATCTGGTCCTCTGAAAATGCAATTAGTGCTCTTAATTAATGAGCCATCTCTCCAATCCTCGAGTTTAAAAAAAAAATTTAAAGAAATAAAATTAAATAAAAGTAGAGAAAGATATAGAAAGAGAGTCAACATTAAATTGACTTCTGGACATGTGCTGTGGTATAACCAAACATGCACACATTACACCCAAATAAATAAATAAATAAATAAATAAATAAATGAATAATAAAGGCGATGTACACACACATGCATCTCACACACACACATCTCGCACACACATACATACACATATGCGTCTCTCTTATACACACACTTGCATCTCACACATACATACACACATGCGTCTCTCACACACACACTTGCATCTCACACACACATGCATCTCACACACACATGCATACACACATGCATCTCTCACACACGCATCGCACACACATACATACACACACATTTCACACACACATGCATCTCACACACACACATCTCACACACACATGCGTATCTCTCACACATGCATCGCGCACACACACACACACATATGGATCTCACACACTCACACATATACATTTACTTACTTATATAAGACTAACATAACAAACCCCCTAACCAAACTGATAAAATAAAGAGAAAACTAACAAAATTAAAAATGGAAAGAAGGACCTTAGGAGGGACCAATGAAATGTACAAAATCTACAGGATCAAAGCTAGGGAGATGTCTCAGTCACTAACAGGCTTGCCATGTATGCCATGTAACAAACATGAGGACCTGACTTTGGATCTCCAACATCATGGCTACCTTGGTATAGTCATGCATACCTTAAACCGCAGTGCTGGAGGAAAAGAACAGAGGGTCACTGGGACTTACTGGTCATCAGCCTATCCAAATGAATGAATGAATGAATGAATGAATGAATGAATGAATGAATGAATGAAAGAAATAGTGAGCTCTTTGCTCAAGGAGAGACCTATTTCAAATGAGTAAGGCAAAAGTGAGAGAAAACACCAACATCCTACCCTGGCTTCCAAGTGCATAGGTGCAACACAAGAGTGAATACACTACACACACACACACACACACACACACACACACACACACACACACCCTGTGATCTCAGTGTTGGGAAGAAATAGACAGGAGAATTCCTGGGATCTGCTTAGGCTCTGTGAAAGATACATCTCAAAAAATAATGTTGGGCATGGTGGCTCATGCTTTTAATTCCAGCACTCGGGCAGATGCAGTCTGTGAGTTCAAGGCTAGCCTGGTCTCTACAGTGAATTCCAGGCTAGCCAAGACTACATGATGAGTGAGATCCTGTCTGGACAAACAAACAAGGCAAAGGTTTGGGGGTACCCACATAGTAACTGACAACTACCTGTAACTCCAGTTCCATGGCAATCCTGTGCCCTCTTCTAGCCTCCAAGGACACCACGTACACATACGGTGCGTGCGTGCGTGCGTGCGTGCGTGTTCAAAACACTTTTAAAATATTTTAAAAATAAATAAGGTGGAGAGTGGGTGAGGAAGACACCCAGTATCAACCTCTAACATGCACATACATATACAGGCACTTGTTCTTGCCCACACACACGTACACACAGTTTAGGATATGTTTTTAATATTCTGTGTTGATTCTGTGTACTATTTGCTTATCTGTATGGCATCTTGGTGCTCATGTGTATGGAATCTCTGTATGCACTATCTTCATGTGTATTATTTCCTTGAAATGAACAATGAGATAAGGGTATCCACTCTCTATACTTGTTAAAACAGCTCTTAAAATCCTCAACAGAGGTAAGAAAAGAAGGCAAACTATCCCTCTGTGCAGATGGCATAATCCTAGACTTAAAAGTCCCTCCAGATTCCATGAGAAGACTCTTAGATCTCAAACAATTTCAGCAAAGTAACATAATACAAAATTAGCACAAAGGCCAGCCACGTTTCTATGTACCCATAACAAACATGCTGAGAAAGGAATCAGAGGGAAAATCCACACATCTTCCCACTGAATGAAGTACGTAAGGCTTAGCTTCACCATGAAAGTAAAAGAACTGCAGTAAAAAAAAAAAACGGATACTGAAGAGGGGCCGGAGAGACGCCTCAGTGGTAAAGAATGCAAACCACTCTTGCAAAGGGCCCAAGTGAGGTTCCCAGAAGGAACAGGCAGTTCACAACCTCCTATAACTCCAGCTCCAGGGAATCCAATATCCTCTTCTGGTCTCTCAGGACACCACACATAGGCACAAATCCACACATAAATAGACACATGTATGTGCATAATTTTTAAAAATAAAATTTTAAAAACACTAAAGAAATTGAAGAAGAAAATGGAAGATGGAAAGATTTCTCAAACTCAGATTCATAGAAAAACACTGTGAACACGGCTGCGTTAACGAACATGATCTATAGATGAGTGCAATCAAGACCAAAATGTCAATGGTATTCTAAATAGAACTTGAAAACAAATAAATCCTGAAACTCACAATTAAGTAAAAATGTTCCTGAACAGACAAAGCAATATTATGAAGAAAGCAATGCTACACCTATCCCAATACTTGGCCTCAATTATATTACAAAGACCCAATAACAAAAACAACACCACACTAGCAAAAGACAGTCACATGGACTAACGAAATAGAACCCAGGACCCAGAAATAAGCCCTTGCATCTAGAGTCAACTAAATTTTAACAAAATGTTAAAGAAAGCTTTGGAGAAAAGTCTCTTCAGCACTTGGTGCTGGGATAACTGCCTTGTATAGATATACAATAATACAACTAGATACCTGTTTTCTCACCTTTATATCTTTAAGACCTTACCTCAATGTCCCTAATGTAGTAACTAAAAATTTAAAGCTGCAAGGTTTGGGGGGAGGGAACACTTTAAAGGTTTGCCTTTTATTATTTTTTTTCAGACAGCCTATTATCAATTCTTGCTGTTACTTGAACTATTAGAGGCCTTTCATTCCCAGCCTGTGCCTACATCTTGAAGTGTTTCCTCTGCAGCTTAGATATACAACCAGCCTAAGTGCCAATCAAGAAATAAACAGACAGCTGGAGAGACTGTTCAGTAGCTAAGAGCACTGGTTGCTTACAGAAGACTCAAGCTCAGTTCCCAGGACCCAAACAGCAGCTCACAACTGTCTGCAACTTCAGTTCTTAGGGAGCTAATGCCCTCTCTGGACTCAGTAGGCACTGTACAAACATGGTGTACTTACATACATGCAGGCAAAATACTTATATACATAAACAAACAAAAATTTTTAAAGAGATGAATGGATAATGAAAACACGATATATATACACAGTGGCATATTACTTAACCATAAAAAGGAATAAAACTCTAACACATGTAATTTAAAAACAAACAGAACTGGGAGATCCTCATAGTAAACAAAGTAAGCTAGATCAGAAAGACAAACATCACGTTTCCTTTCATATCCAGAGCGCGCACACACATTGTACTCATTAATTTACTGTCAACTTGACTAGATTTAGAATCATCTATGAGACACATCTCCAGGTATGTCTGAGAAGGTGTTTCCAGGGAGGTTTAAATGAAAGAAGAACCACTCTGAAAGTGGGCAAATCATCTCATAGACTAGTGGTGATGGACTAGAAAGAAAAATAAATAAATAAAGTGATAACTAGGATTCATCTCTTTGCTTCCTGAGTGGTAACGCGTGTGGAAAATATCCACCTAAAAAGAGAGACTATACAGGCACCTGTAATGCTGCTTCTTGATTATCAACTTGGAGATATCACCCTGGAAACAAACTTCTAGGAATGCTTATGAGGGAGTTTTTATATTGTGTTCATTGAGGTAGAAAGACTGACCCTAAGTGTGGGTCACTATTCCATGGGCTGGGGTCTCAGATCAGACAAGAAGAAACCAAGCTGAGCACCAGAGTTATTTCTTTCTACTTGCTGAGTATGGATACAGTGTGAATAACTGCTTCATGTCTCTGCCATGCTTTCTCCTCTATTCTCAATCTGTGAATACAAATAAGCCCTTCCTTTCTTAAGTCTCTCTGTCGGGTATGTCATTACAACAAACAAGAAGAGTAAATATACTAAAGTAAAAAAGTAGAAGGAACAAGAGGAGAACAAATACAACACGCGTTCTCTTATGTGTACTGTATGTGTAATGCATGTGTAACGCATATATAATGCATGTGTGATGAATATGTAATGAATGTGTAAAGCAGAGAGGGACTATCTTCAGGCAAGAAAAGTACCCGTGGGTGGGGAAGAGATAAATATGAGCAAAGGAAATGATGTGTGTGTGTGAGTGTGTGTGAGAGTGTGTGTGTATGTGTGTGTGTGTATGATATTAAAATTTTTTTTAAAGAATAGCAGTTTCCCCCATTAGATCAGCTACAATAGAAGGACACCTAGTTCTACCATTATTTTATTACTCAACATTGACAAAAGGCAACAAAACTGAAAAGGAAAAGATAAAACACATCCATTCAGAGATGACATAATCTTCTATCTAGAAACCCCACAAAATAGTCCAAACACCATTCAAGCTAATGAACTCAACAAATTTTCAGCATATAAAGTTGCACAGAAAGAGCTATTGTGTTTCTCCATTGCAGCCCTTTCCATCCCCCCACCTTTTGTTGTTTTGGAGATGGAACCTAGACCCTTATTACCCAAGACAAAGTTTTACCCTTCAGCTGCACCCCTTGCCCAGCAGCTATGTTTCTACATGCTAGCAATGGGTACCCCAAAATAGAAATTAAGAAAGTGCTTCCATTTAAAAGAATATAAAAGAATAAAATACCTATGAATAAATTTTGCCAAGGAGGTAAAAGACTTGTATATTAAGAACTATGCAATATCATTAAAAGATTAAAATATTAATAGCTACCACCTACAGACCCCTGAAGTGCAGATATCTGATATGCATCACTTCCGATACTCATAATAAGACTATCAAGAAGATATTAACATCTCTATTTTATAGATTAAAACACTAAGACTCAGGCATATTAAACAGATTATAACACTCTCATAGCTATTGCTGACTTGACACTACAATTCCAAAACAAAAACACCACAATGCTTGCCTACCTTCCTTCTTAAACTAAGCATTCTCTGATATTTAATCCAAAGCTTCTCATAAAACCTCATAAAATTATTAAATTTTCTTGAAGCAAGTTAGAAATTTAATTATTTCAATCACAAATTCACTGTTAGGTCAAATCATTTTAGTTTACAGTACTTACTAAGCACCTAACTATATAGAAAAATCATATATTTAGGAACACTATAAATAAATCAAGAGAGTATGAATCAAACAGCTAAGTTCTACAAGATTGATGTGCAATGCAGGTTGGCGTAATTGTTTCTATGTCACACTGATGTATGAGGGTGGTAACTCGACTTAGGAGGAGGATGAGGAGGAGGAGCAGGAAAAAGAGGAGGAGCAGGAACAGGAGGAACAGGTACATTTATATATAGTTATGACCCAGCCCTAAAGAATTAAAAAAAAAAAAAAAAAAACAGAAGGACAAAGGCAGAAATCCAAACTGGAATGCAAAAGGGGACCTTGGCATTAGACAAGGAAGTTGAAATTTCTTATGGAAGAGGGCACAAATAAAAGATTTGATTAAAACACTGGTTTAGGACTGTATTCGAAAGTGATTGTGGGTTGCCTGTGTTCTGGTCATTGATACTGCAGAGGGAGGATACTGAAAGCCTTTCCCAGTGTTTGGAAGGTCAAACCCTGGTGCTTCAGAATACATCTTCCTTCTCACAGCCTCTTGGTCTCCTGTCAGCTGAAACAAGGCTCACTGTGTGTTCTCTACCAGAGCTGGGCAGTGTCATCAGAGGAAGAGAGGTAGAAGCAGGCTCCACCTTATGGGCTTTTATTCTGGCCTAGTTTTGCAAGTACCCTATGGGCAGCAGTAGCATCCTCCTGTGGAACAGCCTTCTGTGGCTGCTCCAGAAGCCAGTGTGATAGGAAGCTACCTGACCCCTCCTCCTTGCCCTCCAGGTGTTTTGTAGACACCAGATGGCCAGAGAGTGGACAGCAAGACTACCACGCAGAGTGAAACTGGAGACACTGCCCACTCAGAGCATCAGGAAACAGCTTTTACTTGGCTCAGACCTGGGAGATTCCAGCTTACAAAGTCTTGACACCAATACCAGAGGGGTCTATGTCCTGTCCCTGGGTCCTTCTGCTGGTGCCTGGAATGATGATAATGACAAGACATTTTCTATTGCATTTGTTACTAACTTTTCTGCTACTTTCCCTAAAATTTTACAGATTTAAAAAAAAATGGTTTAGGAAAATTATTCTAATATCTCTGATGACATAGTAGCAGTCAGAGTCCCCAGAAACGGGAAGATCATGACTTGCTCACTCTTGCTACCAATAATTTAGTCCTTTCTTAGAAAACACACACTGAAGAGTTTATATACATTTCTTTTTCCAAGTAAACTGTAATCTTTAAAGAATTACTATGTCGATATATAAATGGTCAAAGCCTTGAGAATAGATACTTTTTTTCCCTTGGAAAAAAAAGTAAACTTACTAACTATAGGTGGATACATGGAAATAAAAACAATGATATAATTCATGAAAAATGATTTTATCTGAGAAATGACTATTTTTTTCTTGGCAAATGACTATTTGAGCTAAGTAAATTATACTCCTTATAAGATTTAAGAGCAGAGGCTTCTGATTTTCTGCTACCACATGATTTGGGCATTCAGATAAAGACCACTTCCAACGTCCTTCATGACACCCACTTCTCAGATTAAGTAATACGCCATTCAAGAATCACTAATTGTTTTACATTTTTTAACTGAAATTCAGTAACAGTATCACATTCAATTTCTAACTGCACTTATAGCCTAAGCACACATCCTCAACATTTCCCCTAGGAAAATTTTGAGACCCGAAGTGGAGAAGTTGTACAATTTTCTTTTAACTAATTTCACTCATTTGTTTGTTTTGAGATAGGGCTCACTACAGAACCCATGGTTGGCCTCAAACTTACAGAGATCTACCTGCTTCTACCTCCTGGGTGTTCAAATAAAATGAATGTACCACCTGCTTCTACCTCCTGGGTGTTCAAATAAAATGAATGTACCACCATAAAATTTTTTCTTTTAGTCCGGCAATGGTGGTGCACGCCTTTAATCCCAGCACTTGGGAGGCAGAGGCAGGTGGATTTCTGAGTTCGAGGCCAGCCTGATCTACACAGCGAGTTCCAGGACAGCCAGGGCTACACAGAGAAACCCTGTCTCGAAAAAACAAACAAACAAACAAACAAACAAAAAATGTTTTTTTTCTTTTAAAACGATTAATTTCTGGTCCAGTGGGCTGGATCAGCATGTTAGAGGTACTTGCCATCAAGCCCCAAAACAGTTTGATCCCTGGAACAAAAACAGTAGAAAGAAAGCCTCCATATGAGCCATGGCAAGAGAATGCACACGAATACACACACACAAATTCAATAAAAGAATAAATTGATTTCTTTCATTTCCATGAGAAGCAATACCATTTATTCCTGGAATTCAGCTATTAACGAGTTATATACACATAGAACAAAGCCAAACAAGGAATTCATTACTCACCAATGACAAAATAATTCACAACCATCACAATCTATGTTGTGTTTACTATGTACTTGAACAAGCTATTTTGCATGTATTTTTCTCATGTAAGGCACTTGTTACATTATCTTCAGAGTACCATTAAATATTTGAGAATTAAAACAGATTAAGTAACTTACTAAAAGTGTTCCCAAACTAGCCATGGGGAGAAAGGTGCATTTTAAACATTTTGTTTTATTGTTTGTTTTTTAAACAAAATCTTATACATGCATGCCGTGGAGACTTCACCCAGGCTTGCCTTGAACTTGTTATGAAGGCAAGGATGGCCTTTAAAATCTGATTTTCCTGCCTTCTGCTCCCAAGAGATGAGATTACAGGTGTGAGATTTTAAACTGTTTTAACTTCAACATTCTGTTCTATTATCACTGTTTGTCTGGAAGTTTTCCTGCTTCTTTTATTTCTTTCAAGCCTCTATGAGATAGGAATGATGTTATATTATACATGAGTAGGAGAAGGCTGACAATGGCCAGGTGACAGAGCTACAATAGTAATGGTGAAAATAAAACCATCAAACCTTCTGCTGCAACACCATCATCTAAAATGGCAGGCTTTAAAATGTCTTTCAAAACTACACATACTAGCTCATACCAGCTACCTGACACACAGGCAAAATTAATTTAGGTTTCTTCAGTTTCTATGTCCACAAGCATAGTATCTGCTTATACCAGATCCTATGCTAGCTCCTTTATATACATTTACCTCATCTAAACTCATGCATACCATGATTAAGCAGTATCTTATTTGACCAAAGATAGTAGTTAAATAGTATGCCCAAAGATTATACAAAAAAGTAAGAACATCAAACAAAACCTCTTCACAACTACTAAAAATTCCTTAAAGAGTAGAATCAGCTCTGTCCTGAACCGTAATAAAATGCATACATACTGAGTTCGCTTCCCAGCCCATGCACCAGTCCCTTGCCAGGTGGTGGTAGAACACAACTTGAATTCCAGCACTTAGGAGGCAGAGGCAGGTGGATCTCTGAGTTTGAGGCCAGCCTGGTCTACAGAGCAAGTTCCAGGACAGCCAGGGCTACCCAGAGAAACTCTGTCTCTAAATAAATAAATACTGAATAAGCATTAAATAAAGACTTTAAATATTTAATTGATTCATGTAGTAATGTAATACTTAGAACCTAGACTTCTCCTATTGTTTACCTGCCACTTCCTGAGCATTTCTGGTCATGAATTCAGCCAGCAATCACTGGAGTTAATACATGACTATCATAAATCACACAATGGAACTGTACACAACATTAAAGAAAAATGAAATTTGCAGGAAAACCAATGGAACTAGAGAATATTATACTTAGTGAGGTAAGCCATACCCAGAAAGACAAACACTGGGTGTTCTCTCTCATACCTGAACTTTGGACTCAGATTTATAGCTAGCTGTGTTTAAGTTGCAGTGAGTGTCAGCAGAGGCCAGGTAGTAAGAAAGCAAACATGGAGCAGGGGCACTGAAGGGAGGAGGAAGAGTAAATTATATTTATATGAAAACAGAGAAGAGAATACTAGAGAAGAAAAAGGGTTTAAAGAGAGAAGAGGGAATAGAGAATTAGAAGAAATTTGGGGTTGGGGGAAGAGGGTCAATCAAAACCAATAATGCATAAAAAACTCTCATAGGAACCTACTACTTCATAGACATAAAGAAGGAAAAAGGAACAGAAGTACTCCGCATGGTGGCTAAGCCTGCTCCCAGAAGTCAGAGGTTTTCACACCAAAATTCCAATGCTGAATATAGGATACTCCCCTGTGACTGATTGGCCAGCTCACCTCTCAGGCTCCCAAAACACTACAGACTACTGTATTTGCTCTTGGATACCCACCATTATAGTGCTAGAACAATCATATACACCTGTAGATAGATTTTTTTCCTGCTTCCATACTGAGCTGCCTGGCAAAATAAATTCTAAGGGTGACCAAGTGCTTTCTGATTAGATTTGAAGCAACTCTATGGAAGAGAATATATGTCTGACACCATAGAACTGGTCAAAAGCCTATGGGGAGGAGACATGCCCTATTAAGGAATCTAATGCTAATATTCTGCCAAATAGACATGAATTTAAACTGCTTTCTAAATATGAATGTTTATGCCTGTAGACTACTGCAGCTCTCAGACCTGGTTACAGAAACCCTTGCAGCAGTAGGCAATAGTTAAAGCAGAGGAACATGACAGCTGAGTGCTTAGCCCCAAATGGACTATCTATGTCAATCCATCCAAGACCCAGGGAAATCACAGAGAAGAAAGTGGAAAGACTATGGGAAGTAAAGAACGAGGAACAATGCGGTGGATGCTGCCTTCTGGATACAAGGTGGTCCTCCAATCATGAACACACCGGACCTGGGAAGACCTGAATAAAAAGGAAGCAAGGAAGAAAATGAGAGAGAGGACAGACACCAAGAGAGGAAGAATGGGGAATCAATATGATGGGAAGACTGACTAGAAAGAAGAAGTCTGGAGAAGTGGGGGAGAGGATGAGAATGTAGTAAAAATTGAATATAACCATAGTTCACTGTATATATGTATGATATTGTCAAATTTTTTAATTAATTTTTTCAAGCTGGAAATAGGCATAATGACACACATCTTTAATTTCACCACTTAGGAGGCAGAAGGATCTCTGGGAGTTCTAGATCAACCTGGACTACATAGTGAGTTCCAGGCCAGTCAGAGTTCCATAATGAAGCCTTGTTTCAAACAAACCAAAAATTACTCTATGTTCAGCCAAACTGTATGATAAATAGGGCTTGGTTGAACACACTTGTAACCCAAGCACTTGAGAGGCTAAGGAAGGGAAACTGCAAATTTGAGACAAAACAACAAAAATCCATATTATAATCATCTGATGAAATATAATGCAATTTCACAAATAATAAAGTAGGGATACAGTACCAATTTTAAAATATAATGAAGATATTATTGATTTTTATAAAGTCAATTATACAGATTACACTATTAGGCAGCAAAAAACTAGAAGAATGTATAACAGTTTACAATGCTTATCTGCACAAAGAGAAATCTGAAAGAGTTAACTCTTAAGGATATAAAACTTTATTTACTAAGCCTAACAAGTCCTCAATAATCACATTATGGTCATTTAATGGAAAATAATGTATAGAAGGTAAAAAAAAAAAAAAAGTGAACAGGAAGAAAAACAACAGCAGCTGAAGAAACAGTTTCATCAGCCAAGTGTGTGGTGAACAAGCAGGACTTAGTTCAAAGCCCCAGCACCCACTAAACACCATATGGTATGCCCCGCACCTATATATAATACCTGCACTGGAAAGGCAGAGAAAGACAGGTCCCTAGAGCCTGCTGGTGCTGACCTGGTTCAAGAGGTGAGCTCTAGGCCCTGATATCTGCCCCACATACCTACACCTGTGTGTATATACACACATACACATTCCACTGGTGGAGGGGGTACAGGGATAACAGAGAAAGACAAGTATTACCACAAAATGAGACGGAAAGCTGCCAGGTAGTGGTGGCACATGCCTTCAATCCCAGCACTTGGGAGGCAGAGGCAGGTGGATCTCTGAGTTCCAGGCCAGCCTGGTCTACAGAGCGAGTTCCAGGACAGCCAGGGCTATACAGAGAAACCCTGTCTCAAAAAACCAAAAAGAAAAAGAAAGAGAAAGAGGTGGGGGAGGAGGGAGGAGGGAGGAGGGAAAGCACACAAAATAGAATTTTCCAAACACAGAAGGGGTAAACTTCAAGGATAATCAAGGAGGGAGAAATTCAATAAGTTGAAAACAGCCAGAAACTGGAAACAACCTAGATATCCCTTAACCAAAAAATGAATAAAGAAAATATGGTACTTTTATACAATAGAATATTACTCAGCTATTAAAAACAAGGACAGGAAAATGAATGGAAGTAGAAAATATCATCCTGAGTGAGGTAACCCAGACTCCTAAGGACATGTGTGGTATATATCTACTTATAAGTAGATATTATTTATGAAGTACAGAATAACCATCCTACAATCCATGGATCCAAAGAAGCTAAGTAACAAAGAGGGCACAAGGGAAGACGCTTGAATCTCATTCACAAGGGGAAATAGAACAGATATTAGATATGGATGGGGAGAGGGATTTGGGTGGAAGAAGGGATGGGAAGAGGAGTGGGAGTGGATGGGAATGGAGGATGGAGAGCAACAAACAGAAATTGGTGGGGAGGGTTCATTTCTTGGACGAGCCAGAGACCTTGGACAGGGGAGGTTCTGGGAGTCTATGGGGATGACCCTGGCTGAGACTACAAGCAGCTGGGGATATGAAGTGGTCAGCTCCTGTAGCTTCCAGTGGAAGGAGGGAGACACCAACCCACGCACAAAACCTTCAAATTAAAACCTGTCCTGCCTATAAGATGTGCATGATAAAGAAGGAGCAGAGATGAGGGAATGGCCAACCAATGACTGGCTCAACTTAAGACTCACCCCAAGAGAGCCAACCCCTGACTCTACTAATGCTAGTCTGCTATGCTTGCAGACAGGAGCCTAGCATAACTGTCTCCTGAGAGGCTTCATCCAGCAGATGATGGAAACAGATGCAGAGACCCTCAGCCAAACAGTAGGTTGAGCTCAAGGAGTCTTGTGGAAAAGTGGGATTGAGGGAACTGGAGGAGTCAAAGATTCCAAAAGATGACCCACAGAATAAACTAACCTGGGCCCATAGGGGCTTAGAGTCTGAAATATCAACCAAAGAGCATACATGGGCTGGACCTAGGCCCTCTACACATTTATAACAAATGTGTAATTTTTGTCTTCATGTGGGTTCCCTAACAATTGGAGTTGTACTGTCTCTGACTCTGTTGCCTACCTTTGGATCCCTTTCCCCTATCTGGGCTGCCTTGCCTGGCCTCAGTGGGAGGGGATGTGCTTACTCCTGGTGAGATTTCATGTGCCAGGTTGGGTTGGTGCCTACGGGAGAACCTCCCCTTCTCAGAGGAGGGATGGAGGAATAGGTGTGAGAGTGGGACTGGGAGGAGAGAAGGGAAGGAGCTACATGCAATCAAGATGTAAAGTGAATAAATGAAATGAAATGAAATGAAATGAAATGAAATGAAATACATACAAATGAAGAAAACCTAAAAAAAAAAAAAAAAAAAATAAGAAAAGTTAGCAACAGTAAGTTCGTCCAGCATTCAGAAGTAAAGTTACTTCCTTCAAGAATAAAATCACTGACTTTTAAAATTTAAGAGTTTTCACAGGATCTTCCCTGCTAGTTGAGTCCTCTGGAGCAAGCTAAGCTACCCTGAGCAGTCTGCTATTCCCGGGGGACCTCTTTCTCCCTCCCCCACCCCCATCTCTCCACCCACCTTCATCAGACCTGTGGATCCTGAACAATACAGACAGAAGTCTAGCATGGCTATCCTCTGAGAGTCACCCACCAGCTGACTTAGACAGACACAGACACCCAAACAGTGGTGGAGCTTGGGGACTCATGGGAAACAGGAGTAAGGATTGCAGGCACCAAGAGGATAGGAACTCCACAGGAAGACCAACAGAGTCAACTAACCTGGACCCTTAAGACTCTCAGAGACTGAACCACCAACCAAAGAAAGAACATATATGGGCTGGACCCAGGCCTCCCCACTTACATGTAGCAGATGTGCAGCTTGGCCATCATGTGGGTCCCAAACAATTGGAGCAAGGGCTATCCCAAAAGCTGTTGCATGTACATAGGATATGTTCTACTAGCTGGGATGCCTTGTTTGGCCTCAGTGGGAGAGGAAGTACCTAGCCTTGCAAGAGAGTTGATATGCCAGGTTTGGGGGAATACTCAGGGGATCCCATTGGCTCAGAGGAGGAGATGGGGAGAGAGGAAGGACTGTGGGAAGGGGTGACAGGGAGGGGAGCAGTAGTAAATGAAGTAAAGCAACAGGAAGTAAAGTGAAAAGGAAGAAAGAAAGAAAGAAAGAAAGAAAGAAAGAAAGAAAGAAAGAAAGAAAGGAAGGAAGGAAAAGGGGGGAAAGAAATAGAAAGAGTTTTCACAGCAACTATTTTTTCTCTTTTAAGATTATAGCACTAAGTTCTGAATAGGAAAACTTTAGCAACCAGCTGGTTCTGTTTGGAAGTTGTTTAACCTACGAGTGACTTAAACAAAGAACCTTGATATCCCTATGGTCTCTAGGATCCCTACCCTTGAAGCAATATTACAAAACTAAAAAGGTATAGTATTAATGATTTTTTTACAACAGCACAGGAAATTTGGGTTTTATCATAATATAAACAGAATTTAAAGTCAAAAATTGATGAGATCACTATGAGAGCAAGTACAGATGAACAAGAGGTCCAACCTTGAAACAACTCAACGTTTAAGTGTCAGAGGATCAAGTAAGAAACAAGGAAAATAATAAACAAGTATGAAAAATACCTCGAGAGGTTATCTCCTGGAAGCTGTGTGGAGGGTGCTTCTCAGGAATATGGGGATGACTGATACTGATCAGAGTGAGTAAGGTAAGAAACAGAAACTGGCCACTGGGAACAGCAATCCAGATATCATTAACGACCTTGGTCAGAACAACAACTGAAAGGGACAAAATAAAATTAAAAGTACAATATTGGAGAATAAAAGCCAAAATGACTCAAGAGAATAATTCAAGAAAAAATAGAGAGCCCACATACACAGGCAAATCTTTTAATGGGCTTTGTTTTACAGGGAAGCAAAGAAATAAATAAAACATAGAAGGAAAAGTGACATCAAGAGCCTTTTTTAGAGGTGATATTCCTGTCACACTGCCCAGAGTAGCCTCAAATTTCTAGCCTCAAGCAGTCCTGTCACTCTGAGATCCAAGCAGCTAGAACTAAACGCATGTGCTACTGTGCACAACTGTGAAGTAGTTATGTAACACGCATGTGCTACTGTGCACAACTGTGAAGTAGTTCTGTAACAAGAAAAGCACACTCATCGCTTTATATACTTAAGAGAGACAGAGACCCACCACAGAGCATAGGTACTCGC
Source organism: Rhabdomys pumilio (assembly GCA_030674055.1). Taxonomy (NCBI): domain Eukaryota; kingdom Metazoa; phylum Chordata; class Mammalia; order Rodentia; family Muridae; genus Rhabdomys; species Rhabdomys pumilio. The sequence goes on along the minus strand of JANHMN010000001.1, from coordinate 184,566,657 downwards.
CCTGTCCTCAGGAACAGAGGTCTCCTTAATGAAGTCATCCCATACTTCAATCCAAGGGACGAATGACTGAGTATGTCAGAATGAGGAGGACTGGACAGCCTGAACAACCATGGATTAGAAACAACAAGTAGGGCTGGCAAGGAAGAAGTTTGGAGTGATACAAAGAAAACGGAAGACTGAGAAGACAGGAAACAAGACTAGAAAGGTAAGCAGTCACCAAGCCTTTCTCCCAGAATCATTAAGCTAGGTATAATCTTTGGATATACACAATAGGGAACTCATCACTATAGATTTAGGCAGGGAAGCACTGAAATCAAACTGGTACTTCATTTAGGGCAGTAACTATTTGAAAGATGCTACACTAAAGCCTTGGATACTCAGCTATAAGGCTTTAAGGTAAATAATGTTTTGAACTTGGACAATTTTAGAAGCAGTAAAAAGAGCTTAATGATAGATTCTATGGGCTCAGTATTGAGGGCACAAGTTTCTTTGGGCAGCCCAAGTATGTGTGTTTTGAAATACTGGAGCAGGTATGGCTAGTGAGAGAGTCTCTTGAGTTTTGAACATATCACTTTTAGATTCTCTGTAGCACATGCAGTGAGAAAATGTAACCAGAACAGACAGAAAATGTGCTGGGCATGGTGTCCACACTGGAACCCCAGACACCAGGGAAACTATGACATGGAGGTTGCTGGCCTGAACAACTTAGCAGACATGAATTCTTAAACGAGGCTAGGAATACAGCTCCATAATAAAGCACTTGCCTCCTAGGCATGAGGTCCCAGGCTCAAGGCCCAGTAGTACAAATACACAAAGGAAGGGAAGGGACGGAGAACAGAGGACTGAAAAGCACAAGTACTAACTGATCAATAGTTACATGAACTAGAGACTGGAGAGACGGCTCAGTGGTTAAGATCACAAACTGTTCTTCCAGAAAACCCAAATGATGCCCAGCACACATCTAACTACTCACAACCAACCAGCAATAACTCTACCTCCTGAGGATCCACTGGCCTTCTTGGTACCTGCAGTCATGTGCATACAGACATATACACATAATTTAAAATAAATAATTATATGGAATAATACTGGTGTAACTGAGAAAGCAAAAACTCAAACTCCTTAAGGAGAAACCAGGAAGGAAAATGTCTGAAATAATTTCTGACAGAATAGTTATAAGTACACAAGGGGAAAAAAAAATCAGGAAAAACAATACCTAACAAAAAAAAAAAAAAAAAGGTCAGAAAAAAGTCAAGAGCTACCTAACACTTCTACCAGTGTACATATAGAAGTCATGCTGACCCAAATAAACTGCCAAAGAACTGAAGAAATCTACCAAAGTCACAACACATTAGAACCCAGAATCTCTAATTCCAAAAGTTAGAATGTACATGGTATTTCTCCTTGGGGGTCCTAAAGAAATCAAGTCAATCAGAATGGAGAAGACTAAAGGGACCAAATAAATATACTACTACTTATACTAGAATTATTTACCATTCTAGTTGAAAACAGTGTACCATAAAGAAAATTATTACTGTATTAAATTGGTTATATGCTGTTTTTCTTTTCTGGAGACAGGGTCTTACTATGTAGCCCATGCTGGCCTCTAGATACTCTTCAGTCTCCTCCCCTGAGTACTGGAACTAGAGCTGTCTACCAGCACATCTAGCTTTGTTCTTAATAAACAAACACTACTACAAAGCATAATAAAATAAAAAATAAATAAAATAAACAGGATTCCTTATCATTCCTGACTTCTTGACTGTCCTACATCTCCTCATCTCTGATTCATGTAAACCTATCAACAAAATAAAAACCACTCCTCCCTATATAACACAGAAACATACGTAAGTGTGGGCAATGTACAAAACTGTGGTTGTAATTACACAACACATGATTAACACAAATAATATATCAGAAATGGGAACAATTCTTTGATGTTAGAAGGAAAACAAAGAATAAATTTTCATTACTCACTTTAAAATGTTCCTTTATCACTTTTTTGATAGATAATTTGTCACTTATTCTTAGATAATCTTTCTGTACTAAAACCAGTTGGGAATGGTGCAAAGATGTTCGTTTGGTCCATCAATAAAAAGAACTACACATAATGTTTTCGAAGCTCAGAAGTGTATTCTCAAATGAGTCCACAGAGCAAGTTGGTGAGGAAGGACAGGACAGAACTTTTCCTTGGTGTGGCATGGGGCAGAGTCGTGAGGTGTGAGTCACTGAGGAACAACTGGTTTCAGGGTTTAGCCAAAGCTAAAAAGCAGGATGCAGACTATAGAACAAACATACAGCTCTCTCAGCAACAAAGAAACAGCCATGGTGGGCTAGCAACTCAGGACAAAGTGTTGAAAGAAAGGCCTGATCAGACCTATCAGAATAGCACCTGGGAACATTTAAAGCTGTTTGCTTATCTTTTGGTTTATCCCCCTTTTTTAAATTTACCACTAAATTTTTAAAATACATTCAAAAAATTAAAATGAAAGTTATCTTGGACTCACTAATTCCAAAAAACAAGTTGGTGTCATTTTCACAAGCAGTAGGTATGGAACTGGGTTACCTCAGCAACCAATTTGTACTTCACTACATAAGTATTTTTACACTGCTAATAACAGGATCCAGAGTTTTACAACACAGGAAGCACATGCACCTCAGAGCTCTAGTTTTGTTTGTTTACTTGCTTGCATGCTTGCTTGATTACTTTAGGTTTCTGAGACAAGGTCTTAACTATGCAACCAAAGCTGGCTCCACTCAATTCGAAGCCTGGGTTGTCCCTAAACTCTCCATCCTCATCCTCAGGGTTTTATATGTAAAATAAAATCCTATCTGCCTTAAATATGTATCTTGAATCAACCAATGACTTTCTTCCCTGGATGACATAAACCATTGGGGTGGGCTGTGAGAGTTTACAGTTGTGTCCCATTTCTGGTCTGTTCTCTGCTTCCAGCGTGTGGATAGAAATATGACCTCCCCAACCCTGGTCCTGCTGCCACGCTGCCACGCTGCCACGCTGCTGCCTGCCTGCCTGCCTGCCTGCCTGCCTGCCTGCCTGACTGCCTGCCTGCCTGACTGCCTGCCTGACTGCTGCTAGCAGCCATACTGCCCCAGAGATATGGGCTCTCCCTCTGGAACCATAAGCCAAAATAAATTTTCTTGCCTTGGTCATGGTGTTTAATCACTGTAACAAAAAGTAACTATAGGACAGTCAGAAGAGGCAAAAACAAACAAGCTTTGTTTCTTGGTAATTTGTAAAAATAATGTAGAGTAATGTAGAAAAAAGAATTTGTAGACTATCTGCAACATTCACTTCAGATACCCTACATGAAAGGGGAAACTTCTAAAGATATAAAAAATAATAAAAAACTAAAAAAACATGTATTGAAATACAAGTTCTACTCTTATACCTATAGAAATCAAATACATAATTACATTTACTATATAACTGCATTGATAAACTTTGCTACCAGAGTGACCTACTCTCAGACAAAAATTTCCACAGCAATGCAACACCTGAGTCACTATGGACTGAAGAATTTAATTACCTCATAAAATCACTGACAGATAATAATGCAATATGAAACTAATTTATTTCCATAGCATTCATTTAGGGTTACAAAATGAACTTCAACATAGTAACTAATTCTAATAACTAATATGTTGATTTATTTCTTACTAACAGCTGGATGCAGTCTTTTCTGGGATTAAGTAACACCTATGCAACTACTAAGTTAAATGGAAAAATATGCTCTACCAATTCCTAGCTGAGTTTCAAAAGTCATAATGTTAATTTTTCCTATAAATAAATGGGCTAGTCAATTTGCTATAACATTATCTTGACCCTTATGCTTTACCCTAAAGTTAAAATATCAGAAATATCAGTTGAAGAAAAATAGGTACAACTAAGAAATACTATACTGCAACTTACCACAAACAGATTAAAGTACACACCGTGGCTTCAAGATAAAGAGTTAGATAAAACTCTTAGGGAAAAAAAAATCAAGTAAAATTTTAGTGCTGAGTTCTCCAAAAACCATCACAAATTAAGGACTAAAGAAATTAGTTACAAGAACCCAAAATAAGACAGCAAAGTGTGAAGTCAGAAGAATGCAAAACCCAAACTACTCTACTTCACAAACTGGCAAACTCTACCACTTCAAACATACCTCAACAGAATACTAAGTAAAGTTTGAAATGATACACAAATTTAACAACAACCATTTTGGATAAAAATATTCCTGGCATTAAGTAACTACATACGGGAAGTCATATAGTGAAAGGCTAGTATTTATTGAGTTCTAATTGTGTGCCACACCCAATATTACTTCCATTACACATAATAATTAATTTTCTTAATCCCTATGAAATGCTATTATTCCCACAAGAAAACTAAGGCACAAAGAGACTAAATGCTCACCAAATGCCACACAGCCAATAAGAGGCAGTATGAACTGATGTGGTCATTTCCACAGCTCTAGTCCCCAACTTGTCACACTTGACTTCTCAGATCTTTATCACTCTAGTGCCTTCTAAAACATAAGTCCAATGGTGGAAAGATGTCTCAGCAGTTAAGATACTAGCTGCTCTTCCAAAGGACTCAGGTTCAAACCCAGTACCCATATAACAGTTCACAAATGCTATAACCCCAGTTCCAGGGGATCTGATACCCTCTTCTGGCTTCTGTGAATGGCAAGCATGCACGTGGTACACAGACATGCATGGAGACAAATAGCTTATACATAAAATCAGTTAATTAAATTTTTTTAAAAATATAAATCCAATTTCTCATTCTATAGATGAACAAATTGTTTTGCTACAAAAGACAAAAAGTTAATTCAAAGTTCACAAGTCTTCATCAACAGAACAAGTACTGTTTGGGAGTTGGACTTTTCACCTATGATTCTTTCTAAAAATAATTCATTTATATTAAATATGTCTTTAATATCTCAGAACTGCAGATACAGAGACAGGCAGAACTCTGTAAGTTCAAAGTCTACCTGATCTTTACAGAGAGTTTCAGGCCAGCCAAACTTACAACTTAAAAGACCAATAAATAAATAAATAAATAAATAAATAAATAAATAAATAAATAAATATTGAAATCAGAATAACAAAATTAAGTACAAAACAAATACTTCAAGTTTTCGAGAATGAGCTGCTGTCAACAGCATAATATATTTAATCTATATGCTATATACAATAAACAGTCGAATTTCTTGCATTATCTCTTTAAAGAATTACAGACACACTCATTATAATGACATATTTGCCTCTTCCACTCATATCACTCCATAGGACTTACATTTCATCTAAATTTTTATGTGTCACTAAATGTTTGGCAGCACTGATGAGATGACTCAGCAGGTAAAATCACCTGCAACATAAGACTGACAAATCCTTGCATGCACCATGCACACACTTGCCTGTACATACATGCAAATGCAAGCACACACAGTAATAAATTAAAATTAAGCAATACTTTTGACAGTATGACTTAATGACTATGTAATACTTCATAATTCATTAGTCTGGACCTACCAGGTTTATTGAATATAGAGAATATTTTTGTAATCAGTCCCTGGGTTAAAATTATCCTGCTTTCATCTTACAGTGTTTTGTTTTGTTATATGGTAGAAATATGAAATCTAAGCCCCTTTGGATTCTTTGATCTTTCTGCCTCCGCAGTCTCTGTAATATGAAGATTTCAGATGTGGGCCACCACAATTGTTCTGAAGCTGTTAATAATATATCTTTAACACTACCTATAATAAGGTTCTTAGGAATGATATACATAAGAACCCACACGCATATGATTACTAAATTAGCCAAACTCTTCTGAGCACTTCATGACATTCTAACCTGTATTTAAGATTTTACATACTGATGTTGATTTTTGTCAACTTGTTGGAATAAGAAACACCTTAGAAAAGAGTAAGGTGCATCTTGGGTTCCAAGGAAGACTAACTGAGGAGGAAGACTCTCCCTGCAGAGGGTGGTACTACCCTCCATGAGCTGGAGGACTAACTGAGGAGGAAGACTCTCCCTGCAGAGGGTGGTACCCTCCATGAGCTGGAGGAAAGCTAGATGAGTGTAGATGGGTGCTGGCTGGGATTTCCCTTCATGGCTTCTTGGTTTACCAAGATAGGAGGAATCCCAACCACATGCTGCAGCATCAACTCCACCACACCTTCTCTGCCACAAGAGTCTACCCTCTCAAGTCACAAGCGGCAATAAATCCCTCCCTCATTAGCTGCCTTTTGTCAGGTATTTTGATCACTGTGACAGGAAAAGTCTAACTAATAAGTACATTTGTTCCGAGGTGTGTTCTTTCACAGCATAGATATACTAAGTGTTTCATAAGAATCCTACCTATGACAGGAAGTAACAGCAATGACTTGCCCAAGATGATGGAAAGTGACAGAGTCAGATTTCACAGTCATCTATAATGATTGGGCTCCACAATCCAGGTTAACCTTGGACACATGTGTATACCAAGACCCTGTCACAAAAAAACAAGGAAAAAAGAGAGAAAGATTAGGAAAGATAAGGGAAAGAGGAGAGAATGAGGAACAAGGAGACAAGAAAGGAGAAAGAGAAAAGTGGGGAGGGGTAGAAAAAGGCAGGCAGGCAAGAAGGCAGTATGAATAAACATATATGCACACAATAATAAATTAAAAAGAGGCCATTAATTTGAAAGAGATGAAGAGGTATATGGGAAGGTTTGAAGGGAGAAAAAGGAAGAGAGAAATGATTTAATTATACTATAATCTCAAAATATATCAAAAATAAAAACCTTGGCTAAGTGTTGTGATACACACCTTTGATCCTAGCACTCAAGAGGCAGGGCAGACAGATCTCTATGAGTTTGATGCCAGTCTACCCAGTGAGACCCTGTCTGAAGAAAACTGAATGAAGCTGAAATAGGTATTTCTCCAAAATACTGATATACATGCATAGGTATAATAGTACTCACTCAGCTGAAGAACAATGAGGCAGGAGGATGGTGAGGTGTTAGCCAGCCTGGGCGGGACCCTGTATCACAAAATGAAAACAAATGCACTTATATCAGCAACGAGGCTATTAAATGGTCAACATCAGGACTCACTAGAGAACTTCAAACCAAAATCTGAGTATCACTTCAGACTCTCCCAAGAGCTACAATTTAAAGACTCTCATCAGAAGATAAAGACACTCAGACACTGATAAAATACAAAACCATAATATCCACTTTGAAAAAACAGATGGGCAGTTTCTCAAAATGCTATAAAGACTTATACATGACATAACAATTTTACTTCCAGGTATATACACAAATAAACTAGAATATAGGTAGCACAAAATTTGTACACAAATTCATAATACCAAACAGAGAAAAACAACTTAAATGTCCATGAATGGATGACTGAGTACATACAGTGGGTTACTATCTGCAATAAAAGAAACAAAGTGCTGGTAAATGCTCCAACTCAGAAAGACCCTGAAAACAATGTGCTGAATGAGAAGTAGGTGGGAAAGACAGGTCACACAATTCTATTTAAACAAATGTTCAGAGAGGCAGTCTACACACAAAGAAAGATGAGTGGCTGCAGGAGTCTGGCAGGCAGGAGGGACTGCAGAGTGGCAACCATGAGGTCTACAGGCGCTCTGGAAGTGGACTGACAAAACGTTCTGAAACTACAAAGTGATAACAGTTGTGGACCTCTGTAGATATACTAAACAATAAACTAAAAGTATAGCTAAGAAATACATGAAGATATAAATGGTGAAATAAAACACTCAGAAATAGCTAAAACTGTAATTATATGACTTCTGAGAAAGAACTGGGAATATTAAAAGTCAAGGGATAAAAAACCGAGAACTTTGTGGTAACTGTAGACAATAGAGAAAAAGATGGAGATGTCAAAACTGTCAAAAAAATTAAGAATCAGGAAAGAACAGTGCTATGCACAGAAGTTTTAAAAGTTCCATAAAAATGCATCCTGGGGAACAGGGAGTATAGTGCAATAGTATGCCTGTGACCCCGAGCTGGATCCCAGATCTCCTCCCTACCCCCTCCAATACCCTAAAATTAAACTAATCTAAATACCTGAATCATCTTATTAAAGACTCCCCGGTGACCTTTAAATATAATTTATGTAAAGGAACATATGAGTTATATAGGAGAAAGTAAAAGGACGTAGAAAGTATATAACATCAGAGGGAATGAGCAGATTTCATCAAATGCAAAACTGAATTTTAACCAAAAGTATTACTTTTGTGCACTAAACTTATAGAAGAATGAACTGGTTACGTTTTCTAGCAGTTGCTTGTCCGATGAGCTGAGGGATGGGAGCAGGCTGGTGGCACACTGTGCACCAGAATGACAAGTCTACTGGGTCAAGACTAGTCACCCCAGAGCTGTGAGGAGCTCATAGGAAGTGCTCAATGAGTACTGCACTTTAAAATTATTAAATCATCATATATGCTTCAGGAAATTAGAAATAAAATTTAATAAATGAAAAACAAAAGGCAGAATTCTCAAGTCTGAAACTACAGATCAGGGAAAGAAAATAATTTCCTTCAAATTACCCATAAGAGGAAACTAAGGGGCCATCTAACTTTGTTGTGCTACTAAATGTGTCTCAAATCCAGAGTCAGAAGATGCTAAGCAAATACTCTTACACTGACACACATTCCTTTCCCTCTGTTATTTACACTGTCAGTTTATTAAAAAATATGTAAGTCCACACAATTCTAAAGAATTCGCTTTTTAAATGATGTAACTATAAAAAAATCCATTCAGAATGGATATTTCTGAAAACCCAGAATGCACTGTAGCCAGGCTGAGTATATAATCAATGAGCACTTGCTGCGTATAAGTAAGGCCCCGTGTTCAATACATGAATGAAACCTTCATCATAGTCAATTTAAAGAAAATACAATAAAGAAAATAAAAAATAAGGTTTAAGAAAAACAGATTTGTTTTCTTTTTCTCTTCCAGGGATACAGCTTAAAGGTACTCAGGATGGTCCAGCGGTTGACATACAGTTGATGGCTTTCCTACAATACAATCTCTAATAAAACTAGGCTGTTTTGAACCCCTGACAACAGGATTGTTTACCTTTAGACCAACAAGGTTGGGACAGCACCTAAATCTGCATGGGCATGTGCCTAGGCAGACTGCAAGGGGTTCCTGCTGTAAGACCCCAAGTCCTTATGAGACTGTCAAAGACAAAGATGAAGGTCAGCAGAGCATATGGTTGTCCCATGTGTGCCAAGTGTGTTCATGACAGGATCAAGCAGGCTTTCTTTATTGAAGAGCACAGAACCGTTGTCAAAGTGTTAAAGGTACAAGCACAAGAGTCAGAAAGCAAAATAAATATGCAGCTTTTTTAAGTAATTAAAAAATAGAAAAAAGAAAAACAGAACAGATACAACAATTATGTAAGAAATCTAAGGAAGAAATGGGAAATCTAACTGTACAGACATATTTAGTACTAACTAAACTTAGACCAATAGCCTGTTATGATCTATTCAATATTAGCTAAACTTAAAATTAATACACACACACACACACACACACACACACACACACCAACAAGACAACCTTCCAACTTAAGTTCAAGCCAATCAAAAAGAAAAGAGCATAAAGACAAATGCTAAAATGAGGTAAGGATGATTTCTTACTGACTGATTCAGCTCATCTACATTACTTTCACAAAGAAGAAAATGACATTTTTACACTGAAGCATTAACACATATGAAAAGGATAAAGAAACCAGTGTGATCAAAACACTTGTAAACATCACTAAGAGTGCTGCTTTTTAAATATTTGATTAATTATTATAAATTTTTGCTCTTTAAAGCTTAGTGCTGTTGCCAGAGTAACTATAAACACGACTAGTTAGTTCGCCTCACTTTTCTCTTTAAACAAGAAAGCTGCAAGCAATGAAGTTGCCGGGCCAGTGGTGGCGCACGCCTTTAATCCCAGCACTTGGGAGTTCGAGGCCAGCCTGGTCTACAGAGTGAGTTCCAAGACAGCCAAGGCTTTACAGAGAAACCCTGTCTCGAAAAACAAAACAAAACAAAACCAAAAAAAAAAAAAAGCAAGCAATGAAGTTAAAGAAGAAGCTCAAGTTGCAAAACTATTTTGAACATAGCAAAAGGGGCAAACCACAAAATATCCTTTGTATTTCTCACATCAGAATACTTCCATAAACATTATTTGACTCTAATATATGAAGCAAAATTTGAAATTAGATGTCAAATTAATTAATTTCAGCTTTAAATAAAGTAAGGGATATAAATTATGAAACCTCTGCTACACAATAAAATTATAATCTTCTGAGGATGTAATCTGAGCAATTTAAATGCCATGCCAAAAGGCTTAAGAAATGTTTGAAGTTTTCTGGTAGCAATAATAAAGGTTCGTTTAGCAGGTTTTTTGAAAATTATACTAAAAATATTAAAATAAACTTCAAAAAGTAGTTGTAATTCAGGAAATGTATCATACCTTAACTTTTGGAGAGTATTCTCAAAACGTTTAAGACTCAGAAAGTCAGTTTCATGGAAGCCATGTTAGCAGAGTTACACTGTCCAAAGGAAGTGACAGTGCAGATTGTGGGTTTTGACATCACAGTTTACAACAGGTAAACATTGTGCAAATAAAGAGTACTAAAGCTCAGCAAACTGACAGCGCTTTGCTGGAAATGAAGTGCATACTTGTAAGCCCAACGCCTGGGAAAGCTGAATGAAAATTTCACACGCTCAAGATTAAGCTAAAACTTTGACTGTTGGCCAAATGCAGAGTGAAAGCACACAGATTCTAGACATGGTAGTTACATACATACTCACAGTCAAAGTCTTCTCAAACAATTTTTCTCTCAATAGTAACACAAAGATAAATTCCAAACTTTTGAAAAAACATTAAAAAAAATTATGAAATCATCTATGGCTACTAAATTTCTAATTCATGCTGTATTATAAAAGCTCAAAATTCCAATATATTGTTGACATCTGTGACTCACAATCCATTAGCACAATATGTATTTAACTCAGGATTTCAACTAACACATAAGTCTACACTGGAATACCTGAACTGTACAGCTCTCCTCATGCCAGTCATTCCTCATGTATATGGGCAATGAACAGAGGCTTCGTGAGAGTAGCAACAATTCAAACCAAGAACAAACAAGTTATCAACAAGTATAATACATAAGGCTTTCAAAGCAAAATGCTTAATTATACTCTATACCCCTCAATCAAGCATTTCAGAGTAATTACACTCACCAGCTCACTGAGCCTCTAAATCTACTACTTTGAACATCCCTGAAGTCACTGCAAAGACAGCTCTGATATAACATGGATATGGAATTAAACCTCACACTTATGTGTTAAAGAACTGGTCTCACGCAATCTTCCTAGGTAAGATTTGGGGAAAATGGTAAGAGTCATGAGGACTTTGATAATCAAAAAAAATTAATCCATTAAAAGACTTTTATGGGAAGATGGTGGAAACTGGGCCTCACTGGAGGCAGTGGGTTACTGGAGGTCAGCTTTTAAGGGGTATATCTTGGCCACAGCCTCTTCCTCTAATGTCCTGTTTCCTAGTTGACCTGAGGCAAATAGAAGTTTTTTTTTTTTGTTTGTTTTTTTTTTTTTTTTTTGGTTTTTTCTAGACAGGGTTTCTCTGTGTAGTCCTGGCTGTCCTGGAACTCGCTGGCCTCGAACTCAGAAATCTGCCTGCCTCTGCCTCCCAAGTGCTGGGATTAAAGGCGTGCGCCAACACCGCCCAGCTAGAGTAGTTTTTCTTACCATGTCTTGTGCCACAATAATAAAAACAATGGAATCAGCAAACCAAGTAAACACACTCATAAATACTGTAGTACTAGGCTGACTTCGATGTAGTGGTTCACTTGGTGGAATGCTTTCCTCACATGCACAAAAGCCTGGGTTTGAACTTCAGTTGTGGATAAGTGTGTTGGCATATGCCAGTAAGCCCAGTGCTCAGGAGGTAGGGGCAGACCAGGAGTTCAAAGTCATCTTTGGATACAGAGTAAGTCCAAAGCCAGCCTGGGATATATGAAATTAATCCATTAAAAGATTTTTATGGGGCGGGTGGTGGTGGCGCACACCTTTAATCCCAGCACTTGGGAGGCAGAGGCAGGCGGATTTCTGAGTTCCAGGACAGCCAGGGCTACACAGAGAAACCTTGTCTCAAAAAAAAAAAAAGATTTTTATGGGAGGATGGTGGAAGATGGGCTATATGATGATAATCTTATAGATTGCCATCAACAACAAAGAGGTCAAGACGTATATTAACAGGATAATAATAGCCTGATTAGATCACCTATGTAATTTTTCTATTTCATAGCGCTATGTTTTGGATGCTGAATGTCTACCACAAGCCCAGGTGTTAAAGATGCAAACTAGTAGACGGCACTATTGGGAAATAAAGGAATTTCTATACAGTAGGACACACTACAAGGAACTTAGGTCACAATGGAAATGTGAACATGACACCAGTCACCTCCTCTTTCTCATTTATGTTCCCTGGCCATGAAATAAATAGCTATGTTCAACCACACAGTCCATTCATGGAAAACAGCAACAAAAACATAGAACTGAACTAGGAAACTGAACAATACTTTTAAATGAACAGTGAGTCATTGAAAAAAAATCAAGTAAGAAATTTTAAAATTCTTAGAACCAAATGAAAATGGCAGCACAGTTTACCAGAACCTCTAAGACACAGCTAGAGTAGTACTAACAAAAAAGTTTATATATAAATGCTCACATTAAACATTCAGAGACAGTTCAAAAAACAACCTAACAACATCCCTGTAGCCAAACTAAGAAAAGACCCAAACTTAAAACGTAGAGATGAGTGGTGGGGGGTGGGGGTGGTGATGGCGCACGCCTTCAATCCCAGCATTTGGGAGGCAGAGGCAGGCGGATTTCTGAGTTCGAGGCCAGCCTGGTCGACCGAGTGAGTTCCAGGACAGCCAGGGCTACACAGAGAAACCCTGTCTCGAAAAACCAAAAAAAAAAAAAAAAAAGGTAGAGATGGAAGAGATGTTACAAGTGCCAAGGAAATCCACAAATCATTAGATAATATTTTGCAAGCTATATTCCAAGAAATTAGAAAATTTAAAAGAAACAGATGAACTCCTAGATACATGTAACCTACATATCAAATAAAGACGTAAGAACTTAAACAGACCCATGACAAATGAGATTGAATGTAGATTGAATAATTTTAAAGTTTATGTGCTCGAGCGCGCATAAACACACACACACACACACACACACACACACACACACACACACCATAAACAAAACAAAGAGCTCAGGACTAGGATTCACTGCTGACTTCCACTAAACTTTTAAGAACCAACACCAATACTCATCTAAATGTTCCACCAAATAGCAAGCAACATTGTCAATCTCATTCTAAGCCAAGGTCACACTGAAACCAAAGGAGGCTGTAACTCAAAAGCAAAACTACAGACCAACTGCCCTGACTAACCCCGAAGCAAAACTCCCAGTAACACACTAATAAGACCACACATCATGACCAAACCGGTTTATTTCCAGGGATCCAAGTTTGGGGCAGTATATAGAAATTACTAAATACATTATACTATATAACTACACTAGAGGACAGATCATTTGATAAAGTTCAATATCCCTTCATGACACGAGTCCTAAACATACTAGGTACGAGTAAAATGAGTATATCTAAACATGATAAAGATTATATATATATATGATATATATTATAGCATATAAAGATCCTGCATCCAACATATTAAATTAAAAAAAAAAAGCACTTCCTCTGCAATTTGGAACTAGTCAAGAGTGATTCTATACTATTATACAGTACTCCAGTCTTACCTACAGGCAAAGAAAGACATTAAAAAAAAGAAAAGAAAAAATAAGCAAAGGCCAAAGTCAAATCATTCCTATTTGCAGATGATAAATACTAAAAGACTCTGAAGACTCCACCAGAAAACTGTTAGATACAAAACTGCAGCCAAGTAATAACATACAAAATTAACACAAAAATCAGTAGCTTTTCTATATACCAGAAATAAACTTGCCAAGAAGGAATTTATTTTAAATCCTACTCACAACAGCTTCAAAATACCTAGTAATAAACCTAATCAAGGAAATTAAAGACTTCTACAATCAGCACCTTTAAAACTGTAAAAACTAGGGGCTGGAGCTCAGTGGTTAAGAGCTTGTGATGGTTTGTATAGCTCCAGCTACTCAGCATCCATTGTCCCAGTAGTTTCCTTCTCCTCTTGACTATACAGCCAGAGAGAGACACATGGCTGAAGCTGCCAAAGTTCTGCTGCTCTCTGGGGTTGGAACTTGGCACCCTTGTTCTATTACATCATCACCAGCTTTCTGTTTTCTAACTCCTGCACACTGCCAACCTTGGCTGTCCTGAAACTTGCTCAGAGATCTTCGTGGCTCTGCCTCCTGGGATTAAAGGCCAATACTACCATGCCTGCACCTAAATTTAGCTGGGTGGGATCTTGCCCCAAGATCACTACTTCCTTAATTCAATTTAATACCTCTGAACACAGCATTCAGCTACATTTCACTTCCTGGTGCCCCTTTAATACCAAGTGATATATTTTATATATTTCCTTTCTAAGCTTGCTATGTTTATTCAACACATTCTTGATGAGACTTAACCAGAGAACAAAGTCTATGATGGGCATCTCTGAGACTTCCTTTGTCAATGCAATTAGTCTGAGTCTCTTCACCTTAGCTTCATGCACATTCTTCAGACAAGGGCAAAAAGCAGCCATGTTCTTCAACAAAATACTACAAAAAAGAGTCTCTAGGCCACATACTGAATGAAGTTCTTCTCCACTGAAACTTCATGGGCCAGGTCTGCACAGTTCAAATCACAGCAACATAGTCTTCCATATTCCTACTAGGATGGGTCGTTAAGCCTCACTTAAAACATTCCATGGCTTTCCAAATCCAAAGTCCCCAAATCCACATTCTCCCAAACAAAAGCATGGTCTGGCCTATCTCAAGCAATATACCATTCCTGGTACCAATTTCTGCATTAGTCAGGGTTCTCTAGAGTCACAGAACTTATGGAATGTCTCTCTATATTGAGGGAATTTATTGTGATAGTGAATTTATAGTCCAACTAGCCCAACAATGATCAGCTGTGAACGGGAAGTCCAAGAATCTAGTAGTTGCTTAGTCTCGCGAGGCTAGTTGTTTCAGCTGGTCTTCTATTAAAGAAGGTTCCAACAGATGTGCTGGCAAGTAAATGCTAGCAGGCAAAGAAGAATGAATCTTCTGTCTTCCCATGTTCTTATGTAAGTCTCCAGCAGAAGGTGTGGCCCAGATTAAAGGTGAGTGCCAAGTAGATCTAGGATTTGCTTTGTCTCTTGAATTCAGAGACCTCCTTGCTTCAGTCTCCTGGGATTAAGGGCATGTACTACCTTGCCTGGGCCTAAGCTTTTCATGGCCACTATGCCTCAAGATCTCCATGCCAAGATCCAGGTCAGAATGTCTTTCAGCCTCAAGATCTGGATCATAGCTGTGTCCTTCAATTCTGGAATGTAGTTCATTCCAGATATATAGTCAAGTTGACAACCAGGAACAGCCATTACAAATTTGCTCTTCCAGAGGACCCAGGTTCAATTTTCAGCACCCACATGGCACCTCACAACTGTCTACAACTCCAGCTCCAGAGGATCCAACACTCACACAGACATACGTGCAGGCAAAACACCAATACACATTAAAGGGAAAAAAAAATCAATCAATTAAAAAAAGACTGATGAGCATTTGGGAGGCAGAGGCAGGCAGATTTCTGAGTTCAAGGCCAGCCTGGTCTACAGAGTGAGTTCTAGGACAGCCAGAGCTACACAGAGAAACCCTGTCTCAAAAAACCAAAAAGACTGATGAAACGAAAGACACGAGTGATGGAAAGGCCCACCCATCCTCCATACTCCTAAATCAACAGACTATTGTAAAACTAGATGTATTACTGAAAGGTGCCTACAGATGTAACCTCCTTCAAAATTCCACTAATGATCCACACAGCTATAGAAAAATAACTCTGAACTCTATATGGAAGACCTCACAACAGCTAAATCAAACCTAAGCAGAAAGAGCTGCTGGGAGTGTTAGAGTGCCTAAACTCAAATCATACTATACAGATAAAGCAAACAAGGCGGGCAGCATGGTAGTGCCATGAAGAGAGAGACGTGTGGGCCAATGTAATAGAACAGAGTAACTCACACAGCTAGATGCCAGTCACACACGGGAAAACTGCCAGACTGCTCTACAAATGATGAGAAAAATAACATGTCCACTCAGGAAAACTGAAACTAGATCTGTATTTCTCACCCTGCACAAAATTCAATTCAAGATGGATCAAAGACCTTAACATAAGATTTGAAAGTTTAAAGCTGCTAGAAGAAACATAAGAAAGACCACTTTAAGGCAGTCTCAGAGAAGAACCTCTGAAAAGTACTGCAGCAGCCAAAGTAAGCCGGACTGCTGACAAATGGGATTATGTGAAATTAAAGGGGCCCAACCAGCTAAGGAAAAGAACAAAAATCAACCGAGTAAAGAGACAGTCCAAGCTGGGCAGTGGTGGCGCACGCCTTTAATCCCAGCACTTGGGAGGCAGAGGCAGGCGGATTTCTGAGTTCGAGGCCAGCCTGGTCTACAAGAGTGAGTTCCAGAACAGCCAGGGCTACAGAGAAACCCTGTCTCAAAAAACAAGAAAAAAAAGAGAGAGAGACAGTCCACAGACTAGTCAAGAACAATCTGCCAACCCTACATTTACAAACCTTCCAGTAAAAACAATGGGCCAACAGTGAGCTGAACAGGCGATTCTCAAAAGAAACACAAATGTTCAATACATTTTTTAAAGATGTTCAACACCTTAGCCATGAGAAAAAACTGCCTTCTTGGTTGGATGACTAGATTCTAATCATAAAATTTTGCTTGCTTTTTTGAGAAAAACCATGCATACTAGAGATTAATTAAGAAACTATTATCACTTTACCACACTCATAATACGTTCACAAATTCAAAAGAATTTACTAAGCTTAGCAAACTCTAAAACAGACTATTCAAGGAAGACAAACTCTCAACAATGAAATACATACATACATGTAAATTAAGCATGGCAGAACATGCCCAGCACTTGGGAGGTAGAGGCAGGAGGATCAAAAATTCAAAAATCACCTTTAGCTACATAGTGAGTTCTTTACCAACTTGTACTACATAAGACCCCACCTCAAAAAAAAAAAAAAATCACTTATAGAAAATCAGCACACAAGATATTACTGTGCAAGCACACCAACTAAGCCAAGAAGAAAAACTTAATAGTCACAAGTTGAGTACCTACTATGTGTTTGGCATGAAGAATTCTCTTCTGTCGTTATAGCCTATATTTAATTTTTGTTTGCACTTATTTTGTTTGGTTTAGCAGTTTGGGAATCGAATGCGCCCAGCCCTAGACTCCTTTACAGGTGAAGGAAACTAAAGCACAGAGCCTTTCTAGGGTGGCAGAGCTGGAAAGCCTTATAGTCATTATCTGAAACAGGCTCAGGAATGGACCAGGTGTTCAACTGCCTCAGAGATAGATAGCTTTTTCCTTTCCCATCCCAAATAGGTTAATTTCTGAGATGCATTTCCCACAATACACTGTTCTCTTTCTCGCCTTTCTGCCTTAAATGTTTCCTGTTCCCGCAGGCTAGAATCCACTGCTCTTTTTCATCCAGCCTGCTGAACCCTACTCACTCTTTAAACAGTGATTTAAAAACAGCATTCTCTGTGGAGCTTTCTCCATTCCTCCCACATTCTCTGCCCCCATTCCTGGAGGAAGCAATATATGACTTTCTCAGCTCCCTGGAAACAATGATTCACAAATACTTCTGGTATCTGAAATCACACACACACACACACACACACACACACAACTATCTACTGGACTCTGCACTGCACTTGCAAGCATTAGACCTGAGATACTAATTGGTCTGGAACATAATGGTTCCGAAGTAAGTTCAACAGTAATTTAAATTAATACTTAGTTCTCACAACAATAGTGCTTTACCCTCTCCACGTGCCTGCAATCATCACAAACCCCTGGCTTAGAAGAGTTTTTATGCACTTCCCGGGTTCTGATTAGACTTTTAAATTATGTCTTTAACTACCATTTCTCAACTCCCACATTAAAACTCTAGCATTGCAACTTCTCAATAGTATCAGAACT
Organism: Rhabdomys pumilio; assembly: GCA_030674055.1. NCBI lineage: Eukaryota > Metazoa > Chordata > Mammalia > Rodentia > Muridae > Rhabdomys > Rhabdomys pumilio. The sequence goes on along the minus strand of JANHMN010000001.1, from coordinate 184,548,407 downwards.
GGTCTTGATAACAAATATTTCAAAAGTACAAACAGCCTCTCCATATACTAAACTTATTAAAACAAAAGTCCAACCATGATTAAGACATTCACACTAAGGAAACAGAAAGAAAACTCAAACTACATTGGAATACAAAGCTGGGAATGGTGGCTCAAGGCTATAATCCCAGCACTTGAGAGAGGGAAACAAGTTTGAGACCAGCCTGGACATTATGACACATGATCTCAAAAAATAACGGACATGGTAGCATGAATTTGTAATCCAGTACTGTGGAATAAAAGACAGAGGCTCCTTGGAGCTAACAGGTCACCCAGTCAAACCCAAATGCTGCAGACCAATGAGAGACCCTGACTCAAGGGAGGTGGATGGTATTCCTAAGGATAACAACCAAGGTTCTCCAACCTACACACACACACACACACACACACACACACACAGAGAGAGAGAGAGAGAGACAGAGACAGAGAGACAGAGAGAGAGAGAGAGAGAGAGAGAGAGAGAGAGAGAGAGAGAGATGCACACCTTAAGAAAGATAGTTTACTGATTTATCCAAGTGGACAAATGCAATAAAAAAAAAAAAATTATACACCAAACTAACAACAGCTATGTCCGAAGGCAGAAGATATGAAGGATGAGTTTCTTTTAATCTATATGCTTCCATATTGCTTCAACTTTTTTTTGTTGTTGTTGTTTTTAAAGATTTATTTTTTGTATATGAGTACATAGGGCATCAGATCAAATTACAGATGATTGTGAGACACCATGTGGTTGCTAGGAATTGAACTCATGACCTCTGGATGAGCAGTCAGTGCTCTTAACCACTGAGCCATCTCTCCAGCCCCTTGCTTCAACTTTTATGAGAGCATATTCCTACTATTGGATAACTAAGAGTACAGAAAGACTTGAGCCTCCATATTGAAAATTCTTGTCTGGCTGATCAGGTCAAAGAAGTAGTTAGTTACACATACAAATAAAACTACAAGCATGAAAGTATTATGAAAATCTAATGTATGAAGTTTATTCATGTTTAAACTTAAAATATACCACAAAGTATAGATTAGACAAAGAATACAATACTAATCACCAAAACCTCACTTTCCAAGTGCCACCACAAAGCTTACTTTTTAATTTTCATGTGTTGGCATGCATATGCATGTGCCAGCCTCTCCCCGCTCCCACCTCGCTCCCACCTCCCTCCCCTCTCTCTCCAATTGTGTGCATGCTCTGGAGATTGTACTAAGACTCTGTGCTCTTCCTCTAATCTAGGTGCTTAACACTCTCCAATGCCATGTAGCCCAGGCTTGCCTTAACTTGGAATCTTCTTGACTCAAGTATCTGGAGCATTGGGATTACAGGCACACACAACACCCTCTCTTTCAAGTATAAAAACTATATGATAAAAATGGGCAAAGGGGACCCGTGGGGGTGAGCAGTAGAGGGTATAAATATGAGCAAAGTATAATTATATACATATATGAAGTCCATTGTTTTGTATGCTAAAAACAAAATAAAAGTAAATTAAAAAAACAATGTTACTAGGTAGGTCAGTGGTACAGCACCTCCTGAATAGCTTTAGGAGAGGTAGGTGAGTTCAAAGTCAGCCTGGTCTACAAAGTGAGCTCCAGGACAGCCAGAGCTATATAGTGAGACCCTGTCTGGATAAAAAATCAAGATGAAATTTTAAAAAAAGAAGCAAAAGATGCAGTTTTATTACAACTGTTAAATCACAAGAAGTTCAGAATAAATGCCTAGTACTCTGGCATTTTTATTCCATGGGTTTTAACTCTGCTTGCTTCTTACACGTGTTATACAGATTATATTATGAATACTTAAAAATACACTTTCCCAATAAAGTATTATTTTGTGTTAAGAGTGGCTATCAATATACTAGTTCAAAACTAATATCACCAAACACAAGTTTATCTAAAAGCCCAAAATACTTAGCAAAATATCTTGCATATTGCAAGTTCTCAGTAAGTAATGATTTGTACAAAGAGTATATGTCGGTAATTAAGTCCATAACTTCACATTGAAAACTAACTTGAATGACCTTTTGCCCTTCAACCCGCCAAGGGTTTGTAGAAATACAGACTGCTGGATTGTTCACATTTCAATCATTCAAACATTTATATAGTGCCTATTCTTTGTTCTCAAGAGCTCACATCTGGCAGGGCAATAGAGCATTTGCATTACACTTATTTTGTTGTCCGTGTCCCATAATGAAGTTATAGACAAAGTTCTATAGGAGTAAAAAGAAAGAAGCCATCCATTCTCCAGAGAGTCAGAGAAAGTTTCCCCCTGGAACTAAGCCTGGGGATAAAAAGGGAAGGTCATTCTGGGAGGCAAAAAAGCAGAAAGGGCACTTGTTTTAAAAAGGAACAGTGAGCACTGTCATAGGCCCTGGTGTAGCAAGTTTGAGATGAAGGGAAAAAAGAAATGGGAGGTGGGGGTGAAAGACAGATTTTAATACTAAAAATAATTAATGGAACAGCAATCAAGACTTTTTTTGAGCAAAGAGTGTGGAATATTTGTCTGCCTGTAACACCCAGAGAGAAGCATGAATCCCAGAAAGTTCTTAGAATAAATGTCACCCTTCCCACCCCCGAACACACACCCTTTTCCTTTGGAAATTCTGGGAATGGAACCAGGCAGGGTCTCATGTATGCTAGGCATGCATTCTGCCATGGAGCTATATCCCAGCCAGCCATATTATTTTTGATTCAAATATAAAGTAACTACTACTAAGAACCAATCTCATGGCAAATCGAGCAGTGCACACTTATAGTCTAAGCACTAGACTATAGAGATTAAGACTAGAGAGAGATTAAGGCCAGACTGAGCTAGATACCAAGTTCTGGCTAGCCTGAACTATATATACAACAAGACCTGGTCTCCAAAGCTTCCATTTCCCAAAAAAAGAACCAATCTCACAATCTTTCTACTTAAACCTTAAATGGTGAACATTGTACTCGCTACTTACCCAGAATGGATCTTAGACTAACACAAATACCATTTAAGAAAACCAAATAGGATCCCAAAAAGGGAAAGTGAATTTAAAGCCATGGTAGGATATTCCTTGATTCTCTGCATTCATTAAGCAGAGGTAGGAGGAATCTCTGTGAGTTTAAGACAGCCTGGTCTATAAAATGAGTTCCAGGAAATGATAGCCATAGTAGCTCAGTATGTTTAGTAAGACGACGTCTCAAAGAAAGAAAAAGAAAAAAAGAATCTAGAAGTAAAGTCAAATAACAAAATGGGAGATGATTAGGAATATATAAACTATTATTTTTCAGGTGCTTTGCCCTTACGTCCTTACGTATTATGTGTATCGTGTGAGTGCCGTAACTACAAAGACCAGAAGAGAGAGTGTTGGGTCCCCTGGGTCTGGCCTTAAAGATAGCTGTAAGCCATTATGTGGATACTGGGAATCACACTTGGGTCCTTTGGAAGAGCAGCCAGTGAGTACTCTTAATCACTGAGCCATCATCTCTCTAGGCCCTAAGCCATATATTTTTTTAACTTTTTACTGATTCTTTGTGAATTTCACATCATACACCCCACTCATCTCCCTGTCCTTCCATATCCACCCCTCCACCTTTGCAACCTACCCCACAAAAGAAAACAAAAAATACACATTTTTTAAAAATCTCACTGTGGAAGCTGTTGTGTGTCATGGTGTATCCTACACTATACCTTTGTCCACACAACTTTGCTGGCAAATGTTCACTGCAATGAGTCATTGGTTTGGTTTGAGGCCAATCAAGTGGCTTCTGTATGTTATCAATACTGGATCATCGCCGGGACTCCTCTCAGATGTCCTGTTGTTCGCCTGTGTCATGGAGATCCTGCAGCTTTGGACCTGCAGGACCAGCCCCTTTCCACACTCCCAACAGATAATAGATGGGGTAGATAGACGGTGGGGTCAACTCAAAGCCTATGGTAGGTAGCTGAGTTAGCCAGCTTACAGCTCCCCTGCACCCACAACACCAGGGCCAGCCAGCTCTTCACTTTGCCCAGGAGAGAGAGACAGGGCCAGCTCCCCTTTCTCTAAGCTGTGTTTTTAAAAATCGAATATGTGTGTTTTTAAAAAACCCAATATTTCATCAATTTTCCAATATTGTAAAAAGTAATGAGAGAGAGAGAGAGAGCGTGCGCGGTGGCAGCACTTGGGTGTCCACTGGCAGAGGGCAGGTGCACCCCTTCCCGTGCCGGTTCGAATCCATTGAGGACTCTGTTGTGGAGTCTGGGGGTGGGGGGGTTGCCGGGCAGTGGTGGCACACGTCTTTAATCCTAGCACTTGGGAGGCAGAGGCAGGCAGATTTCTGAGTTCGAGGCCAGCCTGGTCTACCGAGTGAGTTCCAGGACAGCCAGGGCTACACAGAGAAACCCTGTCTCGAAAAACCAACAACAACAACAAAAAAAAAAGTAATGAAAGAAAATGCACAGTTTGTTAATGCAGTCTGGCTTTCTATACATATTTAAATTAATGTGCTTAAATATAACCTATCATATAAACAACTTTCTCACAAAAACTAGCATTTCTCAAAGAACTTTTTGCTTCTGTTAACAAAAAGAAAGGGCTAGGGAGATGGCTCAGCAGTTAAAAGCACTGGCTGCTCTTCCAGAGGTCCTGAGTTCAATTCCCAGCACTCACATGGCAACTCACAACATCTATCGGCTGGGCAGTGGTGACACATGCCTTTAATCCCAGCATTTGGGAGGCAGAGGTAGAAATCTGCTAAAGCAAACATACAAACAAAATAAAAAGCAATGAACATATAATCTCCCATTCTCTCAAAGGCTGAGTCCAGGATCTCAGCAGTCACGCTTAGACATGTTGAGGAAAGAAACAACCTGGCCTTCTTTCCTAGCAGTGGCTTCCTTGCGATGCCACTGGACCGCACACCTCCTATTTCTATGCCTTTCTTAAGCAAGCTGTCCCACACCGCCCTTTCCTTGATTCAGCTTACTCACACTCTGCCTTTCTCTAAGTCCTTCAGTCTAGCTGCATCTGCATTTCATCCAGGAACTACGTTACCCATGAAGCTTTCCTAAAATCTTCACTTGTTTTAGAAATCCTACTGGACAATTTAATACACCAGTCTGCTTGTTTTGCTTTTGGACATTTAATCATTTCAATTCTACTGTCAACCTGGTGTTTGCACTTAACAAAATCACATCCTGTTTAAAATGTCACAGTCTTGGGATGGCAGTGTTTATGAGGTTGACCCTGTAGATATCAAGTCAAGAACCAAAATAGCTGGGCAGAAATCATGGCTCTATCCTTTATTAGCAATGTGAACTCAGGGATGTTAACCTAACCTAATCTCCCTATCCCTCAATCTCCTCATATTCATGAGGGAAAAATAAGCACCTACCACAGAGCTGGGGATTAAGTTAACAGGTAAAGAAGTGGTTCTCACCCTTCCTAATGCTGCAACCTTTTAATACAGTTCCTCATGTTGTGGTGACCTCCAACCATAAAATTATTTCTTTGCTACTTCACAACTGTTGTGAATCGTAATGTAAATATCTGATATGAGTATATCTGATGTGTGATCCACAAAGGGGTTGCGACCCACAGGTTGAGAACCACTGACACGAACCATTTAGGAGAAGAACATTGGACATAATGCACAAGTTAAGCTGTACTTTCTTTGCTCCAGGCCCCTACTGTACACAAGATTGTATTACTTTTCTTAAATGGTGATTTTGGCTATTATGTGATTGCTATCCAAAACTCTCTAGAACTCACTAACAATGGCCATCCAAATATGTCCACTCATAATCCCTTCTGTATGCCTACCATATGAACAGATTGACTTGCTCAGTGGCATTTGAGTCAACTCAAGTACCACTATGGGCTATAAAAACTGAAAAGTTTAGAGTCCACAAAGGAGTACACACAAAGGCAGACAAGACGGTTAACACCCCTAGGATGAACTATCAAATCAGTCAACACCACAATGTGGGGGGAATCATTCACTGTCCATGAATTCAACATTAAAAAGTATCACCTACATATCCCTGGTAATACCCACAGTAAAGCCCATCCATGACTGTTATATTTCTTTTGATAGATAAACTCCATGCTTGCTTGTCTAGATTTCCACTTACTTGCATTTGGCCAGTTTCTAAACTGCACATCTACGAGCTGCATAATCAGTCTCAAGTAACTAGTGGCCAAGGCTTGCGATTCTAACACTGAGAGGGCTAAAGAAAGAGTTCTACCTCAAGGAGTCATGGACACAGAGGGAGAGAAGACCATGTCCCAAAATTCCAACAAGTGTTTCAAGGGTTTATTACTTCTTCCAGCTTTTACTAGGCCTTCCACAACGACAACTACAGAATAGGTCTCCAGCAAAGTCAAACAAAGGGCACATTACTCCAATTCCTACCTCCAAGGCAAAATGCCTATTGGAACCAAGTTACCAACTTCACTACCTTCTATTTTTAAAATTATTTCTATAGTTGCCATTGTTTTAAACAATTTCTGGACTTGGGATGTAGCTCAGTTGGTAGAATGCTCTCTTTAGCTTGTACAAAGTCCTGGCTTCAATCCTCAACACTAATAAAACCGCATGTAGAGGTGAAAGCCTCAACTCCCACACTTTGAGCATGTACTGAGTTTGAAGTGAGCTCAGCATACTTGAGCTCCGCTCCTGTCTAACGAGGAAAAGAAACTTACTTTCCCAAGACTCTACAGCACAGCAGCAATTCAAAGAGCACTGATTTTGGTTCATGCTTCCCCACAAACACCCTTGCTACTGAATTAATAAATGCCAAGCACAGGGTACTATGTGATTTGCATAATAATCTGAATCCCCAAAACAGCAAAGGGGGCAGTGGGCATGGCTCAGTGGTAGGACAGGTGTTTAGTGCACACAAGCCCAAAGTTTCTTTCCCATCACAAAAATAGAAACTTTAGGAAGGTAAGACTATCTACAGGTAAGAAAATTCAGGCTTAGTAGTGCTTAAATACCTATAGGAGTGGATTCTTGCATTTTTATTCATCATAGATTTCAAGGAATGTATATTTGGGGGTGAGAAGGACTTGTTATGAACCTGACACAGGAGAGCTCTTGAAATTTCATACATAAAGCAATAAATAGTATTTGGGCAAACTGGTTTGGTTTTCTTTGTTATCTCCCAGAGTCTGGCACAGAATACATGCTCAATAAAAAAAAAAAAAAAAAAAAAAAAAAAAAAAAAAAAAAAAAAAAAAAACTGTCTAAGTCAATATTTTAAAATTAATTCCTAAAATAATTTGACCACAAAGGTAAGACCTAACAGACTGAGATTGTTTAAGCTAAATTAGATGGTATAATAATTACTCAAAATATACCATCCAGCCCTCGGTGCTATTTTAGCCAATGACACAAAAGAAAAAAAGGGAAAGAGGGAGAAATAAACCGAATATACTGTTCAAACAATTTTCCAGACCCTCTCTATATATCCTGAGAGTCTGAGACAGGGCTTCACTATATACCTGAGCCAGTGATCTTAAACTCATTAAGCAGCCTGGGTAGCCTCAAACATAAAGCATTCTTCCTGTCTTCCAAGAGCTAGGATTACAGGTGTGTGCCACTGTACCAGACACTATTTTTCAAACAAGAACTGCAGCTGGCAAAGCATGTACTGTAAGCAAATCTGTCATCTGATTAGGTTGGACCTGTTTCCCAAGGACATAAAAAGGTAAAAATGTAAAAGTTGATTTTATTAAGACACTAGTAGTCAACTAATGTTGAAATTCAATAAAGAACTCCATACTCATTTACAAAGGGTCAGAGGTCATCTATGAATCATTCAAATGCTCGCTTTCAGGGGAGAAAAGTGTCTGTTTTATGGGTTAAAGAGCATCTGGTGTAACTCAGAAAAAAGTTAACATTTTTCAGTTCTCATTCTACACACAGAATAGATTATAGCCATTATGCAAGCACACAGCACTTGGGGATCTTTCCTTCCTTTAAAAAAAAATCGTTTATTTAGTAATTCCTTAATTCAGTAGCTGCACTGGTATTGCTTTCTTCCTCTAGAGTCTCAAGTTTCTTTCATTTCAAAACACCACTCTTGAAGACAAATTCTTCTCTTTAAAAAAAAAAAGACTTAATCATGTCACTCAGAAAAGAGAGGGCAAAAAGTCAGGAGACAAAACTGGAGACAATCCTATTAATCTTATGTAACTTAGTTTGAGTTGGAATTAATTCAGTAGTTCAACCAAAACCTTAGGTTTAGGCCCAAAAAGAGTTCTTTAAAAATATTCTCTATATGTACAAACTAAAAGGATCCTTTTTTAAAAAAATATAAGTAACTAGCAAAGTACAGTGCCAAGATAAACAAGCTAAATTGGATTAAAAATTAAAAGCAAGGCCAAAGATGGTGACCTTTAATTCCAGCACTTGAGAGGCATAGGCAGGTAAACCTCTGAGTCTGAGGCCAGACCGATCTACAGAATGAGTTCCAGGCCAGCTGGTCCCTGTCTTTAAAAAAAAAAAATTATAATTGACAAATTGGATAAAATATTAATTTATTAATACTAATTTTTGCATATCACCATAACTACACATTATCTACCAAAGAAATTTAAAAATGACTTTCAAGAGCAATAGATTTCTGTTCATGCAACTTGTAAACAGAACTCCAAAGATGTAGTTAATTACTCTAGCTTAATTAAATTGCCTTTAATATTTACAGATTATTTCATCGGGGCAAGTAAGTATCAGCCCTTACCAAAGCATTAAGTTTACACTCGTTATCCTACAGACAGGTCCTGAACTGAATCAACTACAAGCTATGTGTTAACTACATTTCACCACAGACACTTGAGCCTCGATGTAAGTAAGAGGCCACAGATTCCGGCATCGCTTTGGGATCTGCTGCTTGCTTAATCAAGCACTGAACTGCAGATTCACCTTTCTAAATAAAAAGACTGAGAGGAAGAGGTCAAGTTTCACTATCTACCTTTCCCAAATGAATGAGGGTTTGGGATTTCACTGGGAATGACCAAGTTATCAAGAAGCCATCGCCCTACCGAGACATTTAGTAACAATACCGTCTCTGTTTTTCATTCAACCACTTCGATTAAATTTCCACTAGAATTCAGACACACAAAAAGCGGATTCCAAGGCCTCGCAGAAAAGTGTCCTCTAGGAACAAACCCTGAGAGTATGCATACATTATACCTCTCTCTCAGAGAGGGCAAAAGGAAAGACAAGTAAAGACTGTCAAACACTGTAGTGACATTACCTTGCTCGTCTTGTGATCAAACCAGACGAGAGCATGGTTCCTTGACAGCACTTTGCAATCAAAGGTGGCATTATTCTGCGCTGGTCGACAGCGTGCCACCGAGCGGCCGATCTTGATGGGCTCGTCCAGGTAGACATGACGCTCCTGAAACGGGTGTGAGTTCGGGCGGCAAGTGAAGATGGCCAAGGCTGACGGCATCGAGGACAGGCTGGGGGGTTGTCTGGACCAGGGACAATGAGGAGCTCCTCCAGGTTCGGAATGCTCTTCACAAGCTTCACCCCTATCCCCCCAAAATTTTTAAATTAAAACAAACTGCACATTGTCTAAGCATAACCCGTGAACATCAACAACTCTTCAATTGGGCAGGAAGACAAGCCAGCGCAAGCCCCATCACCTCCTTTAAAATACAGAGGCTCCTTGACCAAAAAAAGTCCCCAGTTAGCAGCTTTCAGTCCATCTTCCCTAGGAAGAAAAGGCTCAAACATTGGGCAGCTTCGGCCAAGAAAACTCCTGGAAGACAGTTTGGGGACGGGAGGTATCCGAGCAGATGAGTCACACACCAATTCTTGTGTTTTGTTTGAGATCCCGGCCGCTTCTCCCCTTCGGTAGCGGAAACGGTGCAGCACTGCAGCATGAAGAGGGTTGACTCGGCGCAGCCAGGAATGTCCTTCGGGGCCCAAGGAAGAGGAGCGGAGGACCTCCGGGCAGCCACTGTCGGTCCTCAGGGGCCTCGGGGGTGGGAAGTGGTGCGGGGACAGACGAGGAAGACTAGAGGGCCAGCGGGCCGGGCTGCATTGCCCTGCTGTGCCGAGGCCGCCCGGGAGTGGCAGGGGTCCCCGGCCCAGCGTGAGCCGAGACTGCGATCCCGGGCTGGAGGCGTGGGAGGGCTGTCGGGGCACGGGCGGCCTCTGGGTCGTGAGTCCCGAGCACCTGGCGGGTGTCCCCGCGACCAGGGCGGGGACCCGGCTCCGCAGGCCGGTGCGGACAGAGCGAGGAGCTACCCCAGGAAGGCTTGGGCGCCCGGGCCGGCGGGAAGTTGGTTCCTTGGAGCTCTGGGCTCTGCTGCTCAGCACATGGGCCACCTCCCCTCAGGAGCGTCCTCGCGAGGGTCGCATCTCAGGGACTGGCAGCTCCCGGAGGACGACGGTGTGGGGGAGGGAGGCTGGCCCGGAGGTGGAGGGAGAGGCCTGGAGGCCGGGGCTGGGTCCGCCGCAGCCTCCTCCACTCGCAGCCAGTGCGGCAAGCTCAGGCGGTGGCGGACGAGGCAGGAAACTTTCCGACCTAGTGGGGGAAACACCAAAACAAACGGCAGTCAGGGACCGGCGCCCGCTCGCCTCAGCCCTCGCCCCCTTCAGCCAGTCCCCGCCAGTCCCTGGCCGCTGGCTCCGACCTCGAGCGACCTCTCCTTGGTCAGGCTACCGGATTCCGGAGCCAGGACGGAACGCTGGGTCCTGCCTTCCTTGCCGCCACCGCCACCACCACCTCCGCCGCCGCCTCAGCTTACCTTGCCAGCGCTGGCCGCCATAGTGACTCTGACTGAAACCTACCGGGTGCACCGCCACGGGAACGCGCACCCTTTTCAAGGGCCCTCCTCCGCCGTCTCCCGTGCCGTAGTCTGGGGACGTCATGTGATTGACGCCGTGGAAGCCATGTTTGTCACTGGCAGAGATGAGGGCAAGCTTATTTTTAACATGGCCCCGGCGCCATCTTTGTTAAGGGCCAGGAGCTTCAAAGCTTCGGATAACCTTAACGACCATTTTAGTTAAGGGCAGAAACTTTGAGGGAGTGAATGTTTCGAAAACACATAGCAGCAACTTATGAGTAAGAAAGTACCAACGTGTACTAAATGTATTTACTGTAGCTCTCACTGAAAATACTAACACGTAAGGAGGATAGTTACAGGCAAAAGAAAGACTGATTAGTAACCGTCGTAGCTTTGGGTAACTGAGTCACACACCACTGCGCTACCGATGACCAAATTCCACAAGTCCCTAGATTTGATGACCCCTGAAGGATTTCGTCCCTCTGCTAAATTCTCCGTGCCTTATAAATTCCTGTCCTTTTCACTGATACGACGATGTTTCTCAGAACTCCTTCGTGGATTCTAACCTAGAGTTTTTTTGGGGGGAGGGGAGATGTTTTGTTTTGTTGGAGTGATGGTGGGGTTAGAGACAGGGTTTCTCTGGCCGTCCAGGAGCTCTTTGTGTAGATCAAGCTGGCCTAGAACTCAGAAATCTACCTGTTACTGCCTGCAGGGTTCTGGGATTAAGGGCATGAACTACCACACCCTACTTGAGACCAGAAAGTTTTAAAACACATTTCCAAAGAGGGGTCAAGGTCGAAAGTTTCTAATAGGAAAATACGGTGAATTATCCAACTAACAATTCTGAAGTATGTGTTAATCCTGGGAATTGGGATGAGAAAGATCAGTATGTAAAGAGTCATTGTTCCAAAGAAGAAAAAAATGTGGCCAGAACTGAATGAAAACCTTAGGGAAAGACTGTAGAGAATCTTAATCTTTTCAAATCAGTGTTGACTTCATTCTTGAGATTCCTGTGACCACAGACTTCCTCTGTGAAAGGTTGGACATGTCCTTAAACTTCTTTAGAACATTTTTTCTCTTCTATAACATAATGACAATACAGCACCCCCTGGTAGAGAGGCTTCGTGGTGTCAAACCACATTGTTTAACAGCGTATTCATTTCATTGCTTCTGTAACACTATGCTTTGTCCAGGGGACACAGATGAGCTCAGAGCGCCTTAGTCTCTGCCCTCTGGTTATATAACCAGTATAGTGGGTCTGAGACTGAAGGAACAAAATAAGGTAACGACTCTGATATATTCGGAACTCTTTTAAAGGGAGGCAGGGACATCCTCCTAGGAGAAGTAACAAAAATTGATGAAGGAAGGTGGAAGGACTACAATAAGTACTGTATTTGCTGAATGGTTTACTAAATTGCCAGCAAGAGGGATAGTAAGTAGTAAAGTGAGGCTGTGTAAAGCAGCACATTCGAGCACCAGGCACAGGGGCTAAGTAAATATTTAATGTGTGAATGAAAATGACACACTTATTAGAAGATAAAGTAGGGGTAGTACAAAGTGAATTTGGACACAATAAGTAATGTATTATAGTCCTGCTAGTGTGTGTGTGCACGTGGGGGCACTTGCCTGACCTGCTAGTGTGTGTGTGTGTGCACGTGGGGGCACTTGCCTGAAGCTTAAACTCATGGAAATATGAATGTCCAAAACCTGACCTTTCACACTTTTTTACAGTTCTTCATCATTTCAACAAATACACTGAATAACTACAGTATCTCAGGTGTTTTGACCTAGAGAATAAGAATATACTGGAAAGTTTTATTATTAGAGTGAAAATGTTGGACTTCTGATAACATTTAGCCTTAAAATAGTAAAGCAATTCAGGTGTAGGAGAGCATGCCTCTCTCTAATGAGTTGTGTGCTGAATTTTAAAGTTATTAATCATGGTTTTTTATTCATTCAACAGTCAATTGACTGCCCACTGGGAGAGACAAACTGTAAAATGACCTGGAATTTCAAAAGTGAAGAAGAGGAAAAAGAAAATGAATCCCTGAAGTTTCTTACAGTTTAGATGAAGACACAGTAAGATCCTTGAAGTATTTGAATAACTCAAAAGTGTTGAGAGCACAGAAGAACAGTGTAAATGGGAGCAGCACAGTGGCCCAGCATTTGCACGGCCCTAGGTGTCCCTAGTAGCACAAAAAGAAAACTACAGCCAAAAATGTTGGAATAAATCAGTTAATCTGGTGCTAGTGAGACTGTAGGGATAACCTCTTGTGCCCTGTGTGAAAGCATCACCTGCCGATAAAGAGCTGAATGGTCTGTAGCAGGAGCGGAAAGAATTGGAAGGCAGGATACCTGGCAAAGAGAGAGGAACTCTGGGAAAAACTCAGGTTCAGGAAAATGTACCACCGATATGTGGAGGAAGTCAGACATATGAAACTGAGGCAGGCCGGGCGGTGGTGGGGCTTGCCTTTAATCCCAGCACTTGGGAGGCAGAGGCAGGCAGATTTCTGAGTTCGAGGCCAGCCTGGTCTACAGAGTGAGTTCCAGGACAGCCAGGACCACACAGAGAAACTGTGTCTTAAAAAAATCAAAAAAAAAAAAAAAAAAAAAAAGAAACTGAGGCAGAACTTAGATTGGCATAAACGGGTTATTATAAAGAGGTAGTTGGGAAGCAAACCTAAGCTAAGGCCGTAAGCACTGTAAATAAAAATAAGTCCTGTGCCATTATTCAGGAATTGGGGCAGACGTAGAAAAGCTAAAACAATATCCTGAACAAAGGGCTGAATGAAATGGGTCTTTGGAAAAAAATAGTTTGCCTTTTTTTTTTCCCCAGCAAAAGCTGGGCAAACAAGTGAAGGAACATTTAGCTGAAGTGAAAGGTGAGAGACTAAGGCAAATTCACGGAGTGTTTCAATGAAGCAGACACAGGAGAGAGGATACTCTGATAAAGCAAGCACGTGAAAAGACACAAGATAAAAAATTCTTTGCTAACAACATGCATGTATTGGTCTGCTTTACGTTGCATAGTTGAGCTGCATTTGTCAGATTCCACAGAGAGAAACGCACCAATAAACTTCTGGTGTTGTGCTGCAGTTTCTTGCCACTTCTGGGGACTTGGGCTGATTGGCTGCACATGCTGATCTGAGGCAAGACACATGGAGGACAGTGATGTTTGGAGAGTATAAACAGGACTCCATGGAGGGACATAGACAGAGCCTGGCTTGCTGGTCCAGCTAGCTGTGCAATGCTGTGAGTCTTCACTGATCTTCGCTTCCCTGAGAGAGGCACAGCCAAGAACTTCTCCTGGTGTTCCTCTTGGTCCCTCCTGCTGACTCAAGCAGAGGCTGAGGCCTGTCTCTGCTAGGTTGAGTCACCACTGTTGCTAACCTGATTGTACTGACCTGGACTGTTGGTGTATTTGACTGTGAGCTGCCACTGCTTACCTGTGAACTGAACTGCTGATTGCCAGACAACACAGACAGGAAGTGTTTCAAAGAACCTTTCTAAACAGATCCACTTACCCCATAGCCTTTCTTTCCTACTACCTCTGATGAGTGGTGGGCTACAAGGGAGGTTAAAGAGTTTAAGAACCATCGTTAAAAATAGGGTTAGAAAAAATTAAAGTTACAGCTAGAGATTTAAGAAGACAAGACTTTGAGGGAATTAGAAGGAGGTCTGTGTTCCTGGAGAATAAGGGACGAGAATGAATAAGAAGAAGCCAGAAGTCAGAAAACTTGTAACCAGCGCACTAGATTTTAGAACATTTTCATTTCCTTCTAGAAGGGTTTTTGACCAAAGTAAAGTAATGAAGAAAAAAAAAAAGTTGCAGAATCAAATATTTTTGCCATTTACCAAGCAATAGTAAATTATTCAGCTTCTCTAAGTCTATTTCTTCATTTGGGAAAAAAATGTATATAATATTTACCAGAATCTTGTTTGTAATTAATAAGATAATTCATCGATAAATACCAACCATATGCCTGGAAAACAGTAGATTCTCTGAAAATGGTGTTTTATTACTGTTACTGACAGAATTTTCCCAGTCTTCCACTATAGGTAAGAGCAAGATGTTTTATGTCTAGTTTGTATAGAGAGATTGTTAGTCATAAATGTACAAGCAAAAAGAAATATCTCTTTATGTTCAGTAATACTATACTATGTCTCAGACGTAATGTTAAACAAATAGACTGAGCTTTCTAGCAAGAAAAGCTTGGAACTGCTATAACCTGCCAGAGTAGAGAATCTTACCCTACTACACAGGGCCCTGAAAATGCCAAATGCAATGAAGGCGTTCCTCACCCACTGTTATTTGGCAGGAACAAAAAAGGCTTAAATTAAGAACTCTCATACATGAGATATTTTGAATTGTAGGCCATGTGGGTGTTCCTTCCCATGACTCGGTATCCATACAAATTTTTAATTGACTTTAAAACACACCAAGTTTTAAGAAACTGGAATGACAGTATTTCCTGATGGTGCAGCTCTCTTTTCCTTTTTGAAGAAACTGTTCACCTTTTTATAGACTGATAAGATTACCACTATTGTGATCTAGGCTACTTTTCAGTCTTGGGAAAGTAAAGATAAAATTGTACAATTATCACAGTACTGTTGGGGGTTTGGTTTCTGCGTACATGGGAATTTGCATGCTCCCCGCCAACAGTTGTTTTTTGATGGGTCAATAAAGAGCCAGTGGCCAATGGTTGGCCAGAGTGAAAGAAGCTGGACTTTTAGGATTCCTGGTCAAGAAACACAGAGGAGAGAAAAGGGGAATCCATCATGAGAGGAGCATAGGACAGAGCACACCGTGAAGGAGCAGGAGGATAAGATGGCCGAAATGGAGGTGTGAAAGGAAAGTGGCCCCACAGGAGGGCTGCCCAAAGGAAACAGGGCAGCAAAGATACAATATAGATTTAGAAAGTCTTAACTCAGGAATACCAAAGGGGAGTGTGTGCTAGCCTCAGGGAGGTTTAGAAGTGCCTGGCCATATAAAAATATAGAGATTGCATCTCTCTCTCTCTCTCTCTCTCTCTCTCTCTCTCTCTCTCTCTGTGTGTGTGTGTGTGTGTGCAGAGACACACGAGCACCGGCCAGGAGCACAGCAGAGCTTAATGACTTACCTCTACACAGTACCATCTAGATGGAAATTGTTCTCATGTCAGATGTATTGGGAATAACTGTAAATTCAGTTAATATATAGCCTTCCAAAACTGGTAATGACCTAATTGAATTTCAACTACTTCTTTTGGATATAATACATTATGGAATGCTTTATATAGCTGCTTAAGCAGATTACTGGTTTGAAAATACTGTCCAGGCAGATATTTCCAAACCTCTGATATTGCAACAGGATAATGTCATCTACCGAGTCCACTTTTTTGTTACTATTAAACAGGTATCTTTAAAGATTTATTTATTTTAAATTTATGTGTATAAATGTTTGTCTGTAGATATGTATGTGTGCCACTTGTGTTCCTGGTACCCGAAGAAGGTCAAAAGGGAGCTTCTGATCCCTTGGAGCTACGGTTAATGTGGGTCCTGGGACGTGAATCCAGGATCTGAATCCAGGATCTCTGCAGGAGCAGCAGGTGCTCTTAACATCTGAACTTTCTCTTCAGCTTCCATAGGTCATTTTTTTGAGTTTTTAAATGACTACTACAAACATATATACATACATGCATATATATATATATATATATATATATATATATATATATAAAACATTTTATGTAAGTTTACAATTTTGTGTTGGGCTACACTCACAGCTATTCTGACTTCAGCCTGTGGGCCACAGGTTGTACTCAGCTGCCAAGTAAGAAGCCAGGCCTACTCAAATATCAAAAGGGTGAGCATTAGTAATTTTAAAGGCACATGCTGGCGTATTACAATTGAAGCAGAGCCAGGCATAGTCATGCACACTTGTAACCTTAGCACTGGAGAGACAGATAGAAGGGGATCAGGAATTCAAGGCCATGCTGGGCTACATAAGGAACTCAAAGCTGGCTTGGACTACATAAGACCCTGTGTTTAAAAGAGAAAAAGTTGACTTTCTGCCCACTGAGAAGGGCGCTCCTCTTCAGTGGAAACACCCATCAGTTCCCAGGTGTCCAGGGTGGGGTTGCCACCGCATTCCAGAAACACTGCTCATCTGTTTGGTTTCCTGGTTCCTCAGGAAATAAGAGAAAAATAATTACCCAAAGACAAGTAAAGACATTCGTTTTTCATCTAACATGCTATTCCTGCAAATATAAAAGGTAGGAATTAGAATATCAACTCTAGAAAGTATCACAATTAACCCATCCTCTTCGTTTTGCAGGCAAGAAGCCTGAGGCCCAGAGAAGGAAACTTTATTAAGTGAGTGGTTTACTATCTGTTAACACCCTTGCACTGTGCCATCAATCCTAGTCTATAGGCAGGGAAATTGAGCAGAAAACTAAGATTTTTCAGGGCAACATTCTAAATTACCATCCACAACCAGAATGCAGGCTAGAGGGTTTTTTTTTTCCTTAAAATAAGATAAAATAAATCTGTAGTAATTTTTCTTGGTGGATGAGAATGTACAGTTTGATTATTCAAGTAGTCATCCTCTTTCTAGAGCTGTCATAAATGCCAGGCTTGGTACTATTAACAGTTTGTCAGCTATGTCCTTCCACGTGTTTGTTCCCAGCCATCTGAAGCATGCCCTTTTAAAATTCCTCAGCAATTAACAGAAATGGGAAGTCAACAAGAAGAACCTTACTTCTAAAAGTCACATATAGTTGATATTGCTGACAAACGCCTTGTTCTGGGAGGAAGAGAAAGGATAAAATCTGATGTGTTCTGTCACTCTTATGGAGGTCTCATTTCGATTGTTCAAAGTGTCCTCCTGTCTCTCATAACTAACTTAGGATGTTACCTGGTATGTAGCAAAGGCTTAAGAATAAAAGGACTGAGCCGGGCGGTGGTGGCACATGCCTTTAATCCCAGCACTTGGGAGGCAGAGGCAGGCGGATTTCTGAGTTCGAGGCCAGCCTTGTCTACAGAGTAAGTTCCAGGACAGCCAGAGCTACACAGAGAAACCCTGTCTTGAAAAACAAAAAAAAAAAAGAAAAAAGAATAAAAGGACTGGGTCAGAGAGCCCCCAGGAGGAGCTTTCTTTCTGAATTTTACTGAAGTAACTGCAGTCATCACTCACTCACCCTATTTCCCACTCCCCAGCAAGCACAGTTGGTATTCAAAGCTGGCTAGAGACTGGGGAGATATCTATGGAGTCTTTACAAACTTTGAATAGACATGGTTTCCCGTGTGCATAGTCTGTGTTGTAGAGCCTGTGCTCAGATACGTGGGAAGACTGTACTATCTTGACATTTTCTGTTAATTTTTAACAAGAGCTCTCTTCATTTATACTTGGTCCTCAAGTTAAACAGATGCTGCTGCTGTAAACAGATAATACTGCTTCAAACTCCCAGGCTTCACTACTGAGTATGACTAGCATGTTGACAGTCTTTTGAAATGCTGTGAGGAAATTAGTGCTTTTTTGTTTTAGTTTTGAGACAGGGTCTTACTATAAAGCCCAAGCTGGTCTCAGACTCTCCATCTTCCCATCTCTGCTTGTTTCTAAATTCTGGGATTATGGGTTGTATACAACCACAATTAACAGAAATTATTCTTGAAAATGGGGGATGGAAAGATTGCTCAGCTGGTGTGGTAGTTTGAATAAAAATGTCCTCCATAGGCCCATAGGAAATGGCACTAGTAGGAAGTGTGGCCTTGTTGGAGTGTGTCCTTGTTGGAGGAAGTTTGTCATTGGGATAGGCTTTTAGGCTTCAGAAGCTCAAGTCAGGCCCAGTGTCACTCTCTCTTCCTGCTGCCTGCAGATCCAGATGTAGAACTATCAGGTACCTCTCCAGTATTATGATTGCCTACATGCCACCATGTTTCCAGCCATGATAATGATGGGCTAAACTCTAAACTGTAAGCCAGCCCCAATTAACTGTTTTCCTTTATAAGAGTTGCCATGGTTATGGTGTCTTTTCACAACAATAAAACCCTAATCAAAAGAGCTGGTAAATGTGATTGCCACACACACTTGACAGCCTAAATTCAAACTCTGGAACCCACAGAAAAGTAGAAATCAAAACCCAACTTTAGCCGGGCAGTGGTAGTGCACGCCTTTGATCCCAGTACTTGGGAGGCAGAGACAGGCAGATTTCTGAGTTCAAGGCCAGCCTAGTTTTCAGAATGAGTTCCAGGACAGCCAGGGCTACAGAGAAACCCTGCCTCGAAAAACAAAAAACAAACAAAAGGACAGAGGACAGAGAAACCCTGCCTCGAAAAACAAAAAACAAACAAAAAAATTCATTGTTCTGTTTTACTCTGTATGTAAGAGAGAGAGAGAAAGGGGGAAAGAGGGAGGGAGGGAGGGAGAGAGAGGAGGGAGTGTGTGTGTGTGTGTGTGTGTGTGTGTGTGTGTGTGTGTGTGTGTGTTGGTGCTTGAACCTGGAGCCTTATGTATACCAGGCAAGTTCTTTATTTCTGAGCTACATCACTAGCCCCAAAGTATTTTGTTGAAAATGTAGAAAAGTTGGAAAACCAAAGGAGAAAAAAAAATTAAAAGATGAGCCAGGTGTAATGGTACACACTTTTAACCCCAGCACTTGGCAGACAGAAGCAGGAAAATCTATGAGTTCCAGGAGAGTCAGAGCTACATAGTAAAACCCTGTGTCAAAAAAAAAAACAAAACTCCAATAGTAGTAATATTAAAAAGAACAACAACAATAATAATAATAAATTAAAATTAAAAAAGAAGGAACTGCCCACAATATCACTGCCTGAGACTAACTGTGCCCTTCCCCCAGCCTTGAGCAGGCCTGAGAGACCTTGCTTACCATAACAGACCAAGTGATAGGATCTAGGTGGAGTTACCCACCTTAGCTGCACAGAACACAGAAGCAGAACTGCCCCCGGGCTTGCCTGGAGACATCTCTGATCGCGACCAAGAACAGGTTATGGATTATCCCACCCATCTCCGGCTGAAACCAGGAGGGGTTTTGGGTTGGGCCTTCCCCTTTAAATTGAGAGTTGAACATTCAAGCTTTGAGCCTTGATCAGAGAACTTTGTCTTGGCTTCATCTCTTCTTGTCCTTCGTCCTCTTTCATTCCCAGCCCCCCTTTCAGGTGAACCCAGTTGATTCGTGGCGGCAGGCGGCTATAACTAACCACTTTAAGCAATCTAGACTATTGTGTACCTATTGCTTTGTCTGTGTGGCTTAATACATCGCCTCTTATCCTTATCCAGAATATTGACCTTGTCTTCTGTAGCAGACAGAATAATGGCTCCCCAAAGATGTCCACATGCAATCTGTGGGATCAACAAACATATTAGAGTACATGGAAAAAGAGATTTGCCAATATGACTAAGATACAGAACGTGAGCTAAGGAGATCATCTTGGATTATCTGAGTAGACCTACTTTTAATCACACAAGTCCTTAAAAGTACAAAAGGAAAATAGAGTAGGTCAGAGAGATGCGACAGATGACTCAACCTCAAGTAGCTGACTTTGAAGATAGAAGAAGGAAGGCCATGAGCCATAGATGAAGGCATCCTCTGGAAGCAGGAGACGGCAAAGAAAGTGGTATTTCCTTCCAGAAAGGGACTCAAACCACCAACACCTCAGTTTTAGCCTTGTGAAGCAATATCAGATTTCTAACCTCTGGGACTGTAAGATAGTGAATCTGTGTTACTCAGTAAATTTGCTTTCTTACGGCTACAATAGAAAGCAAATGTACTTTTTTTTTTTTTTTGCTTTGCCTTTGAAATGTTAGTCTTTTATTCTTTGGAATATCCTTTCTAGCTGATTTTTATTTTCTATTTGACTTTGAAAATAATAATAATTGATGCACTGAGAAAATAAAAAATGAAACTTTTAGGTTTTTCTCTGAAAGAGGAGCTAGAT
Source organism: Rhabdomys pumilio (assembly GCA_030674055.1). Lineage (NCBI taxonomy): Eukaryota > Metazoa > Chordata > Mammalia > Rodentia > Muridae > Rhabdomys > Rhabdomys pumilio. Next base: position 184,527,682 of record JANHMN010000001.1, on the reverse strand, counting down.
CTTTGGGGTCTTGGAGGAGAAGCACCTTGTGAATTTACAAACTGTGGATTAGTAGGATAGAAGGAGAATAATCTTCCAGCCTCTTAAGAAATTTTACTTAGAGTTATGGAGATTGTTTGTTTAGGAGACAATGGTTCACTCTTAACCTCCCTTAAAGATCTTTGAACTTGTCTTTCTAGTTACTAGCAGTAATAACAATTTGTTGATCTAGATACAACATCTTGATTAAGGTCTGTGTCAGCTCTGGACTATAAACATGTAAGGGCTCTATTTCTGCTTTCTGTTATTTTGCCAGCACCTAGCACAATTCTGGACCCATAGTAAATATGTAATTATCTGCTCACTAGTTTACTTATTTATTGCTTCTTCTTACTCTGTTGCAGTGCTGGGGATCAAACCCAGGAACTTGGATTTGAATATACTAGGAAAGTATTCTTCCACTGAACTACAGTTCAGGCCATTAATAATTTGTTAAATGATTAAAATTTTTGTTTATGCAAAGGTAAAGCCAGCGTTTCATGAGTGCCTGAAAAATCAACAGCTGTACAAACTAATGAGAGGCGGGAGAGCAAGGAAGCAAGCTCGAACAGGGGACGGGAGGGGTGGAGAGTGAGCGAGGAGAGTGAGGTAAGGGAGGGAGAAAGGCTCTCAATGTGAGCTTAGGGACCTTTGCCTATAATTATGCTTTGATGAGCATCCCTCCCCCATCCCCAATCCCCACGATATGGGACTGCACTCTCTGAAAGTCATTCTGAAGATATTAGTGTGTTCTTGTACATGCGTGAGCTCCTGCTAATAGTTAACTCAGGAAATAGGAACAGACTGTCACAGAAAACCGAGAACAGCATCGTTCCTTCCTGTAAGTAGCAAGCCCTAAAGTTAATCAGGCAGGTAGGTAGTCCATGATGAACCACTGTGCTCAAAACAGATTGTGATTTGTGACTATTAACACTCGGGTAGAGCTAGTGGTGAGTGAAAGAGCTCAGATTCTTCTGAGGGCTCCTTTGCTGGAGATGCTCCAAGGTGCTAAAATAGACAGGCTGCTCTGCTTTTCTACAATGGTGACTCCTGGCAGCACAAATAAAAGGAATACAGAGTAAACAGCATAGCCTTAGCCTACAAAGCACTGCCACATCCAGCTTGGGGAATGGTGTACCTAATGCTTACTGAGTATATAATTTCAGAAGGTGAAAATTTCTGAAAACAGATTTATTTTTTATATCAACTTTTATTGACTAGGGGCTTGTGTTTACAAGCAAAAGAAGAAAGAACCAACTCTGGGAGCTGAGATGACGGCGGCTTACTGGTTAAAGTACTTTGCTATACAAATGTGAGAATGTATGACCCCGAGCACCACGTGAAAGCCAGGTGTAGGGTGTGTCAGCACAAGCCTGTAATCCCAGTGCTGGGAATGGAGGTGAAAGGTGGGCTCCTGAAACTGACTGACTAGCTTGCCTGGCCAACAGTGATGGGCTTCAGGTTCAATGAGAGGCTGTCTCAGAAATAGGATAGACATGGGCTGGAGTATGGCCGAGCTAGAAGAATGTTTGCCTGGTAGTTACAAACCCCTGGATCTAGTTTCTGTCACAGAAACTAGATCATGGTGGTGCATGCCTGTAATGCTAGCAGTCAGGAAGTGGATGCAGGAGGATTGGAAGTTGAACATCATTCTTGATTAGTCAGTAAGGCCAGCATGGACCATGAGATCCTGTCTCAAACTATATACATTACATATGCATGTATGTGTATACGTATACATACATATACATATACATATACATATACATATACATATACATATACATATACATATACATATACATATACATATACATATACGTGTGTGTGTGTGTGTGTGTGTGTGTGTGAGAGAGAGAAAGAGAGAGAGAGAGAGAATGATGATGATGATGAGTGAAAAAGACAATCAAGACACAAACATGCTCACCCACACCCATATGCACCTCCCACAGGGTGAGGTGAGAGGATAAGAAGAAAAGGGAGGAGAAAAGAGACTCTGGCCAACCGAAGGCTTTGGATAATATCAGAATGCATGATACTTCATAAAATTGGGGGGAGGGATACTGAAAAAGTAAGTCTCAGAGGACTGGAGAGATAACTTAGCAGTTAAAGGTTCTTTGTGCTCTTCCAGAGGACCTGGGCTAAATTCCCAGCATCCAAGTGGCTCACAACCTTCTAAAACTCAGTGCCAGGGGATCTGGTGCCCCATTCTGGCCTCTGCAGGCACCAGGCCAGCCTGCACAGACATAGATACAGACAAAACACTCATATACATTAAATACTTTCTTAAAGTAGGTCTCAGGAAGGAACTGTCGATGAGTAGTAGTAAGAGACAGTGAGCAGCCTCACCAAGGCACCATTTTTAGGAGTCAGTCAGCTTAGTGTCTTCTTGGGATAACCCCTTGTGTATTATATAAAGATCATCTTTGTATTATTCAAGTGCTGATTTCTGTACTACCAGAGATTTGAGTACAGGCTAACTTTGTTTTGTTATTTTTATGAAACATCAGCTGTCTCAGTGTTTTGTAAACATTTTCTCCATCACCTTCTGATCGGTTTTAATAAGAAGCTGAAGGGCCTATAGCAAAGCAGGAGAGGATGGGTGGTACTTCAGGCAGAGGTGGAAACTCTAGAAAGAGTTAAGGCTGGGGATTTGCTGGCCAGAAGAAGAAACAGGTACCAGGGCTGAAAGAGAGGTGACTAACAGGCCATAAGGCAGAACTTAGATCAGAATAAATGGGTTAATTAGGTTAGTTAATTAGAGTTAGGTTAATTAGAGCTAGTTGGGAAGTAGCATAAACTAAGGCCTGAGCTATTATAAATAATAATTGTCTCTGTGTTGTTATTGTGCAGTTGGCAAATCAAAGACAGTCCGTCAATATTTTCTAATCTTGGAGTCTTTCCTTCCAAATAGAAATAGCACAGAGAAACTGACTAAACTACATTGAATTACATGCTCATCTCATGGGCCGCAGCACACTTTGAAAGGACAGTCCCAATAAAGGTATCCAATGGAAAAGGACTGGTTCCCTAAAGCTGTAGCCAAGGCAGAGAAAAACATATCTGGGCAGGCAAAAATCATTTAGGTGTTTACTTATTAGTATGGCCACTGTGTACATATTCAGGAACATTACTCTTCTCTCATGGCACTCACTAATGAGATAATGCATATGGAATCCATTCCAAGATGCCATTTTTAAAAGTATATGGATAACTGTTACAAGATATTTGATCGCACTGTGAACCCCAAGTTTGTGTTATTTACTGAGGGGAGGGGGGAGAGGACCAATCTCTAGTTGTGGTGTGGCTCAGCCTTTAGCACACATCTTTCATCCTAATGAAGGTAAAGTTAGTTTGTAGACGGAAGCTCCTATGTTTGAAAGTGATGTCTAATTGAGTGGCAGACAAAGTGACAAATCAGAGAAAGATTTGACAAAATAGAATATGTGCAACTCATGAGAACAGAGAGGAAAGGAAGCTACTTAAGAGAGCAGCACAGAGAGAGAAAAAAGAGAAAGGGCAGTTTTACCAGGAGAATTTTACAGATACAGGGTAAAGAGAGAACAAGCTTGACACAGGTGAACACAGAATATGCCAGAGAATGAAAAGGAGCCAGATCAGAACAGATTACCAGAGTTAGTTTGAGGCCAAGTAGAACAAAATGTCAGTCTAAGAGAGAAGCCAGATTGAATCAGTCAGTTTGAAGAGGAGTTTAAGCCAGAACAGCTGAGTTGTACTAGCCAGTCAGAGTTCAAAAAGAGCTAGGAAAGAGTGAGCTTATTCAGCAGTAAGCCTCAGAGGCTGAGAACATTCTAGGCCTAGATAAGATTGTGTGGAGGTTAGAAGTTTCTCAGACTAACCTAGATTAGCAGACTGAGGCATTAAGCCTAGGAGACAACAATTGAGTCAGGCAAATAAAGTGACTTTTAAAGATAAATAAGAATAAAACTATGTAAAAATAAATAAATAAAAGAAGTATTAAAGGTGTGCACCACCACTGCCAGTCTAGGATATTTGTTTTAAAAGAAAATGTGCACTGAAATATTAAGAGGTTTTTAAAAAGGCCTCCAAAAATATATATCTCAAAAAAATCAGAAGAGAAATGTATGTGTGTGTGTGTGTGAGAGAGAGAGAGAGAGAGAGAGAGAGAGAGAGAGAGAGAGAGAGAGATTGGGGGTTGGTGAGGTTGCTCAGTCGTCTGTAAGGCACCTAGCTGCCAAGCCTTAGCACCTGAGTGTGAGTCACTCAATCCACACAAAAGAGAGAACCAACTCCTGAAGATCGTTCTTTGATCTCCACATGCATAATCCCTCCAAAAATATATATAAAGAAATAAAATATAATAAAGCATATTAAATAATGAATTTGGATAAAGAAGTTGTTCTTTGTGCTGTTCTTGAAAGCCTTCTAAGGTTTCAAAATAAAGTTGAATAAAAGTCACTGGGCAGGGCAAAAGGAAATGTGTTCCCCACTTGCATGACCTAAGGTCTTTGTAAATTTTTATATGACAAATGCACATTTGTATGCCTGTATTTTTAGGTCCAGACCCTCTAGGGGGAAGTTGTTCTTAGTGCCAAGGCAAGGCCTTGATGACAAGTACTGTGATCGATGTGACAAAGCTCCTCTGTAGACTTAGAGGACACAGATTGGCCTTTCTACAAACCCTTCTAGAGGCAACTGATGACATGGGTGGAGAGGGACCTTGGCTTTTATCCTTTTAACAGTTCTTTGGAGGGATGTATTCCAGGCACAGTGTATATAGTTAATGCTTTATATAGGTTCTTTTTTTGTTGTTGTTTTGTTTGTTTGTTTGTTTGTTTGTTTTTTCGAGACAGGGTTTCTCAGGTAGTCTTGGCTGTCCTGGAACTCACTCTGTAGACCAGGCTTATAGGTTCTTTTTTTTTTTTTTTTTTTTTTTTTTTTTTTTAAGACCAGTCTAGCCTTAGTCACTAGACTCCACCCCCTGAGCACTGGGATTACAGGCATATGCCACAACACCCAGTTTGGTTTACAGCCTTTAATATTCCCATATAAGTCAACTATTTTCCTCTCAAGTTCTTATTATCTGGATTTAAAACAAAACATTACTAACATTACAGTTATTTTTTCTTACTCCAAAAAATTCTAATCGATAGAAGGATAACTATTATAGTATTGGCATTAGCAAAATTTGGGGTTCAGCCATTCGTAGAGCACTGACTAAACACATCCATGCAAAGGAATAATATTGTATAGATTGTGAAGGAGGGTGGCCCCTTAGAGTCGGAACAGGACACACACAAGACACCAAATTCTCAGCACAATGGAGGTGGGTATAGATGTCACATTTAATCCAAGAACCACTTATCTCTGAGTTGACTGATGCCCACTACAAAAAAAAAAAAAAAAAAAAAAGCCACCATGACCAAAGTTGAGAACAGCACAAATCTGTGGGGATAATCATAAATATTAATAAGGAAGTCAGTTTAGCAAAATAACAGTAGTAGATTCCCCCACAGGGCCTATGACTTTGTTAGCTACAAGCTTGACCAAATTTTCCATAACAGGCATGAATTCTGTCCTGTAGAGCAAGCCTCAAATCCAATTTAAGAAATGGTTTGTTATTCTCATAGCCTTCATGCTACTATGGTGCCAATGGGCACATCTTGCTTGGAAGGTGTATCACAGCATTTAGATTTCGCTTTGGCCAACTTGCCTGTCATATCTCCTGCTGTGATTATTTGTTTGAAAGCGTGTCACTAACCTGGAGGTCAGACTCTGGAGGTTCCACCATGGTTGATAACTTTTCTCCCCCACTGGCCTCCACAGCACCTTCCAGAAGCCAGCCTGTAGTGAAGAGGTATTCACTCCAGTTCCAGCTTTCTTTCTCTATATTCTGCAACCAAAATCTGTTTTGTCTTTAGTAATAATGTAATAATAATAATAATAACCATCTAGTTATGGGAGCAGCTAAGAACAGTGGCAGTAGTGTGTCTTGTTTGGAGGATCTTTGGATCTCTTTGACCAATGAGTCACAGGAAGGCATTCTATTGGCACTTAAGTTTTCATTTGATAACCTCTGTCTTCTGGAAGAAGCATATTTTACCCATGAAAGGTGTAGGCTACATCAGCTAGATTCATTTCACCAGAGCAAACTCTTTCCACGTTGACATTATTTGTAGATTAGTATATTTATTTCTATCCCTGTTCACTTCTAAATGAATGAGACTAACTCAGGCTATGACTTATTTATTTATTTTTACTGCAATTTCTGGGCAATTTACCCCTAGTCTAATTTTCCAGAGCTAGCCTGGCTACTTCCCCAGCTGTGAAGAAGGTCTCCATTAGATATGATGGACTAGGAACAGCACATGCCTGAGCAACATGGAGCCTGTGGACAGGCTGAGGGAGCAGAAATAGCCTGGGATAAACACAGCAAGTATTTGGGGAGCACAGTTGGGAAGTAGCCAGTCTAGCGTTAGAGAATTAGACGAGGGGTAATTTGCTCAGTAATTGGCTGTTGACACTTTTATTTAACCAATAATTTTAACTTGGGGAACACGTTTTACATGGCATCACGTGTACATGAGGATCTTCTCATTGTGGGCAACCAGATCTTGGGGACTAGTTTTTAGCATTTGAATACATAACAGTACCAGGCCAACCCTCAAAAATTATTTTCTGTCATTAGGCACCATTTTTTTCATATCTTTTTTTCTGTTTTTGCAGTCTAACCTCTAAGCTCTTTAAAGAAGAAAAGACATACTTTCTTTTTTCTTTTTTCTTTTTTTTTTTGGTTTTTTCGAGACAGGGTTTCTCTGTGTAGCCCTGGCTGTCCTGGAACTCACTCTGGAGACCAGGCTGGTCTCGAACTCAGAAATCCGCCTGCCTCTAGGCGTGCGCCACCACCGCCCGGCAAAGACATACTTTCTTTTTTTTTTCTTTTTTTAGGTTTTTCGAGACAGGGTTTCTCTGAGTAGAAAGACATACTTTCAAACACATAAAATGGAAGGCAAGTTGGCCAAGCTAAGATTTATTTATTTATTTATTTTAACCTAGAGTGAATCAGCTAGAAACACTAATTTCTCAAAGGGTGAAGAATCATTTATTATTTTAGTTCTAATTCTACCTTAATTCTGGGAAATACCCTGAAGAAGCCTCTTGAATTATACAAATACAAAACAATTAACTGTGTCTAACTCAAGGTGAAGGCCCGGAAAGATTAGAGAAAAACAGATGGCTGCTCCTTATTAAGAATGTCTCTGTCATGGTCTGCTTCTGTTGATCGCTCTCTACATTTGGATATCTTCATTGTTCTGTGTTTGTGGCTTCCTAGACATCTGTACAGAACAGAAAGGAATGGTTTTGGCAAGAGTCATGGAAGCGGGATGATGAATGCTGGAGTATGTAATCTTCTCCAGCCAAGCTGGAGGAAAAGCTGTGAATGAAAAATGGATGACTTGGTCAGAGCTCCAGGGGATGGATGGCAAGCTCACCCATGGAAATTTCTCAGACTTTAGAAGTTGGACTGGTGACTGACTGTACTATACCTGGCCTTTTGTAGAACATAGAACATCGCTACCATCTGGTGTCTGTAGAGTTTCTGGAGGATCAGTGCATGCCATTCTGAGAGTCAGTTTAGACTGAGCCTCTTAGGATAGTTATTGGTAATAGTGGTGTAAGTTGCCATGCCTGCTTCTTGTAAGCAGAAGTCTAGTGACCTGCTGACCATCACAGCCAACCTCAAGTCTGACTCTTTTGGAGGAATATCAGCCGTTTCCCAAAGTCAGTTATAAAAGGAATGGTGACAGCCGGGCTTAAAAGAAACTTAAGCCATCATAGTCTGAGTTCTAAAGGCAATGTACCTGGGTTATAAATAGCTCACACTTGTCATCCCAGCATATTAAAGGAGACAGCTCAAGGATCAGGAGTTCAAGGCCATCCTTAGTTATATAAAAGTTTGAGACCAGCTTGAGCTACATGAGATTTCGTCTTATTAAATGAAAATAAATAATATTTTAGTATCTGTATTATATAAAGAACTTGAGTAACTTTATGACAATAAAACAAAAATCCAAATTAAAGATGGGCAATGGATGTGACTATATATGTTTCTTTTTTTGTTTGTTTGTTTTGTTTTTGGTTTTGTTTTTGTTTTTGTTTTTGTTTTTTGAGACAGGGTTTCTCTGTGTAGCCCTGGCTGTCCTGGAACTCACTCTGTAGACCAGGCTGGCCTCGAACTCAGAAATCCACCTGCCTCTGCCTCCCAAGTGCTGGGACTAAAGGTGTGCACCATCACTGCCCGGCATGTTCAACGTTTCTAATCATCAACAAAATGCAGAATGAATCTATGAAGTCACATCACCTTGAACCTGTTCCTGTTAGAATGGCTATGATCACAAAGAGAATAGCTGAGCTAAGAGTGGTAGCCTGTGGACTGTTGTCCCAGCAGGATGCTTAGGCAGGAGGATTGCTACAAGTGTGAGGCCAGCCTAGACTATGCATGGAGTTCCGGGGCTAGCCAGGGCCTTAGCTTATTGTGTGGTAAAACCCTGTCTCCAAAACCAAAACAGAACAAGATGAACGCTGATAGAACTAGTTCAGTGGTAGAGCCTCTTCCTTGGCAGTGTTAATCCACAACACTGAGGGGAAAAAAGCAGGATGATAAGTAAAAAGTGTTAGTAATGAGAGGCCAAATCTTTTAAGTTCAGACTCCATTTAGAGAACCTGACCTAAATTTAAACTCCGGTAAACTAACAGGCTAGTACCTAGCGGTTTCCTAGTTGCCCCCAACAAAACCCAAACCTAGCTCCAGTCTCTGTTCCAATCCCCAACAAGACCAGCATCTCCAAGTTACACCCTCAACAAGACCAGCATCTCCAGGTTACTCCCCCAACAAACCTGTACCCCAAGTTACAAGCCCACCCCCTGCCTAACAACTACCAGTGCAGAGGGGACAAGAAATTAAGTTTATGATAGGACTCCCAGCACCAGTCAATTGTGTTAAAGGCCACAGTAGCTTTCCAATTAGATGCTTGCACACTTACCACCACCCCCTTGCTGCTTACTATAAAGCCTTGACCTGATATTTGGGGCTTCCCCCACCACCAAAATCGTCCTGCATGACGGTGGTGTGTTGCAGGGGCCCGAACTAGCTCAAATAGAATAAAGATCCTGCGATGAGTTGCATCAGATCAGCTCTTGTCTGTTTCTTGGAGGGATCACTATCATTTTTCTGGTACCACAACAAAAATAGAAAAAGAAAAATGGGATCAGAGGGATAATAAAGAAGGAGAAGAGCTATGGGGAACTGTGCTCAACATATAATTTGTAGTTGTATGCAAATTCTAAAATACATAAATTTTTTAAAATAAGAAAAGAGAACATTTGTGCACTGGTGGAGGGACTGTCAAGTGGTATGATCTATATCAAAAATCACAAGGAGGTTCCTCAAGATACGAAAAGGAGAACCAACATATCACCCAGAAATCCCAATCGGGAAACACATCTAAAACTGAAAGCAGCTAGTTAAGCAGTCATTTACTCTCCCGTGTTCACTTCAGTGCCATTTACAACAGCAAGGATACGGCATTTGCCTGAGTATCATCAGCAGACGACAGCAAGAATGTGGAATAGCTACACAGTGGAATAGTAGCCCTTAAAAAGCACAGTGCTGCCATTTGCAGTAACATGGGTGAATTTGGAGTTGTAGGTGTTAACACAACAGAATGATTATTAATAGATCAAATGGTAGTATATTAATTACTTTGGTTTACTTGTTCTATAGTATGCATCTTTAACATCGAATCTAATAAATATATACAATCATTATTTGTCATTTTAAAGTATAGTCTTATTTTGCCTTCATGAGCTTGGGGGTTGGTGCTCCATCAGTTTGCTTGATTTGAGAGGACTGATCTATTTATCTAGGAACTATGTAGTTAAAGAAAATATCATACAGGTAATACAATGCCCATGATATTAATATTTCAGGAATTAAAGAAAAGTATCACATATAGCAAATAGTTTTATAATCACCTATAATCAAAGAAAGAATTGCTACATAAAGGTGTTGAAACATTAGATTTCAATACATTTATTTCATTGGAGTGTGTGTGTGTGTGTGTGTGTGTGTGTGTGTGTGTGTGTGTAAGAGAGAGACAGAAAGAGAGAGAGGATTCCATGTGGCCTAGCCTGGCCTTGTATATCTGATCTTCTGGCCTCCTTCTCTCAGCGATGGTATGCACTACCACTTTTAGATAATTCTTTCTTAAGTAGGAGTACAAAATTATGGGCTTAGGTTTTTTTTTTTTTTTCATTTAAAAATTTTATTTCCTGGGGTGAGGGACTGACGAGAGTGTGCCACGGCATCTGTGTAGAGGTCAGAGGACAAGTCGTAGGAGCTGGTTCTTTCCTCCCACCATGTGGGGTCCCAGGGATTGAACTCAGATTATCAATTGGTTCACATTGTGAATCTTGAGATTGTGAACTGGAAAAAATCTGTTTGTTTCTTGTAGTGTGGGCTCATCCCAGCACATACTTTTTTTTTTTTTTCAAGACAGGGTTTCTCTGTATAGCCCTGGCTGTCCTGGAACTCACTCTGTAGACCAGGCTGGCCTCGAACTCAGAAATCCACCTGCCTCTGCCTCCCTAGTGCTGGGATTAAAGGCGTGAGCCACCACCGCCCGGCTCAGCATATACTTTTAACTCAAGGGCTTTCTATAAACAAGAGCTAAATAAAGTCAATGATTCAAGCCAAGAGGCAGAGCAAGCAACCAGTTGACAGCGAGAGAACGTAAGAAAACCCAGGAAAGAAAGGAGGGACTTTGGGTTGAAGGGTATTCAGAAGGAGAAGGGGCTTTTTCCTTCTGGGACCTGGGTGGAGGAGGAAGTTCCCCTGGATGCTTTCTATGCCTCTCTGAACTTGCAGGCTTTTACTATAGCTTCTGGCTCCTGAGTCTTCATTTGTTAAACCAATCATTTGGGATTTTGTTTTAAAAAACAATAGTTTGGTGGCTGATACTTACTGAGCTATCTCACCAGCCCAGTAATGTCTTATGACATTTCAGTGTATATGCGTGCATCATTGTTCTTTGTTCACGTTTGCTCCCTGTCATCTTTCCTTAACCCTACTTCCCACCAATCCCCATACTCCTCCCAAACAGGGAAATAAAATATGTGATATTCTCTTTCTTTTTCATTTCCTTTTTGTTCTTCCTACCTCCTTGCTCCTGATATCCTCCTTCTCCTTTGACATAGTTCCCTTTCTTTTTACAAATAGGTAGGTAGATTAGACAGACAGACAGACAGACAGACAGACAGACAGACAGACAGACAGATGCACATAGGCAGGCAGGCAGGCAGGCACGCACACACACACACACACATACACACACACAGTACATATGAGAGAATACATGAAAACAACAGTCTCTGAATAGTATGTTTTCCTTTGGTTGTTTCAAAGCTATATCTGTGCCTCAGTAAAAATTGTCAAACTTCATGTTACCTTATTTTTGGAAATAACTGTGGTTTTTAAAAATGCAACCACTTAATTTTTGTCAGCAGTAAGGTCCAAGAAAAACGGTGTAGAGAAAAAAGAAAGAAAAAGAGTAAATGGGGCAGAGCACGTCTAGCTTTAGTAGAGAGAAGTTGAGACAAAGAGACCTTACGATCTGCCCAGCCTTTTCAACATTCAGTTGATGGAATGGATACCTAGTAACGTTGTTCTAAGGTGAAGATATCTAATGGATGTGTTTTAAGATTTAACTTTAGGTAGAAGAAGTTTAGTGGCCAGATGAGATGACACACACCCATAGCCCTGGCACTTGAGAAGTGGAAGAAAGGGGGTCAGGAAGTCAGTGTCATCTTAGGCCACATAGCAAGTTCCAGCCCAACCTAGCCTACGAGAGAACCTGTCTATGAGTATGAAAGAAAGAAAGAAAGAAAGAAAGAAAGAAAGAAAGAAAGAAAGAA
>JANHMN010000001.1:184481578-184515699 GCA_030674055.1 Rhabdomys pumilio | reverse complement strand
GAAAGAAAGAAAGAAAGAAAGAAAGAAAGAAAGAAAGAAAGAAAGAAAGAAAGAGAGAGAGAGAAAGAGAGAGAGAGAGAGAGAGAGAGAGAGAGAGAGAAAGAAAGAAAGAAAGAAATAGTGAGTGAATGAGTAAATAAATAGGCTGAGGAGGCAGCTCAACTGGTGAGATGCTTGTTAAACAAACAAGCACAAGAACATGAGTTCAGTCCCCATTCTTTAGCTTATACCAAGAACTCTCGTAAAAATCTGCGTTCTGATATCTTAGCACTGGGGAGACAGAGACAACATCGCTCAGAACTTTACTTTCCTATGATGAAAATACTGGGTTTTCTGATTACATAAAAGAGACATGTTCATTTTTAAGTCAATTAATATAGGAAAGCAAGAAATAAGTCTCATAACCCTCACTATCCAGATAATCATTAATGTTTTGTGAACTTGCTTCCAGCCATCCCTTGTTTATATTTGTGTGTATGTGTGCACATGACTTGACTAATGCAAAATCATAGTCTACATTTTCTTCTGTGAGCTGTTCCTTCCATACTGGAGTTCACTAATGAGTGTCTCTCCGCACCCATGGCTTTCTAAATGAACACTTGGCATTGTGCTCTGTGTTAACACACAGACCCATCAACCTTGCCTACACTGTTGAGCATTTAGGTGGTTCCCAAGGTTTTCCTTTACGGTAACATTGCTGTAATGAGAATCTCTGCCATTCTTTCTTTTGTTTAATTAAATTAATTCATTCAGATAAAATATGGCCATGGTATCTACTCAGGAAAGAGGAGTTACTTCTGGGATTTTGTTTTGTTTTGTTTTGTTATTGTTTGTTTTTGTTTTGAGACAGGGTTTCTCTGTATAGCTCTGGCTGTTATGGAAATCACTCTGTAGACCAGGCTAGCCTCGAACTCAGAAATCTGCCTGCCTCTGCCTCCCAAGTGCTGGGATTAAAGGCGTGTGCCACCACAGCCTGGCAGGATTTTTTTTTTTAATTAAACACTTTAGAACAAGTTTCCAGGTTTTTTTTTTTCGTCGATTTATTTATTCGTCTATTTATCTTTGAGGGTGTGTGAGGGCAGGGCTGCATGCCAGGATGCTCTGTTGAGGTCAGATGATAACTTGCAAGAGTTGGTTCTCTCCTCCTATCATGTGGGACTCAGGTCCAGAATCAAACCATTAAGCATTTCCCAAAACACCCTCACCCACTCAGTAATCGTCCCAGCCCAGATTTTTTATGAAACACAAAATCTTTAGGATTTCAGTGTTTCTGGGAAGCTGGAATGAGGCAGGGCTATTGCTTGACTTTTGTCTGACCAGAGACAACTCTTCCTTGAAACCCCCACATTTGATGGAAAGCCTCACTGTTACTTCCCAGGCTTCATTCAGCCAGCCAACCTGAATCCTGACTGCTATGGTATTTTCTAAGAGAGGGAGCCCCTTGGAAATCCCCAAATCCCATGATCACTCCCAGCCTTACTGAAGTTCATTCTCATGTTTATATGAGCAAAGAGTTCTTGGAAAACAAAGGCCCATTAATTCTGTAAGGTCAACGGAAGGGCAGGGCTCTGGCCCAGGCTGTTTTGAGGGGATGGGTGTAGAGGGAACTGCCACTTAGGCCTTGCAGCTAAATCTGGAACAGACAACTAGATAGTTGACTTTGGAGAAATTAATGTCCTTTAGCGAATATTTTAAATCAAAATATAATTATATTATTTACCCCTCTTCTTCCTCCAGCCCTTCCTATATTCCCCCTCACTCCCTCTCAGATTCGTGGCCTTTTCCTCCTTTAATTATTAATTTAACTTTTTAAAAATTATGTCATTTGCTTTTTGAAATTATAATTATGCCATTTCCTGCTTCCCTCTCTTCCCTCCTTAAGCCTCAACTTGTTTATCAATTGGAGCAACCGACACAGACTCTATCTCAGTTCAGAGTCCTCAAGCTCAGTCGTCTTCCATGACTTATCCACTCAGCTTCGAGATGTCATACTCTACCTGCTGAAACTTCAAAACGGAACTAGAATATGACCCCTTCTCCTCACCCTGGCTGCTTCCTCCTTGGACTAAGCCTCATCATGGCATAGCTGGATCCTTAGAGCATTCTCCTAACAGGTCTCACTTGATTGTCTGTTTCCCCAAGATTCATTTTCAAGATAACAAATATACTGTCACTATTTTAAAATAGATGATAGTGTTAGGTCCGATTTCAAGGGAAAAGCTACATTTGTAGAGCAGCTTACGAAGCTCTCCTGCATGGCTTGTCATGCCTCCCTCACTTCTCAGACCTTGCTTCAACCATCTTGGTCAGTCTCTCTAACCTTGACAGACATGCCAAGCATGCCCTGTGCACCTGCTGTCCCCGCCCCCCCCCAGCTGCCCTCGAGACCCTGAATTCCTGCTTCATTTGTTTTCCCACTGACAAATTGATTTTTTTTTTAAAAAAAGATCTATTTATGTATTTTATGTATATAAGCATTTTGTCTGCATGCATTTTAAGAGCATTAGATTTCATGAGAATCACAAGAAACTACAGTTATAAACAATTATAAGCTGCCATTCGGGTGCTGGAAATTGAACTTAAGATGTCAGGAAGGGCAGCCAATGCTTTTAATTGCTAAACCATGTCTCCAGGACTCTCTGTTGTTAAGTTTTATGCTTACTTATTTATTTACTTACTATTTGTCTCTGTAAGCTATACTATAAGCTTGTCGGAGGAAAGGATTTGTCTACATAGTTTTTGAGTGCTCACAGTTTTGCAGGGTATCTGCTTCTCCCTCAGGGTAGCCAGGCTCATTGGACACTGAGCTGGTCTGGAGGGAGGGAAACTTAACAGTGTGCAGGTGGGTGCAGTGCACTACTGTGGGTGCTGTGGCCCCTGAATGGTGCCTGACGGTCAGTGAGGGTGGCTTCTCTACTGCTCTAAGAGTTCAAAACTCAGATCCTAGCAAACTAGTGAACTTCAGGATGGGACGAGAACAGGGCGGTGACTGCTTCCTCTGTCTTTATGGAAGTCTCCTCAGTGCTGGCAACCTGGCACCTCCCCATAGTACCAGTGGGATGGCTGGCTACTCCAGAGCTCATGTTGATTCCCCATTGTCCCATCATAAAAACACTTGCTGTAATTCAATAAAGTAGATCTGCACCTTGGTGCTGGTCTCTGGAGTTTATTTCCTGGGTTGGTGATTCTGCCTCTCTCACACTCTCCTGGATCCCAGGTCTCACACAGAACCTTAGTTGGCAATGAATACACAGGTAAAGAACACACCTGGAACAGCTTCAGAGAACTGGTTCGTTTATTTGGGGGAGTATTTATGCCCCTGGAGAGTAGGCCAGGGTCTCTGGGGCAAGATTTGTGTGGCAGTGTACCATTGGCCAAGACAGGAGTGTTGGAAGATGCTTCATCTACATACTTAGTGGTTGTAGAGGGTGGGGGAGGACCTTATAAGATCAAACAAAGAGTGTAACATGATAACTGTCAGGGTGATACATTCTTATTAAGGGTGATGGGGAGGGCAGTCAACTTTATGGTGCCAGATTGGGAGTGGGAAGGGAGCCAGCTTCTGCTGTCCTCATCTGAGGTATTTGAGGTTGAAGATCTCCTCAATCCTTTCCTCCATAATCCTGACCCATTGTGGTTGCGCGTGAGAGAATAATCAAATTTTCTAAAGAATGAATGAATAGAATTTATTTAGGCTTTATTGTTGCTGTTGTTTTGTTTTTGAGACAGGGTCTCACTTTTTAGTTTTGACTGGCCTAGAACTAGTATGTAGACAGTCTGGCCTTGAACGAAAGCTCATAAGGATCTGCCTATCTCTGATTCTGGATTTCTGGGACTAAAGATATGCACCATCATGCCTGACCAAAATGAATGGGCTTTAATATTTCTTATCTTTTAGAGATGCAGTCAGAAAATGAATAGTCTAAGAGCAGTAAGAACTATGCAAATCTAGACTGTTGTTTTTCAGCATTATTGTTATGTTTCAGATAGACTTTGAAAGCTATTAGAAGAACTTGGCAAAAATAGAGGCCTCAGGATAGGAGCTGCCCTGTGGACAGGAGTAACCTGTGTATGGTGGTTTGAATGGAAGTTCCTCATATTCTCAGCCATTTAAATACTTGATCTCCAGTTGGTACTGCTGTTTGGGAAGGTTTAGGGTGTCACCTTGGAGGGACTGAGTCACTTGGGGAGACTTTGAGATTTAATAACCTCTAGACACCTCAAGACTGCTCGATCCGTCTCCCTCTCTTTCTCCCCCTCCGCTCCCCTTTTTCTCCCTCCTCTCCTTCCTATTTGTGGTTTGAGATGTGAACCTTCAACTCTCAGCTTGTAGCTCCAGTCGCCATGCCTGCCTTCTGCCATGTTTTCCAATAATGATGGTTATGGGCCCAAACCTTCTAAAACCTTAAAACCAAAATAAATTCTTTTTTCTATAAGTTGTCTTGGACATGGTTCTTTAGCACAGCAATAGAAAAGTAACTCCAACTGTGTGAGAGCACTGGTATCTGTATGAGGCAGAAGTAGAAATGCAGTGGTGAAGCAGAGTGCAGAATTCAAAACCCAGAACTCTGGGTGTTGTTCCTGACAGTGGAAGGACTGTCCAGGATTTTAGGGGAAGATCTGATCCAGTGTTGTATGGGGAAGAGAGGTGAGACAGAGTCTAACTCTTTAGCCCAGAACACACTGTGTTGTCCAGGATGGCCTCATGCGGATTGTGATCCTCATGCCTCAGCCTTCTATATGTTGGGATTAAAGTTAAGACCCACCACACTGGCTCTAAATTCTATTTTGAAACTTCTTTTGGGATAATCAGATATCCTGTGTTACAAAGTTGCTTTTGGTAGTTTGCAAAGAGTGAATCTCTGAGAAGACAAATAATTACTTTCAGAAACTTTGTTTCGTTTTTCTGCATCTAAGTTTAGAGGAGCTAGTCTGTGACGGCATCTCTGTGCCACCCACCTTCACTTCAGTGCTCTTTCTTATAGGCAGCAAACATAGTGCATGAAGGAAAGGGAGCTGGGTAAGCATGGGGCAGATCTAGAGTCTTGGGGATCTTCTTTTAGTTGGCCTGGGTTGCAAGGGGTTCTTCTAACTCAGCTCCTACCTCCTTATGATTCCAATTCCTGAAACATTTGAATTACGTCTACTTTAGACCTTGGCTGCTTTCATGACTTGGTTTTCCATTTTATGTTCAATTTCTTTCTTTCTTTCTTTCTTTCTTTCTTTCTTTCTTTCTTTTTTCTTTTCTTTCTTTCTTTCTTTTTTTTTTAAATCAGACTAAGAGCTTCAAAGTGTGTTTCTGAGTCTGGCAACATCAGTGTCCCTCAGGGACCTGCTAGAGATGCAGAATTCTTTGGCTGGGAACTCATATAAAAAGCAGGCATGACAGCAAATGTTCATGTAACTCCAGTGTTCAGGGTTCTCAGAGGCTTGCTGGCCTGTCAGCCTAGCCAAAGAAGCAAGAGCCTCTGTAGCAAAATATAGTAAAATAAGCTGGAGACAAGGCATAGTGACATTGATCCCACCACTCTGGAGGCAGAGGCCAGTGAATCTCTGTGAGTTTGAGGCCAGCTGTTGTACAGGGAGAGTTCCAGGCCAGCCAGAGCTATATAATGACACCCTATTTCAAATCGTCTTGGTCATCATCTTTGTCATTGTCTGAATTGTCCTGGTCGTTGTCATCATCATCATTATCCTCATAATGGAGAAATGTGTAAGAGCATGTACAATGTTGACCTCTGGCATATACAGGTGAATGCACATGACCAAATACACACACACACACATACACACACACACACACACACACAGAGAGAGAGAGAGAGAGAGAGAGAGAGAGAGAGAGAGAGAGAAAGAGAGAGAGAGAGAGAGAGAGAGAGAGAGAGAGAGAGACCCCCTGATCCAGGCACCCTCTTGAATTAGAATTTGCATTGGCCAAGATCCCTGGTGATTCCAGCTTGAGACGTGCTGCTCTTAAACATCTCTGGCTTCCCTATTCTCTCTCAAGGCCTCTCAGAACCTCAAATAAGCATGCATGTTTGCTTTCTAATCAAGCTCTCTGGAAAAGTGTCCTCACTGCCCTCTCTAGAGAAAGTTTTCCATATCTGAGTACAGAAAGCATGAAGTGGCAACTTGTGTAAATTTCTCAAGTGCAGATCTTCAGGTTGCCTCCTCAGTGAACCTAGCACGTCTCTTTAAAATGCAGGGCTCACTGCACAGGCTTCAGCACACATATGGTGCACATATATGCACTCAGGCACACACCCATGCACATAAAATTAAATGAATCAGTTTTTTTAAAATGCAAGATCCAGCCAGATGAGGTGGTTCTTGTCCCTGTTCCAGCACTCTAGAGACAGATAATAAGATTATGAGGCGATGGCATCCTAAGATCCATAGAGAAAACAGTGAATTACTTCAAGAAACTTTGAGTCAGGTGTGACACATGTCTGTGTTTCCAGAACTTGGGAGGTAAAGCAAGAGGATCAGGAGTTCAAGGCTATCCTCAGCTAAATAGCAAGTTTGAGGCCACCTGGATGATATGAGACCTTGTTGAAAAAAATTAGTGTTAAACAAACCAAACAAGTTATGTGTGTGTGTGTGTGTGTGCGCACACGCACATGCATGTATGTATGTACAATACCATACACACACACACACACACACACACACACACACACGCACACGCACACGCACACGCACACGCACACGCACACACACACGTAATAACAATTAGTGAAAAAGAAGCCATGCAAGGCATTTTAAAAATTAACTAGTGTGTGTGTGTGTGTGTGTGTGTGTGTGTGTGTGTGTGTGTGTGTTTTCCATTCTTGGATCTGAGATAGCTTCTGGGTGGGTGCACTCCTGCAACTCACTAGGAGCACAAAATGGTGCAGCCAAAAACTCACTGCAACATGCATACTCTCTCTTTCTCCTAACATTCCATTTGGGAGGTTCAAACCAATATAGAAAATGAAAGAAAGAATTGGAAGTGATGAATAGACATAGTGAGTTTCTGAGTTAGCCTCTGCTTCATGAGCAGCCTAGAAAAGTGTCCCTGGCTGCTTGGGAGTCTCCCATAGGCTGCTGTTAGAAGAAGCAGTGTCTTGGTAAAAGTCAAGGAAGGGAGAGGAGAAGTCATTATTTTCTCTGTTGGGACCTCTCCTAGCTACCATTTCCCATTAGTTAAATTTTCCAAGTATTCACTCTCTCACTCTCTTGCTGTGGCTGTTTGCAGTAGGGTACTCCATCCACATCTGGTGGGAAGAGAGACAACTCAGGCATGTAGACAGTGCTGGGGAGAATCTGATGCAGTCAGTGTATGTGAGATATCCAATATAGCCTAGTACTGTTTTTAATCGTCTTTCAGGAGGTAAAATAAAGCATTGTGTTCAAAACTTTTACCAAAGACACATGGTGAGTGAGTGTTGGTCTGGCCCTGGAAGTAGTAGAAGACCAAAGTGAAGAGCTTGGGTTTTATAGAACAGGCAGAGTTTCTGAAGAGTGTCAGTCTGTGGGGACAAATGACGAGAGCTTTACACAAATTCCCCTGCCTGTGTGCACCATCTCAGTGGGCTCCATAGTAGAAAGGGGTGGTCCAGAGAGGCAAGCTGTTTGGTTTTAAAATGTTGTACCTGAAGTGGAAATTTCTGGTTTCTGCGGAGATTAGGTTATGTCATGTGATGGTTTTCCTGGAAGCTGTCTTATGAGAGGATGTTTTGCTGAAGCAGACACATGAGAGAATGTTTTGCTGAAAACAGACATGTGGTAGTTTTCTGGAAGCTGTCTTGTGAAAGAGTGCATGATGTTTTGCTGGAGCAGATGCTTGAGAGGGCACATGATGTTTAGAAAGAGTATAAATATAACCCCACGGTGAGAGGATGCTCTTGCATTGGTTCGCCTTGCAATGCTTTGCTGGTCTTCAATGATCTTTGCTTGTCCTGACTTTGTAAGAGAGAAAAGCATCAAAGAACATCCCATGGTATTCCAGCTGCTTCTTGCCACTTCCAAGGACTCATGCCAACTGGGAGGAGCCTCAAGGTTCCTTTTGGACTGAGCCACTGCTACTGATTCCTGTTTGGTATTTGTGATTGGACTGGTCTGCTGCTACCTATTAATGTTTGGAATCACCCCAAAGACCTACTTCTAAACAAGTGCACCCCACCCCCCATTTCCTATTAACCTTTCTTTTCCCCTACCTTTGGTCAGTGAGCTAGAAGGGAGATTGAAGCATTTAAGAACCCTTATTAAAGTAGGTTTTGAAAACCCCAAGCCTACAGACATCATTATATAGTCTTACTGAAACTTGCTATATAGACCAGGTTGGCCTCAAACTCACAAATATCCACTTGCCTCTGCCTTCCAAGTGCTGGTATTAAGGTGTGCACCATGACACTCAGACAAGAGGTGAGTGTTTTTGAGGTTTTGAAGAATCCAGAACAAGCTCCAGAGTTTCATTTGAACTTTGACACTACTTTCTAATTTGCCTCTATATACATTTAAACTTAGGTCTTTCAAAGAAGCTTACAGGTAGCAATATTTAGATAGAGCAACCAAAAGGAGAGGAGGGGGAGAATAACCTAATTCAAAGGCCAGGAGGATCACCTATCCACTGGTTTTGGCTTGAACATTTGGGGATCCTGGTATCTGCTCATGAGCCCTGTGTGTTTATACTGGTGACTCATTGGTATAAACTTTTCCACAGTTATCATGCTGGCAGAAATAAGGCCTAGAAACTGGGGATTTCCTTCTGGGTGCTCCTTCAAGAGCCCTGGTGCTTTCCAACGTCTGTGGACTGATGCTCCTCAGGTAAAATGAGTGCTTCCTGCATTTTGAGTGGTTCACAAGAGTCCTGGGAGTCTGAAATCAGCATTGATTGGCAACAGCTAAGCTTCCTTAGGTTGCAGAGTCGGGGGAAGCAGTAGTATCTGACCTGTACAGGAGAGCATGAGCTGGGTATTGTGGTAATTATTTAAATCAGCCGCTGGTCAAAGCGACTATCTAAGCTGCGGTGGCTCTGCGTAGCTCAGCTGCCATGTTCTGAGGCTGGTGGCCACATGCATGCTGTAGCTAGAAACGGCCAGCCACAAACACCAGCCCTGCCACCCATGAGACGCCAGCATGGGAGATGGCTCTGCCAATCTTCTACACTGTCTCCACAAGGCTGGGCAGTGCCCAGACCATCCTGCCATTCACACGGGTCTGGTAAGTAAATGAGACTCTAATGCTTAAATATTAAGCAAAGACTTTATATGTTTGGTAATGCTCAATAACAATATGTCCATACTATTAGCGGTGTTTCCCAATTAGCAAACCTAAATACAAGTTGTTACCCAAGATTGCTCTCCATACCTGCATGGCTCTTCATCCTCCTACATCTCTACTCTCTCTCTCCTTGCTTCACTCTTCCTCTTCCTTTTCCTCTTTCTCTCCTTACTCCTTCCACCTTAGCTCCTCCTACACCTGGGCATCAGTGGAAGGCATGCTTGGTGCCAGTAGCATTTTGTTTGTTGAAGAGGCTGTGGTGGGAGGGACTTTTGAGGTGTCAGAATAAGGCATTGTTGGACACTCATGTGAGGCATCGTTAAGATTCCACTGAAATATATGACTGATTACACACTGAGGGACATCAAGTTGCCACTGAAGGTCATGACCACTCTTCCCAGAACATAAGGCTTTTTGGCATCATCTAAGATCCCTTGCAAATCACCCTGCCAGACTAGGAGAGAAACGTTTCTTGACATTAAAACTGGAAAAATATAGAGATTGCTTGCTCACTCTCATGGCATAATCCAGGGCAGTCTGCTGCAGAGGTGCCACTGGTTCAGAACTTGATCTTCTTGCTCCACATGGGCTAAGGGTGTGGTGTACATTGTCACCGTGAGAGCCCACACCTACTTCACACCAGAGAGAAAACCAAGAGCTACAGCGGCATTACTGGCCAGTGCCCTGACACTAGTATGACTTGCTGTTCTTCCATTGAGCCTGGAGCTGTGTACATATTAAGCTGAAGTTTAAGGTGACCCAAGTCAGTGATGAATGGAGAGCAGACAAGTCCTAATGGCTGGAAGTACAGCTCAGAGGCGGGGCATTTGTCTAGTGTGTGAGTGGCCCTAAACTCAATCACCAGAGTTAAAAGGAAGGAAGGAACAGAGGAAGAGGAGGAAGGAGGGTTGGAAGGAGAAAAACAAGAGATTGATAAAATGTCTCAGCAAGTAAAAGGCACCTGCCACCAAGCTTGAAGACTTGAGCATGACTCCAGGACCCTTATGGTAGAAGAAGAAAACCAGCTACCATAAGTTGTTTTCTGACCTCCACACATGTGTGGTGGCATGTACACACGCGCTCACACACACATACACAACCACACGCACGCACGCACGCACGCACACACGCACAATGTAATAAAAATAATTATAAGAACTCAAAATACAGCAGACATTGCCAAAGCCTTTGAATAGAGCCATGTGATAGTTAAATATTGTCAACTTGACAGGATATAAAACCATCTAGGACACAAGTCCTTGAGTATGCCTGAGGGAATAACTGGATTAGGTTAACTGAGGTAAAAAGGACCCACTGTAACTATGAGGAGCACCATACCATGGGCTGAAATCCCTGGCTTGACAAAAGGGAGAAGGTGAACTGAGTGATAGTACTCATCTCTCTCTGCTCTTGACTGTGTCACGTGATCAGCTGCTCCCTGTTCCTGCTGCTGAACCTTCCCTGCCATGATAGACTGTCTCCTGGAGCTACAAACTAAAACAAACTTTCACTTTCTCAAGTTGTCACGGCATGAGGCAAGTCACTAACATAAGCTGAACTAACTACATGCTCTTAGGCTGGAGCAATGGCTCATGTGTTAAAAGAACTTGCTGCGTTTACAGAAGACTGGAGCTCAGTTCCCAGCACTCACATCAGGCAACTCATAACTATCCCTAAGTCTAGTGCTAAGGGATCTGATACCTTCTTCCAGTATCTGGGGGCACTCACTCACATGCACACATGCACACATGCACACATGCACACATGCACACATGCACACATGCACACATGCACACATGCACACATGCACACATGCACACATGCACACATGCACACATGCACACACACACACATAGCTCTTTTTAATCTTAAAAATATATATTACCTGATATTTCAATATATGTGGATCTGTTACTTAATAAATTAATTGGAGTTTGGTTTTCCATTACTTGCCACCAAAAAGTCCTTATGAGTACATACATAAATTGTGAATTGTGTGGCTCGTACTCTGAATGTTTTGAGAGGAACCAGGCTGTCTAGTCAGAGCTGCTAGTCAGAGAAAGCTTTATAAATAAGATGAAGTTGAAATGAGAAGAATATAGAGCAGAAATTGGTAGAAGTACATAACTAATGCATCGGAGTTAGCAATGAGCATGTTGTGTCAGCAGGCCTTGGAGAGAGGAGGGTAAGCATCGGGGAGAACAAAGATGGGAGGTTACCCTGAATTGGATGGGTATAGGTTATGAGAAAGCCTTGAAGAAATTTAGTGTGACGACAATGGGAATGGATTGATAATTAAGGAAAATTCGATTCTGTGAGTGTGGCTGAAGGTGCAAAGCATTATACTAGAAAGAAAGGCTTTCTAAATCTAATGCAATAATACAGAGCTTGAGAAATACTGTATCAATTCTACAGTGATGCAGAGAAAAACAGATGCCAATGAGCACGTAAGGGGAAACAGAAACTTGGTTCTCTGTGAACACAATAGGCAAGCAGATACTTAGTAAACTGAATCAAAGTTAACAAACCAGTGGGGAATTAGGGAGAAAGAACCAAAATTTCTATATCAGAAGGGGATTTCCATTCTTTATTTGAGTTTCTACAATGAGCACAATATTTTAGAAATCATAACCTGTTTCTGCTTGTGTAAGTCAGAGGGCAGCTTGCAGTAGTACTTGGTTCTTTCTGCCTGCCCTAAGGGTACCAGGGATCAAAATCAGATCATCAGCCTTGGCAGCAGCCTTGCTAAACTATCTCAACTAGAGTTCTGGAAGACCACTGTGTTTCAAGTAGCTTGCTAGGAAGGCTCCCAAGACTCAGAATATTATCGTACAACTGTGATTTATTACAGCAGACTCAAAGCGAAATTAACAATGGAAGAAAAGGGGATGGGAGAAAGTCTTAGGAAATCAGGCCAACTTGTTAAGGACCAATGTCCTAGTGTAGTCACACTGATGCGCCTGGGATCCCCACTGATACATTGTGACACTGATGTGCCTGGGATCCCCACTGATACATTGTGACTTTATGTGAAATATCACTGAACATGGAATCTGATTCCAAATTCACACCCAGCGATTTTACTAAAGAGCTAATTCACCTCCCGACTGGCAAGTACCAAAATTTCAGCTTCCTAAAAGGAAAGTTGGTGGTTCCATGTTGCTATGGTTTTGAGTCTTTTTCCTGATACGATGCAACTCTGGCTAGACTTTGTAAGATCAGCTGGCCTTGAGTTTACGGCAGTTTTTCTGCTTCTGCGCCTGAATACTGGGGTTACATGCCACCACATTTGGATCTTTACATATTTTTGTCCTCCTAAAATTCATATGTTAAAATCCTCACAAAGTGATGGTATGTGGATCTGTGCCTTTGAGAAGCAATAAGGTCATGGGAGTAGAATCCTCAGAAACTTGATCACCTTATTAAAAAAAAGAGGCAATGCTCCCTTCCTTTATCCATTTGAAGACAAGGAGAAGATGGCATCTGTGAAATGAGAGAAGCAAGACCTTTTTGGTTTTTTTCGAGACAGGGTTTCTCTGTGTAGCTCTGGCTGTCCTGGAACTCACTCTGTAGACCAGGCTGGCCTGGAACTCAGAAATCCGCCTGCCTCTGCCTCCCAAGTGCTGGGATTTAAAGGCGTGCGCCACTGCCCGCCTGGTGAGAGAAGCAGGACCTTAACCTAGATGGAATCTGCCAGGGCTTTGACCTTGGACTCCCCATCCTCCAGAACTGCGAGGATTACATAAGCCTTTCAGCTTATGGTACTTTATTATACCAGTCCACAAAGATCAAATCATGAAGCCCATTGTGCAACTTAGACATAATGAATCATTCTTATCAGACTGATGGTAGGGGTTTTCCCAGAGTCAACCAAGGAACCAATATAGTCAGCTGCACTTTCAAAGGACATGTATCAAGTTAGCTATCTTTTTTTTAAAAAAAAAGAAAAAATTGTGTGTGTGTGTGTGTGTGTGTGTGTGCGCGCGCGCGCGTGCACATGTGCACTCGAGCACTCACACGAGCATGTAGATACTGGTACTTTCTAGAAGAGCGCATCAGATCCTCTGACCTGGTTGTTTTAGCACACAACATAAGGGGTGGAAAGCAAACTGTCCATTGCAAGAACAGCAACAAGTTCTCTTACCTCCTGAGCCATCTCTCCAGCCCTAAGTTTGCTATCTGAGTTTTTTCCTGTTCATTTTCCAACCTGTCCTTTAGTTAATAATCAGAGGGATTTCTTCTTAAAATGTATGTTACTTTATATATATTGTACTTAGATTAAGATACAAGCTTTTCTGCACTACACAAGTTCCTGCCTAATATCAACGCCGAATTCCCTTCTAGACTTGTCATTCTCCTCTCCTCAGCATCACCTTTTAACTGTGGCGGCTGTGGTGGTTTGAATGAGAATGTCCCCCATAGGCTCATAGATTTGAATGATTGCTCCCAGATTGATAAAACTGTTTTGGGAAACATTAGGAGGTGTGTTGTTGGAGAAGGTCTGCCCCTGGGAACCAGGCCCAGTCTCACTCTCTCTGCCTTCTGTTTGTGGATCAGATCTAAGCTCTCAGCTACTGCTCCAATGCTTATGCCTACCTGCCTTCTGCCATGGTCCCTGCCTTGATTATCATGGACTCACCCTCTGAAACTGTAAGCAAGCTCAATTAAACACTTTCTTTTATATGTTGCCTTGGGCATGATGTATCTTCACAGCAATAATAATAAACTTGTCTTCTACGTTTCTAGAATACCACTTCCCAGTAGAATGTTCCTTAAAAAGAGACTGTTCTGGCGGTGGTGGCACACGCCTGTAATCCCAGCACTTGGGAGGCAGAGGCAGGTGGATTTCTGAGTTCAAGGCCAGCCTGGTCTACAGAGTGAGTTCCAGGATATCCAGGGCTACACAGAGAAACTGTGTCTTGAAAAACAAAAACAAACAAACAAACGAATGAGAGAGAGAGAGAGGCTGTTCTGCATTGTCATCCGCTGAGCACATGAACTGTGGCCAATGCATATTTTAAAATCACTTCACTTACAAACAGTGTTTTAAGCTATTTTCACTTTTTGGCCATAATGTGGCCAAAACCAGCTGCTGTGCACATGGTTTCCAAAGACCTGTCCGGTTCCCTGATATCCCTTCTTTAGAACGTATACCTAAAACTATCATTGCTGGATCATAAGTTAACTTTCATGTCTTAGGATGTTATATAGTGTTTGGGATAGAATTCTTGTGCTTGTGAGGCAATCATGTACTACTAAGTTACATCTCAGCCTCATTATGTTTATTTATAAGAACCACCATCTGTTTTTTTTTTTTTGTAGAAACTGTATTATTTTACATTCCCATAAACAATGTATGTGTATACCAGTTTCTTCACCTCCAAGTCCAAACTGGTCATTGCTTGCTTGGTCCCTCCCTGCTTTTCTGTTTCCACTTTTTTTTTTTTCTTAATAGCTAGCCTAGTAGGTTTGAAATAATATCTACTTGTGGGTTTTTGTTTTGTTTGGTTTGGAGTTTTATTTGTTACTTTGTTTTGAGGTAGGGTCTCTCTGTGTAGTTCTGACTATGGTGAAACTCATCAGGTAGACCGATCTCAAATTTACAGAGATTGTCCTGCCTCTACCTCACTGAGTGTTGAGATTAATAACTTGTGCCGTGGTGACTTGTCTACTCACGGTTTTAATGTACATTATTAATAAAGAGACTTTTCTCATGTGCTCACATGGACACTTGTATATCTCCTTTGGAAAACATTCTATTCAAGTCATTTGCACGTTTTTCAATTAGCTTCAACTGCCAATGTGATGCAAACCTAGAATCAATCAGAAAGAGGGATTTTCAGCTGAAGAACTTCCTCAATGGAATGGCTTATGGCCATGATGACAGGGCATTTTCCTGATTGCTGGTTGATATGGGAGTACCCAGCCCACTGTGGGCAATGACAACCCTGAAAAGATGGTCTTAGGTTGTATAAGAAAGCCAGCTGAGCAGGAGGAAGCAGCCGGTGTGTAATGTCCCTCCACAGTTTCTGCTGCAGGCTCATGTGTTGAGGTTTTTGCCTTGACCCTCTGTGATGATGGAAGGTCACCTGTAAGATCAAATAAATCCTTTCCTCTCCTAGTTGCTTTTGGTTATGGTGTTTATTTTAGCATCAGAAAAACAAACCAGAACAAGTGTTGTTGTTGTTGGTAGTGGTGGTGGTAGTAATTTATACAATAATTATTTATACACTCTAGACATTTTCCTCTTGTCAGAAAAATGATTTACAACATCTTATAGATTGCCTTTTAATGCTGTTAGTGCTGTCCTTGATATAAAAAGTTTACCTTAGAGTGTGTTCCAAGCATGTACAGTGTCCTAGGTTTGATCCTAGTGTGAACCAGAAAACATTTTGATGGAGACAAAGCCTAGTAGTATAACTAGTTGCCCGGCCCCATACTTTTGGTGTAACACTCAAGAAGTTATTGCCAAATCCAATATTGAAACTTTTCTTTTGTGTTTTCTTTTTTTGTTTGTTTGTTTTTGGTTTCTCTGCGTAGCCCTGGATATCCTGGAATTCACTCTGTAGACCAGGCTGGCCTCGAACTCAGAAATCTGCCTGCCTCTGCCTCCCAAGAGCTGGGATTAAAGGCATGTGCCGCCACTGGCTGGCTTTCTTCTGTGTTTTCTTAAAAGACCTTTAGGAGTTTAGCTTTTATGTTCAGATTGCCTATTTATTTTGAGTTATCTTCTGCATAGAGTGTTAGGTAAAGATATAACTGCATTACTTTTACATGTGAATTTCTAGTTTTTCTGACACTATTTGTTGAACAGTCTGGCCTTTCTCCAATGAATGTTCTTGGCATCATTTCCAGAAATCATGAGCACTTATACAGTAACCTATTTCTGTTCTCTGTTCTATTCCACTGATGTGAATGTCTGTCTTTTTGCTATTACTACACTGATTTTACTACTGTGATTTTGTATTATGTTTTGATACCAGGGAGTCTGAGTCCTCTGATTTCACCTTTTGAAAACAAACAAACAAACAAAAAACATAATCCTGTTTAATTCATCACCTCAAGTTATCCCTAGAGGATTGCAGGCTCAGTAACATTGTAAAAATATATACTTTATAGCCATTATTTCTAATTAGAACTAGTCCTCTCTGTAAATTTTTATTTATTATCTAAGTCACTGGCAACCAAACCCAGAGACCTTGGTGTACCCACGGCAAGCACTCTCACTATTGAGTTGGTTCTCAAACCCTTTCTTTTCTTTTTTGCAATAATGTATTATTTATTGTTATTACTATTGTTACAAATGCCACTTAGTGTGTTATAGGCTTCTACCCACTATTAGACATTAGAGAGTCCACCATGACTGGGTATAGGATAGATCATTCCGGGAAGGTGCAGGAGTAAGAGACAGCTGAAATGCAGATGCAAGGGGGAGAGTGGTCACAGAAGGGCTGTTCAGAAGGGACTAAAGCAGCAAAGATAAAATATATATTTAGTAAGTGTTATCTCAGGAATATTGGAGGGGAGTCTGTGCTAGCCATGGGGAGGTTTGGAAGTGTCCAGCCATTGAGCTAGTTAAGACATATTAAGAATAAGCCAGTGTGTGCATGTCTTTCATTCAGGAATCCAGAGCTCCTGGCAGGTGCAGGGGAGGCATGTGTCCTGCTGGGAGCATAGAGCAGATTTAACAATTTACTGTTGCAGGGCTGGGGAGCAAATCCTCATACATGTCAGGCAAGCACTCTACTCATGAGGTACTCTTGTACATTCTTGAGAAGAAGGTGTTTAAGCAATCCTAGCTTGGAAATTTCCTCTATCCTCTATTTTCCTAGATACACAAAGCTCTTATTCAGAATGAAATTCAAGTTTGCAGTAACATAGAATTGTGCAGGCTGGCACTGACTAACTGGGAAACCAGTCAAGGAAGACTTCCTGGATGAAGGTTTATTTAGGCAATTCTTTTGGTTTGTACTATCAGACTCCATTGGCTAGCCTAGAACAGTGAAAACAAATGTGTTCAAAACAAGCTGTTTGGGATTTTTCTTCAGTAATATTGTTATGTGTTCAAGGTCAGCCTCTTAAAAAACCAGTCAGTGAGTGAAAAGCCATGAAGAAAATTGAAGTCAAACTGAGTTAGAGCCTTAACCATTTAAAAAATAAATGATACCATGGCAGACAGAAACCAATCAAGTTGGGCCTGGCAGGACACACCTACATGCCTAGTGTGTACTTGTGTGTGTGCATACTTGGGAGGTAGAGACAGGACTACTCCTCTAACACTTGTCATACATGAGACCCTGGAGAGAGAGTGGGGGGAGGAGGGAGGGAGGGAGAGAGAGAGAGAGAGAGAGAGAGAGAGAGAGAGAGAGAGAGAGAGAGAACAGAATTTTTTTTTTCGAGACAGGGTTTCTCTGTATAGCCCTGGCTGTCCTGGAACTCACTCTGTAGACCAGGCTGGCCTCGAACTCAGAAATCCACCTGCCTCTGCCTCCCAAGTGCTGGGATTAAAGGCGTGCACCACCACCGCCCGGTGAGAGAACAGAATTTAAAAGAGAAGTACTGTACTCTTGGGCAGGCAGGCTGTAGATCTCAACAACTGTATGGAGAAGGACAGTGGAGAGGAGAAAATCATTGGGTCTGAGTTACTGCTGTGGAGACCCACCACATGCCTGGAAGCAGGGCTTTAGAGAAAGAGTAAGAAAGTCCAAAATATCAGAAAACAAAACAAACAAACAAAAATAAAGCAAAACAAAAATGTATTTAGGTTCTGACCAGCATCTGAAAGAGACAGAAAAAGTATTATTTCTTAGTTATTTTCTATTGCTGTGATTAAAACACCATGATCAAGGCAACTTTTAAAAGAAAACATTTTGTTTGAGGCTCACAGTTGCAGAGGGTTAGATTCCCTTACCGTCATGACAGCAGAGCAGCAGGCTGTGGGCATGTAAGCAGGAGCTGGAAGGTGAAGGCAAACTGGAAACTGGCCTCGGGCTGTTTTTCTTTTCTCAACCCCTGCCTCTGGTGACATACTTTCTCCAGTAAGTTGCACAACCTAAACTGTCCCAAGCAGTACACCAACTGGGCCAAGTGTTCAAATGCCAGAGGCTATGGGTGACATCTCTCATTCAAACCTTCACACACACACACACACACATACACACACAACTTTTGGGTCCTGTAGGATTTCAGAGTTCTACAATCTTGCATAATTTTCGTCATTCACACTCAGAGCCTCTCCCTTAACTTTGTGATCACCAATGACCAACAGATGCAGAGAAAGGACTGGGGTTAGGGGTGGGGGGTCATAGAGATCCCAGGCTGGGAGCTCAAGACAGGCTTCTCAGAAGACAGGCTTCAGTGAGCAGCTCATTTAATTGGGGGTTGAGAGGGGACAAAGGCTTTTTAAACCTTTGTGGGGTGAGTAGGGACTTTCAGGTGGTTGTACAGCTAGTTGGGGATGCCTCATTTGCATAGGGAAGAATTCCAGGTGCTTGCTGGATATGACCTTACAAGGAAAGGGGAAGTTTAACCTGGCTGCAACTTCCTCTGGTGTGGGTAAAGGTTGGGGGCACAGGACTACTTCACCAGGACCTGCAGGCCTCAGGAAAGGGAGGGAGCCCCACTTCCTACCACTCTAGAGATAAGATTTCCAGAGCTGGATACCACTGGACCCCACTCCTGCTCCAGACAGAGGGTGTCTCCTGGTTCCATTGTTTCCTTCTTTCCCAGCTCCACAAATTTTGTCTGTCTATATCCTTTTCAGTTAACGCTGACAGCGTTGTCTACTGGAAAGCTGATTAGCTCTGGGGCTTACAGGAAAACTAATCCCCTTATCATATGATTATTTAGCCACTTGGTGTTCTCTTCAAAACAATTTCTCCTTTTTGTTTGTTTGTTTGTTTGTTTGTTTATAAGGCTTTATGAATAGGCTGAGTGAAGTGGAAACTCAAGGGTTCTTTGGAAAGTCAGTTGTATTGGAAAATGTTTTGCTGGGGAGTATTTTCCTGAAGCAGACACAAGCAAAAGACTAAACTTCTTCACTAACAACGCACATGTGTTAGTCTGCCATACATTGCATGGTTGAGCTCCATTTGTCAGGACTCCATAGAGAGAAACACACCAAAACAAAAATGAAACAAACAAATAAAAACCAAAAAGAAAAAAACAAAACAAACAAACAAACAAACAAAAAACCCACTAAAACCAAAACCAACCAACCAACCAACCAACCAACCAAACAAACAAAAAACCCTTCTGGTGGTGTGTTGCAGTTTCTTGAGGATTCCTTGGGCTGGAGCTGATTGTCAGAGTGATGTCAGCTGAGACATATGCACGTGCTGAGGCAAGACCGGTGGAGGAATGTGATGTTTGGAAGGAGGGTAAATAGGACTCAGATGGGCAGTGATGGAGAGGGAGCAAGGCTTGCTTAGAGAGCTAGCTGTGGAATGCTGTGGGTCTCACATCTATGATCTTTGCTTCCCTGAGAGAGTCACAGCTGAGAACTTCTCCTGGCATTCCTCCTGGTCCCTTCTGCTGACTTGTGCCGAGGCTGAAGCCTGACTGTCTCTGCTAGGTAGTGCCACTGCTGCTAATTTGTGTTTGCTGTCCCAACTCTATTGAACTGGACTGCTGGTTTATCTGTGAAATATTTGCGAGTGGATCAATCTGCCACTGCTGACCTGTGAATTGAACTGCTGATTTCCAGACAACACAGAGAGGAGATGCTACAAAGAACCTTTCTAAACAGGTCCACTTTCCCCTTATCCTTTCCTTCCCACAACCTCTGGTGAGTGGTGGGCTAAAATGGAGGTTAAAGTGTTTAAGAACCATCATTAAAAATAGGTTTTGAGAGTTCGAGGCCAGCCTGGTCTACAGAGTGAGTTCCAGGACAGCCAGGACTACACAGAGAAACCCTGTCTCGAAAAACAAAAACAAAAACAAAAACAAAAACAAAAACAAAAATAGGTTTTGAAGAAATTAAAGTTATAGCTGAGAGTTTTTCAAACTTAAAATTCCTGGTCCCCTTTCACTTAATAACATCTTTTAAAATTTATCCCTTTTTGCCTTTACCTCGAGGAGGAACTAAGCCGCTTGTATTTGTTAGAAAGTTCAGGTAAATCTACAATCTCATTGTTGCCGGGTCCTCACTTCCGAAAAATAGAATATAGCAAATGTCTTTATAAGTTACATCAAAAATCATCTTTTTCCCATCGTTGAATAGCATGTCTTTTACTCGTACTGAGTCCTCACTAGGATGGCTGTTACTGCTCATATTCTTACTAATGTCTTACTAATGTTGTGTTCATGATTACTTGTGTCCTTTCTGAAAAGATGGAAGCAAACCAGAAATGGTGGCATATGCCTGTGATCATAGCACTTGGGAAATGCAGGTAAGAGGAAGTTCAAGGTCACCCTCAGCTGTACAGCAAGTTCAAACAGCCTGGGCTCTAAAACCTACCTCAAATACAAAACAAAAATATTTCTGTACTTTGCATCTCAAAATTTCTCACCCACTACCTCATTACCCAGTTCCAGAGCCACTTTCCATTAAAAAATTTTTTTTTAAATTATTTTATTAGTATGGATGTTTTGCTGGCATGTATGACTGTACATCGACTGCATATCAGAAGCTAGAAGAGGGAGTCAGATCACGTGGAGCAGGAGCTGTAGACAGTTATGAGCTGCCGTGTGGGTGCTGAACCCAGGTCCTGTAAAAGAGCAGTGAGGGCTGTTAACCACAGAGCTGTTTCTTTAGCCTCGATTCTCTTTCGTAAATACTTGTTATAGCAGAACCCTACTATTAGTATCATAATCTGTATTGTGCAGAGACCTAGACTAAGATACACATACTCTCTTTCCTTCCCTTCCTGCTCCTGCCCAAATTGGCTCTCTCAGGCTTCCAACGGATTGAACAAGACTCTTCCACAAAAGGAAAGGCAATTATAATGGTAACCTCATCAAGAACCCTTACAGATAATTCAGAGCAGCCAAATACCTATGTAATTCAGGACTCAGCCAACAGACGCATAATTTTCACCACGGTCTCCAGGACCCAGCTCTCTTTGGTATACAGTTAACAGCTGAATAATACAAAGACAGCCTTCACACACTGCACAAACAGGTTATGCGGACAAGGTCTTTTCTAATCCAGAGTTCAGTGAGTGACTCACCAGTGAGCTTTGGGATCTTCTCTCCCCCTCAGCAGTAGGTTACAGAAACAATCATTACGTTGGGCTTTCTTGCTGGTACTGAGGATTTGAACTCAGCTCGTCACGTTTACATGCAAGCACTTTACTGATTGATCCATTTTTCCAGCCTTGCGTTATCTAGCCCCTTTAAAACATTCACAAACACTGTTTTGGAAGTGCCTCACAGTGCATTTTATCGTTACATGCTGTCTAATCTTCTCATCTTTCCTTCAAAATCTGCACCTAAAGTCTCTCAGAGATGTGTTGCAGTAAACTCGGCTTTCTAGTGATAGTATAATGGTAATTGGCCTCTCTATGTTTTGTTTTTGTTGTTATTGTTTTGAGAGGGTCTCATGTAGCCCAGGATGGCCCCAAACTTTCTATGTAGCCAAAGATGACCTTAAATTTTTAATGCTCCTGCCTCTACCTCCCAAGTGCGATCCACGAAGTCCAGGTTGACTTTGGTTAGTTGGTTGGTTGGTTTGGGTTTGTTTTGGGTGGTTTTTGTTTGTTTGTTGTTCCTGGGAATTGAACCTCATAAATGAGTGCTCTACCCTTGAACTATATGGATAGCACTATTTCTTCTGTTTGCTTGCCATTGCCCTATAGTTATTTATGCTCTCATGCATTTAATTGAAAAGGAAGAAGGAAATCTACTGGTCACCCAGGTGAGTGAATGTGTAGAGCATTTAGTCTTCCTTCAGGTTCTTTTGGTAAAAATTAAGCTTCAAAATATGACATTGCAAGTCATACCCTGTCTCATGTTCACACCTTTTTTTTTTTTTTTTTGTTATTGTTGTTGTTAAAACCATAAAAATTGCTTAAATACCAGGAGTTTGGTTAAGGGTGAGCAGGAAAGTCTGGAATGTTTTTAATCTTGTGTTCAGTGTTCTTGGTAATACTAGAAGAGCAGCAGAGCCAGGAATTCAGTTAGGTTTTTGGCTCAAGCAGCTTATCCTGACTTAAGTGCCTCTCACATGAGAAAAACAACAACAAGAAGCCTACCACCTAGGGCTTCAGTTAACAGGAAACACAACCTGAGCCAGGGATGTGACCTGGCTGCCAAGCCTAGAGAATATGATCTGAAATGGCATTAGCAGAAGGCTACTGGCCAGTGTAAGAAAGGATAGAGCCCCAGGGTTTACTTTACTGGGGCTAGCTCACACCTAGAGAATGGTGCGTCCTTCTGTGTCTTAAAACTGATTCAACAACTCTAAGTTTACCTAAGTTGGGTGACTGCATGATTAATTGCTAGGATCCTTTGAAGAAAGGTGGACAATTTGGGGCAGTTTACACTGGAAGCTAGACATGAGGATGTAGGATAGATAACTCTTTGACACAATCCATGGGCTATTGTTTAGAAAAGCTGGACTCCACAGGAGGAAGGCTTTCCTAGTCCTTATGAACATGCAGGAAAGAACAGCTCTTACATTTAAGAGCCAGTGCACATGTGGGAGTGGCTGAGCCAGCAGCAGAAAATTCACAAGTAGGATGGCAAGTGTGGAGAAACAACCCTAGTCAAGATCCTTTCAGATTTAAAGGTTCTAATGACAAACTCTACAAAGGTCACCATTTCTCTCTTCTAGACTCCATGTAAGTTTTAACCACAGAAACCATGTTTAAAATAGATTCCAGATCCAGCAAGATGGCTCAGTGGGTGACAGCATTGGCTGCCAAGTTGGCAACCTGGTTCCACATAATAGGAGTGAACCAACTCCAGAAAGTTGTCCCATGACCACCATATGCAAGCCATAGTAGGTATGTGTCCCCCAAAACAAGTAAACAAAAAAATCTTAAAAACAGACACTGTGTTTATCAAAGTTAAAAGTATGGTCAGAAAATAAACACATACCTACTTCCAGTTTTTCCTGATATTTATAGAACTCTGTTTAAAAGTTAAGAAGTAGTAATACGAATATATGTTTTTGTCAGTAAATCTAGAAGCCTGGTGTAACTTATTTCTTATCACACCTCTGGCTTTCAGGATGCATGCACCATTTAGTCAAGATCAAGGTTTCTCTCTCTCTCTCTCTCTCTCTCTCTCTCTCTCTCTCTCTCTCTCTCCCTCTCTCTCCCTCTCTCTTTCCATGTGTATGTATGCCTACACTCCAGAAGAGGACATCAGA
This sequence comes from Rhabdomys pumilio, assembly GCA_030674055.1. Lineage (NCBI taxonomy): Eukaryota > Metazoa > Chordata > Mammalia > Rodentia > Muridae > Rhabdomys > Rhabdomys pumilio. Next base: position 184,492,121 of record JANHMN010000001.1, on the reverse strand, counting down.
TCCCATTATAGATCCATTATAGATAGTTGTGAGATGCTATGTGGTTGCTGGGAACTGAACTTAAGATCTCTGAAAAAGCAGCCAGTGCTCTTAAGTGCTGAGCCATCTTTCCAGCCCCTGGGCAAGATTTTCTTAACCACATATTATATAAGAAAGTATTTAGTATTTCAGTCAGGAGTGGTGGATCATGACTTTAATCCCAGCAGTTTGGAGGCAAATCTCTGAGTTCAAGGACAGCCTGGTCTACAGAGCTTGTTCCAGAACAGCCAGGACTGTACCAAGAAACTCTGTCTCAAACAAATAATCAAAGAACAACAACAACAAAGATAGTATTGCAAAGAATGATAATTTGTGTCCATAGGCCAAGGGTCTAGCACTGTGGAACTGTTGGGAGCCGACTTTAAGCAGAAAGCAGCTAGATCAACTTTGCAGCCATCTAAGCCATTTACCCTGATAGAGACTTGGTTTTCAACAGCCTACAACAGCTGAGCACACTCTGACAAATATCTTGTTTATCCCACATAGCTTGTTTTGCTGTTTAGTGACCCCAGCTGCATAGTGCACGTGGTAAAATGTTTTCACCTGTGTTCTCCTGCTTGTGCTTATAAATACCCAGGATTTCCTTGTAATAAGAGTCAGAATGAGAATCAATAGGAGTTAAGAATACAGTCAATAGAGTTAAGAGGTATATGAGTAAATAGGGTTAAGAGGAATGAACAAGAGTGAATATGCACCAATAGAAGAGAGACAATAAAGGAGACTTGAGACTTGACTCCAGAACCTCTGCCTTGTCTCCATTCTTCGAGACCCTGACCCCCTGGACCAAAACAGCAGCTTGGTCCTCAACATGGAACAGCCAGTCATTAGAGCTTATTGATCATTAATAATAAAGTAACTTACAGTAAAGTGTCTGGAGTGGGAACACTTTTCTTGACAACAAGAAGGTCAGGTTAACAATTACCATTTTACCAATCCAGAAACCAGTTCTTGGAGCTGCTTGCCTATCAGAATAATACATGGAGCTACAGCTGGATCACAGATTTTTTTTTTATTTCTATCTCACTGTTCTTTCTAATACAAACAGTACTGTTTTCTCCAAATAGTAGGTTTATAACCTTACTTGAATACTGTTTATATTTTTCTTCCTGAACTGTACTAGTTCTTGTCACAGGCAGGTTGTTTTGGTCAAAGACAGTTTTGAATTTAAGTGTTGTCTCCTGTTAATTCTGTGCTATCAAAAGTTTCCAGGTGGGGCTAGAGAGAGAGAGATGGCTCAGCAGTTGCGAACACTTGTTGATCTTGTAGAAGACTAAGTAAGGTTTGGTTCTCAGCACCACAGTGGAGTTTACAACCATCTTTAATTCCAGAGGATCTGGCACCCTCTTCTGGCCTCTGTGCAAACCAAACTCCACTTCAGTACCCATACATACACACAGGCAAAATGCTCATACATATAAAAAAAATAATAAATAAGTCTTTAAGGAAGTCTTCAGAATACACTACTACTGAAGTTTGAGAATACTTGACCATCAAGAGATGGACCGTTTCTTGATGGCCAAGTATTTTTATGTATTTTAATGTTTTGTTTGCCTGCATTCATGCCTGTGCACCAAACGCGTTCCTGGTGCCCTTGGAGATGAGAAGAGGGCATTAGATCCCCTGGAACTGGAGTTACAGATAGTATGGGCCACCATGTGGGTGTTGAGAGTTGAACCTGGTCCTCTGCAAAAGCAGCAAGTGCTCCTAACCACCAATCCATTACTTGGATCCCCGGTTTTGTTCTATGTAAAATAGAATCAGTAATAGCATTGCCTTTTGAGGGTATCGAGAGGCTTAAGTATGGGGATGGGTTTTGAAAAATCCATTGTATGTTATCAATCGTCTTTTACACACTTCCTATTGGGTATTACCATGTTTTCATATTACTTTTGATTAAATTCTACCAGGTACAGAATAAATCCTACTTAGTGACATCATGCTGTGCAAATAATTGCAATTCAGCAGGGCAGATGTCTCTTGAGCGCCCAGCCTAGAGCTAGCAAAGTAGCTTGAAGTCAGGCCCTTCCTCCAGTGCTCAGATAGCATGGTCCAAAGGTGACCAGCCAACTTGGGATTCCGAGAAAGTCTGGAGATGCTTAAGAGTTGAACGAGTCTTCCAGACCAATAAAAATGGGAGCTGTCTAGGGAGGGAGGGTATGGGAGAGTGAAAGTACACATCTCTATCAAGCGGACTGAAGGAATCAATGTAGGCTTGTAGAGTTCTTACACTTGTGGGGCTAGTCATGTAGCCTCTCAGAACTTCAGTTTTTATCTGTGAAGACAAATTAGCCAGTAGTAATGGCCTATGCCACTAAACCTAGAATATTGGGTGGCTGAGGTAGGAGTACCATGACTTAGAGGCCAGTCGGGACTATATAAGACATAGCTAAAAAAAAAAAAAAGAAAGAAAGAAAAGAAACACCTACCCAACACTTAACAAACAAGATAGTGTCCACCATACTGATATGTTTAATAAAGAGTTAATACTTGTATTTGAACTTAGCATATCAACTGGCACAGAGTAAAAGTTTAATTAAACACTAGTGTTAAGCATTATGTTTTAGTAATACTTTAATAATGAATGAATAATTCATTGCTTCATTGTTGTAGGGGATGAGATGAGGACTCCTGAGCCACTGTTTCAGTTTAAAGAGCTGTAAGACCAGTAGGGCAGTCTGAGCGAGCAGCAAAGGCTGAGGCAGATACGTAGGGAAACACAGTGAACCCCGGCTCCCAGGGTCACGTGGCTCGTGGCCGCGCCCCTATCCAGGGAGTCCTGAGCGGCTGCGGCAGCACTCGGTGCGCGTGCGCGGAGGCCTGCGCGCTCTGCGGCGCGGTCCGCGGCGGGGGCGACTCGAGCGGATAGGGGGTGGCGGATGGCTCTGCGGGGCCCGGCAGTCTTCGGGCCCGGTTCCCTCGGGTCGTTGGACGAGGCCGGAGCCGAGGGGCGCGAGGCGGCGGCCCTTGTGGCGGCGGGAGTCGCGCTGGAGGACGATGAGGAGGACGATGGCCGCCGGGGCCTGCTGCGCTGGGACGGCTTCTCGGCCTGGCTACACTGCGTGTGTGTGGTGGGCTTCGACCTGGAGCTGGGCCAGGCGGTGGAGGTGAGGCCGAGCCACACCCTGTCTCCACCCGTGGGCGGCCGGGCCCTGGCCGCCGCGCATCCGGGCGTGGCTCGCAGCCCCTGCGCGGCCCAGCTGGGCGGCGCTTCTCCGGCCCTTCGGTGGGAGGATCATGGGCTGTGGCTAGGGGTGAAAAGTTCTTTGTAGGCCCCTCCTAAATACTTGTTGATGTTCCTCTTTTAAAACAACACATTGATAACTGAAGGGTAGCGGCACCCAGAAAAGGCTGCAGCAGACAGGATGTTAGCTTGGAACTTTCAAGAAAGGAACAATACCCCTGACATATGTGAATTATAGTAGCCAGACGTGCATGTCCTATCTTGTGGGCTGGCGGACTGTATTATCAATTGTGCTAACTCATAGATCGGTCCACTAAGTCCAAGTCGAAATGCTTAGCATGCATTTTCTCCCCTTTCTCTTTGTTCCCCATTTCTGGGTAAAGTGTTGTTGGGCCCTCATTCCCTCCAAGTCTCTCCTAGCATTGCAAATAGAATTCAAGGCCTTCTGGAAACTAGGCAAGCTCTCTACTAGAGAGCTGTCCCTGACCGACCATCTCTCCCGTTCCCCACTATTTCTTAATATTGATTCTGAAACAGTTCCCAGAAATCTAATGTCAGTGGGAAAAATCATTGGCTTGTAAATCTGTTAGATATAACATCTTACCTAAAAGGCTTTGGAATCTCACTCATTTTTGCCACATCATTTAGCATCCCTTCCCCCCCCACCCCCTTTTGTAGCATAACGATTTGTCTTATTTATCCAAGGGAAAATTAGAAAGGCTTATGTTCCGAAGTTTTTGGTAGTTTGTTATTGTTCTCTTTTGGCATCAGTGAAAGATTCTAAACTTATAATAACTTTGGTGGTCTGGTTGTTTCAAATGAGAAACTACTGTTTTTATATTCCACCGTCTCTTTGTCTTTTGTGTTGTTACATAGTTCATAGTTCATTTAAGTATTGAGTTTTCATTAAGATCTAAGCACTATGCAACTTAGTGGACATACACATAAAAGGATGTTCTAACCTGTATTTATGGATTGAGGACAATAAGATGAAAATCTAAGAATTAATCTACGTAGTCAGTAGGATCAAATTTATTGCCTGACCCACTATTCATTAAACATTTGTTGATAAAGGGAGTTAGTACATAGAGCGATTCTGTATTTTATTTGAGACAGGGATAACATTCTTCAAAGACTAAAGACATTTATTTTTAAAGATTTGTTTATTTATATAATGTGTATGAATGTCTTGCCTTCATGTCTGTATGTACAGAGCATTTGTATCTTGTGCTGTGGAGGCTGGAAAAGGGGGTTAGATCCATGTGATCTGCAATCCTTCTGGCCATGTAGGTGCTGGGAACTGAACTCACATCCTCTGGAAGAGCAGCAAGTGATCTTAACAGCTGAGCCATCTCTACAGCCCCTGAAGACAATATTTTATGCCAGTTATTTAATGATAACCTGAAATTATATGTGTAGCAAAATAAAACTTAATCGAGAAGCAGAAGCTGTTATATTTGGTCACATTTAAAAAAAAGATTTATTTATGTGTGGGTGTTTTGCTTGCCTGTGTGTCACTGCTCCACACTTATGCCTGGTACATCTGGAGGTCAGAAGAGGGCATCAGGACCTCTGAACCAGAGTTGCAGACAGTTGAGAGCTGCCACTGAACCTGGGTCCTCTGGAAGAGCATCAAAGGTTCTTACCCAATGAGCCATCTCTCTAGCCCCATAGATTGGTTTTTATAATCTCATCATTTGGAACATTGCTTTTAACATGAGTATTTTGTTTTGTAAGTAAGTGGAATATCTTGACAGAGTTGAGCTGATAAAAAATAATCAGTAAAGGTTACATACTAAATTTTATTTCCCATAGTTGCCATTTCATTGCAGTTTTCTTTATGAAGTTTTCTTTATTAGCTTTTTTTTTTTTTCTTCCTGAGCCTTCTTTCATAAAGGATTTAAAGAAAGATAAACACAGTGAGATGTAAAATGATTTTGCTTTGAGACCGGATCTCACTCTCCTGGAATACATGTAGCCCAGGCTGGCCTTGAACTTACAGCAGTCTTTCTGTCTCAGTCTACACCTCTCACCCCTCATCACTCCACCTTCTAGTGCTGGGATTAGCTAGTGGTTATGTGCTACCTTGTTTGGGACAGCAATTTTGTTTTGCTTATCTAAAAAGAAATTACTACATTTATTTATGTGTGTGAGTGTGTTGGTGCATGCATGTATGTCACTATGCACACAACAGAGTAAGGCACAAAACAGGAGTCTGTTCTCTCCTTTCACCACGTGAGTCCCATGGTCCATGCTCAGGTCTGAAGGCTTGGCAGCAGCAAATTTCTTTTCTCTAAACAGCTGAGCCCTTGGCTTTTATTCTTTAAGACAGGGTCTCCCTATGTAAACCAAGCTGGCTTCAAACTCAAGAGATCTGTCTACTGTCTCCTGAGTATACCACACCTAACCTTTCGTTTTATTTTACTGAAGGAGAAATACAGTGTTTTGCCTTTTTAAGTGAACACAAAGCAGGAACGAATATATGAAAACAATCGAAGGTATCTTTTGTTCTCTATATATGTTTTTTTTTTTTTTGAAGCTGCACCTGTGTTGGAACTGTACAGGAGTCGCAGTTAGGATGGCATTAGAAAAGTAGACCTCTGTTGGAAGTGACATACATAGTGGCTCCAGTCCTGTGTCTGTAAACTACAACCAGGGAGGCTCAAAGGAGGATTACAGAATAGAAGTCACACAAACGGGACAGCACAGTCCTGGAGGCGGCCAGCCTTCCCTGTCTCAGCATCAGGATTCAGAGGCTCTCTGCTATGCCAGAAAGCCTATGTACTTGTTCTTGTTCCTTTTTTTATTTTGTTTTGTTGTTTTTAAGACAGGGTTTCTCTGTGTAGCTCTAGCTGTCTTGGAACTCACTTTGTAGACCAGGCTGGCCTCCAGCTCAGAGAGCCACCTTCTTCTATCTCCTGAGTGCTGGAAGTAAAGGCGTGGGCAACTGCACCACCACCACAGGGCTATATATTTGTTTCTTAAAAATGCAGAATCAACACTTAGAGAGTCATGTGACAAAAAATGAGATCCCAGTGAATAATCTAGTTGAAGGCATGGAGGGATGTCAGCATTCTTAAAAAAGCAAAACAGAACAAAACAAAAGAAAACAAAATGCAGAATTAGAGTCACTTTAAATCACCAAAGAGACAGCATGGAGTAACAGCCAGAAACCTAGTCTGTGCAGGGTGTGGTGCTGCAGACCAAGAGGCAGAGGGGGACCATGGGCAGCCTGTCCTACAGGGGATTTCCAGGCCAGCCAAGAGTATACTAGGACAACCTTCCCTCTAACAGGCAGCAACAACTAAGCACACAGGAGTTCGAGCCATACATTGCTTTCTTTGTGGGATAACAGTAGTCTGTACACCATTCTTTTGTGAGGTAATTAGAGTTGGAAAAACATTTAGAATGCTATTTGAGACAAAGCAATGTGTTTTGGGTAACATTGATTTTCTAGAAATCTTTTCAATTTCTTATTTTAAAGTAAGGACACTAAAATGTAACCAACTTATCCCAACTCATAAAGTTTAGTAAGCCAGGATTTTGATTCCTTTGGTTCCAAAAGTTTGGTTTGCTCTGATCTTCCAGCTATCCTGAGTGAAAAATAAAGCTACTCAGAGAAATCGGAAGCAGTGAAGACCTGTGAGATGCCAATGATAACAGAAAGTGAGATCCCTAAGTTACTGGCAGTGACAGTTTGCCTTCCTCAGGGTATCCCCTTACACAGCAATGCTAAATAAAACATGGTGAACACTTCTAACCTGGAAAGCAGAAATCTAAATGCTTCAAAATCTTAAAACTTAAAAAAAAAAGTTGAGTGAACTTTAGGTCTTTAAAGCTTTATATTTCTCATTTAATCAGTTAATAAGAGTCCCTTTAGGTATTATAGGATCAGTTTTGAGGGCAGTACTATTAAAGTCTTGTTGCTATCTATTAAACAGGAACATTGAGGCTGTTTGGAAAGGGTGTAATAGTTAGCTTACTTATTGCCTGTCAAGTTCAGAGAACTCTGTATTAGTATGTTTTCTGTAATGATAGGAAAATACTGGACACTGGGTGGTATATAAAGAAAGGAGTTTATTTAGCTCACAGTTTTTGTTTTTTTTTTTTTTAAGATTTGTTTATTTTATGTATGTGAGTACATTGTAGCTGTCTTCATACACAGCAGAAGAAGGCATCAGATCCCATTGCAGATGGTTGTGAGTCACCATGTGGTTGTTGGGAATTGAACTCAGGACTTTGGAAGAGCAGTCAGTGCTTTTAACCACGGAACTATCTCTACAGCCCATAGCTCACAGTCTTAAGGTCCAGTAGCATGGCAGTCACATCTGTTATCGAGGGCCTGACCTAGGGGGTGGCATTACAGTGAGAATGTAAAGGAGTCACGTGGTAAGAAGGAAACTACCCCTGGGGTAGGGAGTAGTTCCTTTTTAAAATTAAAAAAAAAAATTGACAGTCCTCTCTAGGACTAATCTCCTTGAGACCATCATTATTCCTTTCTAGGCTACTAGCTCAACACTGCACTGGGACCAAGCTTCCTACATAGGAACTTTATATGGATACATACAAACCATATGCAAACAGCAGACTCTATCAGGTACCTTTTTAATTTTTTAAAATTGCTTTTAATATTTTTAATTATGTGTGTATGTATTCGAATGAATATATTGAGTACAGGTGCCTCAGGGAGCAGGCATCAGATACCCTGGAATTGGATTATAAATGATCCATGTGTGAGGCCCCTGACATGGCTCCATGGCTCCATGGAAATCAAACTTGAATCCCTTGGAAGAGCAGCAAGTTCTCTTAACCAGTGAGCTATCTGTCCCTAACTGTTAAGGTATCTTTTTAAAAGAGATGGATTCTTGTACCAAGCATGGTGGTGAATGTCTGGCTTTTCCAGCACTTAAGTGAAGGCAGGAGGGTTTGGAGTTAGCTACCTAATGGGTTTGAGGTCAGCTTGGGCTACATGAGACCCTGTATCAACACACGCATGCACGCACACACACACAAACACACACCCCGAGTCAAGCTCTTGCTGTGTTGCTGAGGTTGGTGTCAGAAGCCTGAGCTCTAATGATCATGTTGTTTCTGTCTCCAGAATACTGAGACCACAGGCACAGGCTCCTGTGCTCTGTTCTTTGTGAGGTAATGAGGTGAGGCTAACTATTATTTAACTCTTCATTATTATTTAATGAAAGAGTTGAATAAAAGCATGTAGTAAGTTTTCTACAGACTAAGTGAAAATTTTCCAATGTCAGGTGAGATTTTGAATCTTTTAAAACTTGAAAAATTAAATTTTTTACCTTACATAATAAAAATTATGAATAAAAAATATTCATTTAAGAAAAACCATAGAAAGGAAGAAAGGAAGATCACTTGTTTCATGTCCTAGATAGAATTTGATAGGCAAAGTCAAAATAGTTAAGCAGTTCCTAAGCATGGCCAAAGGAAGTTCCAGGAAAATCCAAAGCATATGTCAGCCTAGAGAATAGACTTTATACCAAAATGTTATGATTTCCAGTAAAACGGAAGGGTATGATACAATATAACTAGGGTGAAGGTATGTGAATAGCTAGTTTGGACATGGTGACATACACCTTTAGTCCTAATCCCACACAGAGGCAGGTAGAGCTCAGTGAGTTGAAGGCCAGCTCAGTCTACATAGTGAGTTTCCAGTTGGCCAGGGCTATACAGTGAGACTATCTGGAAACAAACAGAAGAATACATGAATAATTTTTCTTTGAAAGAAAAATGTTTAGTGGTGGGTATACTAGAAGAGGGAGGGGCTTGAGGTCACTGTAAGAAAGGTCATAATTTGCACTTTTTGACTTTAAGGTGAATTATTAGCTGTGCCCAGGTATGGGCTGTTAGGAGTTTTGCTTAGTATATAGCTCAGGCATTTGCATAATGTAAGATCTGTCCAATTAAAATTACAGTTCAGTGATTTTAGTGTTTTCCTGAATCACACACCTCGAACCACTTATCAGTTGTAGAACATTTCATCACTTCTAAAAGAAAACTGGTATCCACTAGCAACCTTTTGTCTCAGCCTCTGGCAACCACTAATCTGTGTTCAATTTTGGATTTGCTTCCTGTGTACATTTCACATGAATGAAATCATACATGTGGCTTTTTCTGTCTACTTTCACTTCGCATGTTTTCAGGTTTCATCTGTCAGGTGTGCCCAGCCTTTTGATATTGCAATACCTCATTGTCATCTACAATGGTCATGCTTGAGAACTACAGGACCAAGTTACAAAAAAGTATCCCAAAATGTCTTAAGTAAGTTTATCATTGGTGTTGGGCTGTCCTCATTGCTTTCCTGGGGTGAGGCATGCAGCTGGAGGTTGGACACTGTCTGCTCTTTCTTTTATGGCTGAGTAGTGTAACCTGGGTGTGCAAATGCCACAGTTTGTTTATCTATTCACCATTCTATATGGTGAATATGGTATTTCTCTGTGGCTTCTGTGAATGCTGCAAAGAGTATCATTGCACTAGTTTTCACGTGCACATCTTTTCCTTGCTCTTGGTTGTGTTTATAGATATAAAGTGAGTTGGCCATACACGGTATATGTGATATAGCTTTTTAAAAAACTACCAAAATGTTTCTACCAGCAACATAAAAGGATTCCAGTTTTTCCTGATCCTTGCCACTCTTATCTGTTCTTTGGAATATCCAAATGGGTAGGAGTGATCTTTTATCTTGCTTTCATTTGCATTTTCCTTATGACTAATGATGTTGTCTTCTTAGATGTTTGTTTGATGCTACTAGGGTTGACTCTAGGATGTTCTACATGATAGCATGGTAGACAAATCTGTATCACTTACTTAGTTATAGCTCCAGCCCTTTTTTTTACATGTGTATACATGTGATACAACCAGTAACTCATGTTCTTAATTATCGATCTTCAGAGACCACAGTCTTCACACTGAAAGTAGCTATGCAGGGTCATAGCAGATATATCTACTTTTGTAGAGATAGTTTGTTTAAAACACTTCTTGCCTTGGGAAGTAATGTATATTATACATACATACATTCTGTGTAAAGACAAAGTAGTAAATGAAACAGTTCATATATGTGTGAATGATTTTTTTTTTGAAAAGTATTTTTTTGTTGCCATACTTAGGCCTTAATTATCTTTGTCTTGTCATGTAGTCACACCGCCTCTATTTGTTGTAGCTCAGAAGACTCTGATACAGTCACAGAGCCCTCGATGCACTTTATTTTTTTTTAAAGTTTTATTTGTTTGTACAGTGTGTGTGTGTGTGTGTGAGAGAGAGAGAGAGAGAGAGAGAGAGAGAGAGAGAGAGAGAGAGAGA
>JANHMN010000001.1:184470361-184481568 GCA_030674055.1 Rhabdomys pumilio | reverse complement strand
AGAGAGAGAGAGAGAGAGAGAGAGAGAGAGAGAGAGAGAGAGAGAGAAATAAGCATTGAAAGGATAGTTAGTAAAACTAACCATAGAGTTGCTGAACATAAGTTGTTATAGGCCACTCTTGCCAGCACAACTGAGTCCAACAAGCTCCTGACCAGCTGGGCTGCAATCAAACATTCCGTTTTTGAAACAGCCTCACTGTGTTGTACAGGTTGGCCTGGAGGCTCCACATGGTCCAGTCTGACCCCAGAATCCTCCTTCCTGGGCTTTTCAAGTGCTGAGATTATAGGCCCATACCAGTTCCCTCAGCTTTTAGTGGGATTTACATAAACTATGACTTAAATAGAACATATTAGTAATGGTTTTTAGATGTTATCTCTGCTTTTAAAATTACAAGTATAATAATCTTAACATGAAGAAAGGGAGACTTAGATACACATAAAAAAAGTATTACATATGAAATACTACTGGTTGGGCAGAACTAATTTGAGAGTGTATCCTTGGATGAAGCAAAGCTGGGTTTTGGTTTTTAAGTCTCTTCTCTGGTCTAGATACTGTCTTAAGTGTAAAGACAGAGGAGTAAATGAAGTGAGGCTATTCCTTTATGAATTTCCATTTGAGGAAAATTTCTTTAACCATGATTTTTTTGTTTTGTTTTTGTTGTTAAACATGACAAAAACCTAGCTCAAGCTGGCATGAGAAAACAAAATTCAGTTTGTTTATGTTGGCTTCAACTAATGGTAGACAAACACTGTACCTCTCCAGCTCCTTCCCAGCCCTCTTCTTACTTTGAGACGTGTCTCACTCAATTTTCCAGGCCAGCCTTGAACTCTCTCTGTTGTCAAAGCTGGTCTGAAACTTAACTTTTCCTGCCTTGACTTCTCAAGTAGTTCTGATTTTAGACCTGTACCAGCAGTTCTAGTTATGAAAACAATTTATTGATGAGTGCTATTTCAAACTCTATAATCCAAAGCACAGTTCCATTGATGAGATAAACAGTGTTGTAAATATTTAGGTTTTTGCCACCTTTCTCTGTACATTGATTAAAATAATGTAAAATATGAACAGTGGGTAGAAAGTTACTAGAAGAGAGTACAGTAAACTATCACATTATCAATGGGAAATATGTTTTAAATGTATTTACGTACTTCTTATTTTGAAGCTAAGCATGGAACCCAGGGCCATGTATGTGTGTCGACTTCTATCCCAGGTACAGTGGGAACAGTGGAAGCAAAGAGTGTTAAAGAAATTTGACATTTGAAAACAAATCAATTTGAGCTCTGACTCAGAGTTAGATGAGAAAAAGTACTTAAGATATTAGAAGAAGCTGGGCGGTGGTGGCGCACACCTTTAATCCCAGCACTTGGGAGGCAGAGGCAGGCAGATTTCTGAGTTTGAGGCCAGCCTGGTCTACAGAGTGAGTGCCAGGACTGCCAGAGCTACACAGAGAAACCCTGTCTCGAAAAACCAAAAAGAAAAAAAGAAAGATATTAGAAGAAAGTGCTAAACAATATGAAGCCATTGTTGTTTTCTGAATTCCCATAATTTGTGGTCACATTTGCATTGTTAATGTTTTTCTTTAACCAAACACTTCATCCTACACTGTGGCTGAGCACTTGTATTCGTGCTACCCCACCCCCTTTCTTTTGAGACAAGGTCTCAAGTATCTTAAGATGATCTTCAACTCTTGTTACCAAGGAAGGTCTTGACCTTAAACTTCTGATGGATTCTCTTGTCTCTAAAATTATAAGCTTGGGCCATTGTGCTAAGTTTATGTGGCTCTGGGAATTAAATTCACCGTTTCATTAGTGCTAGGAAAACATTCTACAATTTCCTGTCCCATTTTGAATCTTTAGTGCTGGAATTTTCCCCCTAATATACTTTAAAACAAGTACATTTTGCTGTTAAACAATACTGTGTTACTGGGGAATTGAACTCAGGATCTTAAGCATGCTAAATAAAAGCTTGACTCCCAACCCTGTAATTTCAAAATATAAATTATATGACATGACTTAGACAATAGGGACTTAACCAATAAGAATTAAAGAAAGGCAGTGCCATGATATACAGCTGTAGGACTTGGAAGGTTGAGACCGTAGGGTTGCTTTTAATTTGAGCCCAGCTTGGGCTACATAAAACCAACTCTCTCTCAAAGAACAAAAAACCTAAAACAAAACAAAGCCCCCAGATTCTCAAAAAAACAAAACAGCAACAATAACAACAAAAACAAAAAACAGGTTTGGTAGTTCACATCTGTGATCCCAGCACTTGGGAAACAGAAACCAGAAGACCAGGAGTTCAAGACCATCCTTGACCACACAGTGAAAAACAGTCTCAAACAAAACAGCAAAAACTAAATTATAAACTACTTCAAACTGAAAAGTTTGCACACTTTTCAATCATAATGCCGAGTATATAGGAAGTATTAAACTATAAGCCAAGCATATGTTTGTGGATCTCTCGGTCTCAGCTTAGTGTGGGATATATGAGATTCTGTAGCAAAAAATTAAGCAAATAACCCCTTACCCCCAAAACAGGAACAATAACAAAAAAACAAAGCAAAACAAAACAAAAAAACCCAAAAAACATACCTTTAAAAAGTATTGAGTACTTTCTTGAGGAGAGAGGGATAGTTTTGTTTTCTTTTTAGAATGTTTTTGAGACAAGAATTGTGTTGTAGACCAGGCTGTCCTGAAATTTACACTGTGCTGCCCAGGCAAGTCTCAGACCCATGGTGATTTTCCTGCCTCAGCTTCATGTGTGCTGAGATTATAAACTTTTGCCATCACACCCTGCGAGAACCTGCTTTTTAGTCACTCATGAAAGCGGGCTAATCTGTAGCGTGATGTCCTTGAGTCCTCTGCTGACTGTTGCTGATTCTAGCAGGAGCCGCTTTGGCCCAGACCTTCTTCTATTACAGAGGCTGATAGGCAGTTGTTTTCCCTCAGAGGGGTCTGTGGTCACTCCAAGTGCTAAACTAGGAAAAGACAGTTATTTAAAGGAATGAGGTGTGTGTATGTGGTTACCGATAGGCTGTATGATAGAAATTTTTTAAATTTTAGGTATTTACTTGTCATTTTCCTCTAAGTATTTGATGTATAGTATTCATGGAATCACTTGAAAAGTATTATTTCTTGAACAAGTATGAGTTGAAAATATAGATTATATTTTCTTTAAATTTTAAGTTTCAAACAGAAAAAGAAAATAAGTTTAGGTTTCACCAGTCTTAGAGCTAGTTTTGAAGTAATTTTTAAAGCTAATGTAACTTCTACTTAGTTCTCTTAACTTCTTCCTTGTTTTATTATGAAAAAAATATTTTATTTTTATGTTTGAGACAGAGTTTCACCATGTTTTCTGGGCTGGCCTTGAACTCTGGGGCTCAAGGTAGTCTCTTGATACAGCTTACAAGTGTCTGTAACTACAGATGACACCACAGCCCCTCCTATGATTTCTTAAGAACTTTTTGGCCATAGCCAAGTAGAATTTTAGGCATACCCATTATATGCTAACATAATTACACTTTTTTCTTACAGGTGATTTATCCTCAGCATTCCAAACTTACTGATAAAGAAGTAAGTAAACATGTCTCTATAGTCTGCTGTCACATTTGCTTCTTCCTGTTGGAGTATGTGTGTGCCAGCATTCACGGCTCTGCTTTTCTCTTTCAGAAAACGAATATTTGCTATTTGTCTTTTCCAGACTCAAATTCAGGTAACTATTTATCGTAAGATGTTTCTCTTGAATCTTGTATCAGTATGGTCTGTAGTCTTCATACATGACAAGTAGCCAGCATGGCATGGTAAGATTGCATGCTCCGTTTTAGCTCAGCACTTCATTGATTTTCAGTTCCGTTTAATGATGCTCAGTCCTGTCATTACTGATTTCACTTTGTTCAGCTCTTAATGTTACTGTTATAGTGTGATAAGGTAAAACATACAAAGAATAATACATTCTTAAAGACAAGATAGTTTACTTGGTAGCTTATAGTGTATAGTTTATTTTTAGTTCAAAACCTAAGAATTTGCCTGGAACTACAAAAGCAGTAAAAAAACAAAATTTTTTTTTTTTTTTTAAAGAAAATGATGTGCGTATATGAATATGGGTTTGTGCACATGAGTGTAGCACTCTCAGAAGCCAGAAGAGGTCCGCAGATCTCCCTGGACCTGGAGTCAGAGGCAGTTAAGAGCCACCATGGTTCTCTATAAGCTCTCTTAACCACTGAGCCATCTCTCTAGCTCCAAGTTTTCCTAAAACTCATGAGCAAGCAAGAATCTAGTGGTGAAATACTGCCATCAGCTATTTCCAGTTGTTCACAATAGTTACTGCATTGTGTAAAGCTCTTGAGATAGTGCTTGTAGACCCCTGTAATGTTTGCCTCTTATAAGCTTGCTTTCTCTGGTTCCTGTGACATGTGCTTGTGTGGTCCTAACCATTGATAGCTCTCAGGCTACCTCTGTATTTTACTTTCAAGACAGCTTTATAAACTTACAGTGACCAGAACACTCAGCTTCTCAGGCTGCACAGGGAATCCTTAAAGCAGCGGTACTCCAGGTTTCTTTGCTTTTGTGCTTATTTCTAATGTCCTGACAATTTAGGTCAATTAATCTGATTTGAGAGATTTGACAGATTATTATTAATTTTCTTTCTGTATAAATGCTTGCAGTTTTTCCTTCCTATATATGTGGAGCTCAGCCTTGGTGAAAGATATGAAAGAAAATTAGTTTTTTACTTAGATATCATTCTTGATCAAGTCCAATAGGTCTTTTGTTCTGATCTGAACTTATTAGAACCTTTAGTGGTTTTGGTCCACTTCTGTGTGTGTGTGTGTGTGTGTGTGTGTGTGTGTGTGTATGGTTGTACATGCCATGCCACACATGATTCTTCTTGCCATGTAAGTGGGTTCCACAGGTCAATCTCCTGGCTTGTGCAACAAGTGCCTGTACTCTCTGAATCATCGTGCTGGCCTAAGATTCTAACCTCTTGCTAGAGATGACTTTGACTTGAATCAGTATAAACAACTTTGCTAAATAACTTTTATAGTTTTCCATATGTTTACCTTCCCACAGTTTACTAAGTCTAAAATGCTAGGCTTTTTAATGTGTCTGGACATTTTTCTGCAATTTAACCTTTTAAAATTGTGTACAAGTTCCCAGATCTAGCTCCCTTTAGGTGTTAACATTTTCTGTAAATTTTTCAGAAACGTAAAATAAGTCTTTTCTATTGCCCCCTACCCTCTACTCCCACCCCCAGTCTTTTGAGACAGTTTCTCTGTAACTACTCTGGCCGTCCTTGAACTCAGTTTGTAGACTAGGCTGGCATCAAACTCACAAAAATCCACCTGCCTCTGCCTCCAAAGTGCTGAGATTAAAGGTACGCCACCATGTCTGGCTAAGTGTTTTTTTATTTTAATATGTTATTGTTATTGTTTAATTTAATACACAGATCCTAGCTACTGAACCCCAGAGGTTAGGGAGAAAACTTCCCCTCTCCTCCAAACAACAAGGCTAAAAAGTTAATTTTGTGGTATTTTGACAGTCTTTAAATTTTTTAATTAATTTATAGTACTGAGAATTAAAACTTTGACCTTGAGCAAGCCAGGCAAGAACTCTTAACACAGGGCTACTTAAGAGCCGTTTTTGTTTTGTTTTGTTGGTTTGGGTTTTTTGGGATTTTGATTGTTTGCTTGTTTGTTTAGAGATAGGATTTTACTACATAGTCCTGAATGTCTGGGAACTCACTATGTAAACCAGGCTGGCCTTGAACTCCCAGAGATCCTCTTGCCTCTGCCTACCAAGTGCTGGGATTAATGACCTATACCTGGCATTTGATAGCCTTTTTAATAAATTATTTAATAGTATTTGTGTGGGTCATTTTCTTTTTATAAGTTTAAACTCAAGTATAAATCTGTGAATTAGTTAAACCACTTTGGATCCTGGCGGGTCATAAGCACACATCCCTCCAAGAGCTCTCTGGATTTGTGAATGAAAGACACACATACACCAGCTAATTTTGATATGCCTTGACTAGCTCAAAGGCTGGCCATTTCTAACCTTCCCCAAGGTTAGCATGCATTGTCCCTTTCAACTTTCCTGAGTTAACTTGCTAAATCAACATTTCATCTCTGCTGCCCCAGAGCCAACCAGAGGAGTGGCCACTGGGGCCATTTTCCCAAATTCTTACATGGCTGATTGTTTTCTTTCCTGCAGCTCTTACATCTGATTCTTCTCCCTTCGAGCCATGGTGATTCTCTGTCTCTCCTCTCTCTCCCAGCCCCCTCCCTGTCTTTCTGCCCAGTCATTGGCTGTATGGCAGTTCTTTACTATCATCCAAAGCCAGCTGGGGGCAGGAACCCTCAGGTCTGGAAGTGAGGTTTTTGGGAGCCAAAATAAGACAAAGCATTAGAACCAGTTTCCAACATAAATCTAAAAAAATAAAAATTCTAATATTTTAGGCATATGAATGACCTATAGATTTTTTTAAAGTATCTTTGTAATAAATTGTGTATCAAATGAATTATAGTTCATTTTACCCAAAGCCTGGTTGGGACATATTAATGAAATTGGCAAAAGATCTTGAAAGCAGATCTTGATGGCCTAAGATGAACATGATCTGGAGAGTATTTCCGAGCCCAGAGCTCTGGTGGCTATCCAAACCACTGTTTTTCCTCTGTATCCTGCAAATGGAAGTTATAATTACTCTGCCAACTTTGAGATTGATTTAAAATTTCCAAAATAGCTTTTATTGCTGTGGAAGGAAATCTTGGCACAGCAGAGCAGACTTTAGGAAAGAGTCATAAATCAGGGCTTCCTTCCCATGATACACCCCCACACACATACAAAGTAGAATAGCATTTTAGACTGTATGAAAACTACACAAGAAAATGTTCTTACAATTCACAATGGAATAGTTTGCTGGCCCTCTGCTTTTATACACCTTAGATCTTCATGAATTTAGAGGGAAACTTGGGCTGGTCCTTGTTTCTGTTCCATGCATTTTTTTCTGAATATGGATTTAGAGTGTATTTGCTGTCAGCCACCCAGGCCAGGCTCTTCCTTCATTATTTACCATTATCACTATCTGAATGTAGGTGCTCCTTCAGCTTAAGCTATGTTGGATACTCAAGGACAATAACCTTCATATTTTAAATATGTCAAGGGAAAAAACATAGGCTCAGTAGAGAGAATTTTAAGTAGCAATAATTAAGGAAGAAACAGACCTTGTGGGTAGACTTGGCTTGCAGACAATATTTGTTTCAAACAACACGGACATTGTAATATACTGTATGTTCCTTAAATTATCTGTGCTGAAGCACCTGTTTTTGTTTTTTTAATGGTCTGTATGGACCAGTACTTTTGTAAAATACATGCTAAAGAAATACCAGAAAAATGAAATTTGAAAAATATTAGTAAAACAAAACAAGACTATAAATTTGTCACACTAATATCAAATTGCTAGAAAAGCTTTTAATTGTATCCAACTTACATATTCATTTGGTCACTGGTCAGTATCGAGGTTATGAACTGGGGTTAGTTAGTGCAGAAGCTACACTAACACACGTCTATACTTCTCTCCACTACATTTCTGTACTTCTCACTTGCACACTTCTACACTTATACATTTCCATATTTTTAAACTTCTGCACTTGTGCACTTTCATACGTTTGCACTTGTACATGTCTATACTTCTGTAGTTGAGAAGTTCTGACCTAAAATACTGAGCAATTCCATCTTAGCCACAGTGGTCACAGCAAGGGGGATGCATGCACAGATTGGAAGGATGCAGAACAGAACCTTTGTCCTTTGTTTTTTGGTTGGTTGCCGTTGTTGTGATGGCCATCAGACTAGCTTGGAGATTTGGTGTTACTCTTTCCATCTTCCTAGTTCTGGGGTTATAGGCACATACCAATATGCTTTGCAAGGGGTTAGTCTTCAAGTTTTATCATAGTCACATGTATTCTGAGCCACACCATACCCATGTTTGTGATAATGTAGAATAGTCTTTTAAAGTTGTCTGAGTCATCAAGAAAAATACTTAATCTTTTTTCTTTACTCTTTGAGTGACTGTTTTGGTATAAGAAGATTCTCTGTTTACCTTTAACTTTGCTATCTCTGTTCATGTAAAAGAAGCTTTAAAATTATTCTATACTAGTATTAAAATGGAAGATCTATCTTCTGTCTCTCTGACATTCTTGTAGGAAGAACCATGACTGAATGCACTGGTACTTTTTGAATGAACAGTTTGGCCAGAGACCAGTGAACTGAACAACTCTGATCTGAAGAGCTTGGCTTTTGAGAGAGGTTTTTGTTAAATGAAGAAAAGCATTTTCAGTATCTGTTCTGATTATCAGTGAAATGATAGGAGGGATAGGAGGGTTTGGAGTTCAAGGCTACTCAGTTAAAAAAAAAAAAAACAATAGCTGGGGCTGGGTGGGTGGGTCAGCAGTCAGGAGGACTTGCTGTTCCATTTCCAGCACCCACATGGTGGTTCACAACTGTTTGTAAGTTGAATTTCAGAAGGATCTAATACCCTCTTCTAGCCTCTGTAGTACACACACATACATGCAGGCTAACACTCATACACATACAATTAAAATAAAATAAACCTTAACAACAACAGCTTGGGACTAAGGAGATGACAGTCATCTGTAAAGGGCTTGCCATATTCACAGGTATATGTATGCATGCAAACTACACTTCACATAGCATGCTGTTTACTCATAAAATACAGTTCAGTCTAAAATAGCTCATTTCATGACTGCAGACAGAAAGCAGAGAGCATAGCAGAAAAGAGCCCAATGCAAAGATGTTCTCAGGGACATGCCTCAGTGACCTGCTTCTTCAAGTTAGGCTCTGTCTTCTAAAGTTTTCAGAACCTCCAAAACTAGTGCCGTTAGCTGGGAACTTAGCTTGCTAATAAATGAACTCTGTGGGAACACTTTATATTCAAACTGTAGCATTTTATAAAGAGAAAATCTGAGTCACTGATCTATAGGTTTAACTAAAACTATACTAGAACACATCGCAGAGATTTTTCGCTGCTGGAATAGGTAAGCAAAACTAGATCTGGGTGTGTGGTGTATGTATACTTGTAATCCTAGAGCTCAAGAGACTGAGGCAGGAGGATTCTGAGTTTGATACCATCCTTGACTGCATGGTGAGTTCCAGTCTATCCTGAAAAACATTAGCAAGACTTTGTTTCTTTTTTTTTTTTTTTTTTTTTGGTTTTTCGAGATAGGGTTTCTCTGTGTAGTCCTGGCTGTCCTGGAACTCACTCTGTAGACCAGGCTAGCCTCGAACTCAGAAATCCGCCTGCCTCTGCCTCGCAAGTGCTGGGATCAAAGGCGTGCGCCACCACCGCCCAGCCATAATTTGGCTTTTAAAAAGGTTGAACAGATTGTGAAGTTTCTGTTTCCTGTTTAGAATGTAATATGAGAAGGAAATAAAAGTAGTTACATGTTTGATGATATAAATTTTGAGCATTATATTAATTTTAACTTATGTGGGAAAAAAATCTAAGTGATGTTACTGCAAGTATTTAAAATTTGATAACATAATTATAAAAATTATTACTTTGTGTATACATGTGCACATACATACATGTTGGTGCACATGTGCCAGTGTGCCGCCATGCATGTGTGGAGGCCAGGGGACAGTTGTCAGATGTCAGTTCTCTATTTCATCTAGGTTCTGGGATTGAACTCAGTTCATCAGATTTGAGTAGAAAAACTTTTACCTGGATTAGCTGTTTTACCGGCTTGTGTGTTTTAGTAAGCTAATTTTTAGAGTATTAATAGTTTTTAAAGTAATTATTGCCTGACAAATTTAATTAAAATTTCCATTTCAAGAGGCTTACTGAAATGATTGAAGTTGAAAATTAATTGTTAATTCAGATGATTAAAATGGTAAGTTGATTATGGACTCTTATTGAATCTTATATGGTATGTGTTATTAAAGGGCCTTCTCATTGTGAAATTTAACATACACTCAGGACCAATTAACAGAACATTGCCAGCACCTCAAAACCCCCTCAAGCCTCTTCCTCCCCCCTTCTCCAAGTATAATCACTGATTGTTAAAATAAAGGCTTTTATATTTTTCATTATTATTATTATTATCATCATCATTATCATTATTATTATTATTATTTCTAATCACTGGTCCATGTATCCTAAAACATTACAGCTTTGTTTACTTTTAAAAGTTTATACATCTGGAACCTGGTGTGTAGTTTTGTGGGGTGGTGCTTACCTAGCACACAAGAACACCTGTCTTCAGTGCCTTCACTACTTAACTTGATTGTGATCTCAGCACTCGGGAGGGAGGGAGGGAAGGTGGGAGGGATAGGAGGGTTCAGAGTTCAAGGCTACTTAGCTAGTTTGAGGCGAGCCTGAGCTGCATGAGACCCTATGTAAATATAGCTTTTATTCTCCAAATGTAATTGTTGTCTGGGAAGCTTACTGCCTCTGTCTGCTAACCTAGGCCTAGTCTTGGATGTTTCCAACCTCTCTAAAATCTTATCTAGACCTAGAACATTTTCAGTTTCTGAGACTTACTGCTGAATAAGCTCTCCCTTTATTGTTCTTTCTAAACTTGAGCTGGCTGGTCAACTCAGCTATTCTGGCTCAAACTATTCTTCAAGCTGACTGATTCAAATCTGACTTCTCTCAGCCTCTGACTGAATACGTCTGCTTGGCCTCATACTAACTTTGGCAATCTGTTCTAATCTTCTAGCTCCCTCTCATTCTCTGGCTCATTCCATCCTCACCAGTGTCTAGCTTGTTCTTTCTTCACCTTGTCTCTGTAAAAGTCTCCTGGTAAAACTGGCTCCTTTCTCTCTTTCTGCCCCTGAAGTAGCTTCCCCTTTCCTCTCTTCTCACGAGAATTGGGCATATCCTATTCTGTCAAATCTTTCTCTGATTCATCACTTTGTCTGCCACTCCATTAGACGTCACTTTCTTTCTTTTCTTTTTCTTTTTCTTTTTTTTTTTTTTTTCCCGAGACAGGGTTTCTCTATGTAGTCCTGGCTGTCCTGAACTCACTCTGTAGACCAGGCTGGCCTCGAACTCAGAAATCCACCTGCCTCTGCCTCCCAAGTGCTGAGACTAAAGGTGTGCTCCACCACTGCCCGGCAAGATGTCATTTTCAAACATGGGAGCTTCCTTTTACAAATTAACTTTACCTTCATTGTTTGGGATTAAAGGTGTGTGCTAAG
>JANHMN010000001.1:184435361-184465361 GCA_030674055.1 Rhabdomys pumilio | reverse complement strand
GGAGCTGGTGTTCCAAGTTGCTGTGAGCTGCCTGACATGGGTTCTGGGAACCAAACTTTGATCTTTTGATAGAACTGTTATCATTTTTAACATTTGAGTCATGTCTTCTCCACCAGCATCCGTTATGTACTCTTAAAGAGTTTTAATAAAGTGGGAGTTGATAGTCTAAATACAGTCAGAAGAAGATTTGCTGGGCAGTGGTGGCGCACGCCTTTAATCCCAGCACTTGGGAGATGTGAGAGAGAGACAGAATATTTAGTCTGGCATTTTACCTATAATCCTTCATACATCTCCAGATACCAGAGTGCTATCTGGTCCTATCAACTGTAGTAATATAAACGGTGTCTGTTAGAGTTGGTAATAAGGTTTTGTACTGATAGTTCTTGGTACCATTGAACAGAAATCCAGAAACAGGAGTTGAAAAATAAATAGGAAATCTACCCTTGAAGCTACTTGTCATTCAACAGGTTTTCTTCTTAATTAAAAACATTTTATTGGTGGTGTGTGTGCCACATGAGTGAGTGCCCGAGGGAAGGCCAGAGAGGACTTCAGGTTCTTGTAGCTGGAGTTGTAGAGTGTGAGCTTCCTGACGTCAGTGATAAAAACCAAACTCAGGTCTTTTGCAAGAGCTGGAAATACTCATAACAGCGGATCCATCTCTTCAGCTCTCAGTCAACAATTAACCAATATATATCCTAAAACATAATACTTCTGAAAGAATTATAAATTAAATATTTCATCAAATTTACTTTTTTTTTCTTTTTATTCTTTTTCTTTTTTTTTTTGTCTTTTTCGAGACAGGGTTTCTCTGTGTAGTCCTGGCTATCCTGGAACTCACTCTGTAGACCAGGCTGGCCTCGAACTCAGAAATCCACCTGCCTCTGCCTCCCAAGTGCTGGGATTAAAGGCATGCACCACCACCACCCAGCCAAATTTACTTTTCTTTATCTGCTATTATTAACATATTTCTCCCATGTTACAAAAAGAGTTCTAACTTTCAGTGTCCATTTTAAATATTTTAATTTTCTACTTATATTAGTATTTTGTTACATTTTCAGCTTGTAATGATGTTGACCGATGGCCTGCCCCAGTGCCAGGGAAAACACTGCATCTGCCTATCATGGGAATAGTAATGAAGGTAACAACTTACCACAGTCTCATCTGTGTGCTCTGAAGACCTCTACAGAAAGCTCACACGTGGTTTTTGTTTTAAACAACCTGATGACATTTAGTGGTATTAATGACTTCACTATTGCTGTGATATTGATGTTACAGATACACTACAGTTGATCCTGCCTCAGAATCCTTCATACAACTCAGGCCCTCCAGCCAGGCAGTGCACCCAGTGCATTAGTGCAGCAATGCTATCCCTATGAAGTGTGCACAGATAGAAGCCTTCCTCTGGAATCCTGCAGTATGGGTGATGAGCAGGAACAGAACACTTGTAGTCTTGGGTGTTAATTGCTGAAAATTAAGATTCACTAGAAAAATCATTGGTTTTCCAGCTCTAAATGGTCCTTTAACATTTAGCGTCAGACCAAGCATGTTTTTCTTAGAGTATTTTGTTATGGTGAGGATTTTTTAAATTTTTCTTTTCATTGTTTTTCCTCTCCTTGTATTGGACATTGAACCCAGGACCTCATAATTGTGAGGCAAATGCTAACCTCTGAGCTCTGTTCCTCACCCGTTGCTCTGTTTTTAAGGAATTTGAATTTTACTGACAGATTATGTATGAATGCACTCAAGTTCTTTGCAATTCATGTATTTGTGACATTAGATTTACTCTTAACTGTGTTCCTTCTTTAGATTTGCTTGTTTTGTATATTATTCTTTCCCCACCCCTTCAGCAAACATAGCAATAATACTGATAGCACTGGGTTGAGCATTCCCATTGTTTTCTGTGGGGTTTATTCAGAAGTTTGGCAAGCTTGAGAGGGTGTGTTTGGGTGTGTGTATTTGTGAAGCAGAGACTGGAAAGGTGAGCAGGAAGCTGTGTAAGTCTGCTGTAAGTCTGCTGTCCCGACTTTGTTCCCAGCCTTTTGCTTCTGTGGTTGGTGATCTCCATTTGTAGACGTGGGAACTTTAGTTTCCCTACTCTAGCTGTAACTAAGAATGAATACCCTAGGTTCTAAAACCCCACAGAGTGGTCCTTAGAGCACTTTAGAAGTGCTGAGCGTGCTAGATAGAGCACTTGCCATACAGATAAATAATAGCTCCTCTCTGTCTTTAAGGTTCGGATCCCCACGTGTCATGACAAGCCCGGGACCACACAGATGGTGCAGTTAACTCAGCAGGTAGCTTGATGCTAAAGTGACCATGGTGCAGCCGGGGACCTGTTCACTGAGACACCCATTACTTTTAAGTTAGTTGGTGATAAACTTTTTAACATTTCTTTTTTTGTTTTTTGTTTTTTTTCGAGACAGGGTTTCTCTGTGTAGCCCTGGCTGTCCTGGAGCTCACTCTGTAGACCAGGCTGGCCTCGAACTCAGAAATCCGCCTGCCTCTGCCTCCCAAGTGCTGGGATTAAAGGCGTGTGCCACCACTGCCCGGCTTAACATTTCTTGTTAGAAATGTTATTGTTACTACCTCAGTAGGTTCTGGAGAACCCAGTGTTCATGTTGTGATTGTGAGGACTAAATGACAGTAAACACTTTAAAGGAGGTTTAATTCTGGCAAAAGCTGTTCTCTTAGAAGAGTAGCCAACAGAATTCTAATTTTAGATGGCTCAGTCAGAAGGATTCTGGAGCTTTTCTTTTTCTGAAAGCAGTTTCTATTTCTTGTGGTTTGAATCTTTTATTTGAAATACTAGGCTGCGTTGTTACCATCCCCACTGTGCTTTGAGTAAAGTTAGAGGACAGCAGGAGACCTGACTGCTGCTTACAGTCTCCTAGTGTTGCTGATAGGCCAAGGCTCACGATCCGGCCTTGGGTTGATTCCTACCCACAGTGTTTGTGCTTTTCTCTGCTGTATTGTGGAATACTTGTAAGATCCATTCTCTCTGGCTGCTCCTGGGAGAAGAGAAACTTATGAAAATGAACTGAGTGAGATAGCTCTTTGGTTGTGAGATAGTTGTGTTGTTGTTTTCATTGATTTATTATGTGTTTTGAAACAGTCTGACTATGTAGCCCTGTCTGGCCAGGAACTTGCTGGTGAGGCTGACTTTGAACTTGCATCAATTCTCCTGCCTTTTCTTTTGAGTGCTGGTATTACAGTATAGTCAAGTACCATCATGTGTCACACTTGGCTTAAGATAGCCAGATGTGGTACCTACCTTTAGTTCTAACAGTACTCACTTGTGAGTTCTCTGTTATCCTGGACTATGTGGTGATTTCCAGGACAGTCAAGGCTATACTGTTAGATCCTGTCTCAAAAACAAAAATAAATTTCTGTAAATTTTAGTAACATCTCCTCTACTGTTCTTCTTCTTTTTTAATCCTTTAGGCAGATACACACACATCTATTATTTTGCCTACTGTTCACGAGGTGGATCTTTTCAGGTAAAGAATTTAAAAACTGTTAACTACTTTGTCTTTCTAATTTGTGATAATTTTTATTAATTTATGGAAAATGTGAATTAACCTGGAAGAAAATACTCATTATGGATCCTAAAGAGTCTTGAAAAGTTAAAAAAATAAATATTCATTATGTTTTCATGGTAAAATACAGTGCTTCACCCTAGCTGCAAGAAAATTGAGATGTGCATTGGGTGCTATGTGGTTAAAACAGACAGTTTTTGTTTAATTTGGTATGAGAATTGTATTGTGGTGATATTAGAAAAAGTAGAGTTGTTTTTTTTTTAAAGTTAAATTTAAATTTGGGGAGAAATACCACAAGATTTGTGCCATTTTTTTTTTTTTTAAAAAAAACAACAACAACAAAAAAAAACTTCAGTAAAAAAAAATAGAAACAACAACAAATACTGTTTTCTTATGTTTTAAAATTATATACTGTAGTACTTGAAAAAAAGAGAAGCTACCTTTGCTTATGCGTTTTATCTAGAGCAGCTGATGAAGAATCTTTAGGCCACTGCCCAGGTCACAGATCTGAAAGTGTTGGTGATGTGTACTAGCTTGAAAACGCACTGTTTCCAATGAGCAGTGAAGTAAATGCTTGGTTTTTTGAGACAGGATTTTTCTGTATTGCCGTGGCTGTCCTAGAACTCATTCTGTAGACCAGGCTGTCTTAGAACTCAGGGAGAGATCCTGCCTCTGAGTGCTGGGATTAAAGGCCTGTGCCACTGCTGCCCAGTTTTGTCTTGTTTTTTTTTCCTTTTGTTTTTTGTTTGTTTTTTTTGTCTTTTTGTTTTTATTGGTTAAAATTAACTAGCTTATTTTTTTTTATCTCATAAATTTGTTTTATGTTTTTACACTTTGTACGTGTTTCCAAACAAGGAAGAAAAGTAAATAAATAAAGGTTACTAAATGTTCAGACTTAAACACACTAATGGAATTGTGTCCTCAGAACCTCACACCTGACTTTGATTGTGTATGTAACTGTCTGCATTACAACATTCTCAGTTAATTTTTCAGATAAAGCTGTCAGTAGCAGAAGAATTTGTATCAATGTGAAGTTTTTGGATAAATAATAAGGTATTTCTACTGGGTAAACTTTCTAGGTGTTTCTGCCCAGTTTTTCTTCACAGTCAGATGCTTTGGGAGTTGGTGCTGTTGGGAGAGCCCCTTGTGGTCATGGCACCGTCACCATCAGAGTCTTCAGAAACTGTACTGGCCCTTGTTAGGTGAGTGCATTGGACTTTTTTTTTTTTTTTTTTTTTTTTTTGGTTTTCAAGACAGGGTTTCTCTGTGTAGCCCTGGCTGTCCTGGAAGTCACTCTGTAGACCAGGCTGGCCTCGAATTCAGAAATCCGTCTGCCTCTGCCTCCCAAATGCTGGGATTAAAGGCGTGCACCACCACTGCCCGGCACATTGGGCTCTTGATTCTGATTCTTGCAGTGTTTTCAGTCTGTAATGTTCCCCCACTCACTGCATAAATTCATGTAACAACTTTCTCCGAATGTGTGAGAAGACTGAGTCAGATTCAGTTAGAGCTGAAGCCATGTTTTTGCTGCTTTGAATAACACACACACACACACACACACACACACACACACACACACACACAGAGTTACATGCAGTTAAACCTTGATAAATTTCAATTAATATTAGAGATCAGTGCTTACCTAATGCTGAAATAATTTGTCTTTTGGGTATATATGCGGATGTGTCATGGTTGTGGAGTGGAACCTTGATTTCTGTGTCTTCCTGTTCCACAGCTGTATTTCTCCATTAAAGTACTTTAGTGATTTCCGACCTTACTTCACGATTCATGATAGTGAATTTAAAGAGTATACTACCCGTACTCAAGCTCCGTAAGTAAACATAATAACGTTTGTTGACTAAGTATTCTCTTTATTACCAAGATTTTGTAGAATTGTATAATAAATTTTATTGTGTAATAATATTTTAATTTAAAAGTTTGACTTACTGACAGATTGCTCTTATAAAAGGTTTGGGGAGCTGTTGGAAATAATTTAAGATTTGAAAAAAAAAATGATATTCTTTCCATATAGCTCCTGTTTTATAATTGTTTACCTTTTTTCTTCGCTTGAGTTTTAGAAGAGCAAACATCATTTCCATTTATTTTCTCTATTCCTTGATTTCCTGCTAACATCATAGTATCTGCTGCAGGCTTACTTCATCTTTTTTTTTTTTAATAGAACTTCTCTTTTTTAGATTTATTTTGTTTTATGTGTATAAGTGTTGTTTGCATGTATGTCTATGTACCACATGCATGCATGTGCACATGGAAGCCAGAGAGTGTCAGACCCCTGGAACTGGAGTTACAGGTGGTTGTAAGATGTCATTTGGGTGCTAGGAAATGAGCCTGTGTGCTCTGGAAGAGCATCAGTGCTCTTAACCACTGAGCATCTCTCCAGCCCCCAGGCTAACTTTTAATATCTATCAACATTCTCTGTTTTTATTGATTGATCAAACACTCTGTTACCCTATTTGAGTAGTGTGTGTGTGTCTTTTTGTTTTGTTTCTTTTGAGATAGGGTCTTATGTAATGTAGGCTGGTCTTGAACTCCCTCTGCAGCTAAGGCTGGCCTTGAGTTTCTGAGCCTTCTGATGCCACCTTCCAACTATGAGGATGGCAGATGTGCTGTTTCTAAGATAGAATTTCCATACACATCTCAGATTGGCCTTGTGAACTTTTGATCCTTTTATCCTTATGCTTCAGCCTCCCCTTTAAAATATCTTTTGTTGTTATTAGTTGTTTGGTTGGTTGGTTTTATTGAACAGCATTTTTCTGTAGCCCTAGCTGTCCTGAAACTCATTCTGTACACCACGCTGGTCTCAGAACTCAAGCAATCCAACTGCCTCTGCCTCCCAAGTGCTAGGATTCAAGGTGTCTGTCACCACTGCCTGGCTCCTTTAAAATACATTAATCATGATCCTCCTGTCTCCTAGCTGTGTGGTGTTGTATGTCTTTTATGTAGATTTGTTTCTCTGCTGTTGCCTTAAATGTTGATGTTATCAAAGACTGTTCTGGGTTCCTCTTCCAGACAGATCATATTTTTCTATATAGCCTTAACAGTATCCATGGTCTCGGTTAAGACCCTATACTAAGCAAGGAGGGGATTAAGCAGGTAAAAGCACTGCCATACAAGCTGTCAAGTGTGAGTTCAAGCCCCAAACCCATGTACAGAGCTGGGTACAGGGGCATACATCTGTGGTCTAAGCACTCCCACAGTTAGATGGTTAACAGAGACAGGAGAAACCCCTGGGAGCTCTGGTGAAAGACTCTGCTTCAGGAAGGTAAAAGGAGTGAACTAACTCCTGAAAACTGTCTTCAGATACCACCCCCAGCATGCCTTAGTACTAGACAATGTTTGTGTTCATTTCCCCCCTTCCCCTCCCTCTCTCTCTTCTCCCTCTCCTCTCCCTCTTCTTCTCTCTCTTTCTCCCTTTCTTTCTCTCTCCCTCTCTCTTTCTCTCTCTCTTTCATGCTTTTATGCTCTCTGCTCTTTCTCTCGGGCTCTTTGACTCTCTCACACATACAATTAACATTTAATTAATTGTAATTAATTTTAAAGATCCTATATTAACTCAGCATGCTAATTCACTCTTGTAGTCTTAGTACCTGAGAGGCTGCACAGAAAGACAGAGGAAGAGTTCAGAGTCACCCTGGACTAACTACAGAAGAAAAACTTAAAAGCTCCTGTAGTGGTGACTGGAACATATCTTTGCACCGTAGACCTTTCCAGCACCCAGGTTTCTGCAGTGCTTTTGTTGGTGTTAGTGTAGAATGTCACTGCTCTATATCCATTCTTCTGTTTGAGATGGATCTCAGTCCCTAGCACTGTTGGCCTAGAACTTACCTTACAGATCAGGTTGTTCTTGAAGTTGATAATGAAGTTGAGGATGGTCCTGAACTACTGGTCCTCCTACCTTGGCTGCCCAGGTGCTGGGTTTTATTATGTGCCACCATGGCCAGTTCACAGCTGTGTTTCTAATGCATCTGAAACTTAGATGTTCTGACTGATTTTAGTTCCCTCTTTTTCGTTCTAACCTCCTGTCTGTTGCTTTCTTGATAAATGCTATTAGTTTTGACTTAGTTATCAAAAACATAGTATTATGTCTTCTTACCATGACCTGCAACAAATCTTTTTTTAAAATTTTTCAATTTTATTTTTATTTCTTGTACATTGGTGTTTTGTCTGCATGTATGTCTGTGTGGGAATGTTGGAACTTCTAGAACTGGAGTTACAGTTTTGAGCTGCCATGTGGGTGCTGGGCATTGAACCTGGGTCCTCTAGAAGATCAACCAGTGCTCTTAACTACTGAGACATCTCTCCAGCCCTGACCTGCAACAAATCTCAACTAATTCTGTCAGTTCATCAACCGAAAATATCTTTCAGCCTGTTTATTTTGTTCTTTCCATAATTCCTTCTTCAGACTCTAGTTTCTCTCTGTCTACTGTTGCTTTCCCTCCTTACATGGTATCCTCTAAATTTCCCCACATTGATCTCTAGCATTTATGTGACACACCTCCACTATATTCTCTGTGGCTTCTATTTGCTTACAAGATAATGTATTAATTCCTAAGTGCATACGCTTGGTGCTCTTCTTTCTCTTTATCCTCCCACTCTGCTCGGGATTACTGAAGTGCCTATAATTGTGTGTGCAGTTGTGGGGGTTAGAAACTGAACTAACCTTACTGTTTGACATAAATACTCTGCATTGCCCTTACTTTCCTTGGAAAATTATTCATCTTTCATGTGTGTTCTCTATCCTGTCTTTGGTGACCTTTGGTGTCTTTTTTAAAACCCTGGCAGAGCACAGCTTCTCCTTGGGAGGAGTTGCTGAGCGGTTTACTCCCTTTCAAGTGTCCTCTGATTGTGCCATCATGACTGAGTATGTGTGCCTTGATACCTTTATGCTGTTTAAGAATCATCTTTAGGGAACTAGAGAGAGGACTCAAAAGTTAAAAGTACTGGCTGCTCTTCCAGAGGACCCAGGTCTGACTCCCGGCACCCACATGATGTTCACGACTATCCTTAACTCCAGTTCCAGGGAATCTGATGCTCTCTTCTGACCTTCTAGTGAACCAAGCACACACATGATGTACAGACATACATACAGGCAAAATACACATAAAATAAAATGAATAAATGTAATAAAAAGTCATATGTTTTTTTATCTTCATGTGTCTAGTACTGAATGTTGCCTGTCATGTTAACACATAATGAATCAAGTAAAGGGAGCAATACTTATTACATTGTTCACTCAAAATCTGTCACCTATTCTTCTGTGATTTAACATTTATTTTGTCTCATTTTTATACAGGCCCTCAGTCATCTTAGGAGTAACCAACCCTTTTTTTGCTAAAACACTCCAGCACTGGCCACACATTATTCGAATAGGAGATCTTAAACCTGCAGGTAATGTGTCTCCTTGGTGTTCACAGTGTGTGATGGGACTGGGGACTGACTTGTAACTATCCATGTGTTTGCCACTTACAGTTGACATTCTTGGAGACAGCCTGGATATGGGCCTTTGGAAAAGAGTATAGCTTCTCACTAAAATGGGTATATGTCCTACCCCCAAAAAAGCCCAAGAAAACTGAGCTTTTTATTTTATAAACTGCATAAAATTGGGAATTCTACTTTTGCTTGTGGAAAATCTTATAGAAAACTAAAATGATAGCCAGATTATAGTGCCCATGTATAATCCTAGCACTCTAGAGACTAAGACAGGAGGACTGTGACTTTAAGGCCAGCCTGCAGCCTGGACTATATAGTTCCAGGCCAGCATGAGCTTCATACTGGCGACACTGCCTCAAAATAAGGAAGGGCAAAAAAAGCTAGGATTATTCCAGACTTGGCATGAAATTCTCAGGTAGGTCTTAAGTGTTGTGTAGCCTTGTGCCATTGTATTGATTGAGGAAGTCCTCACAGATAGCACTTTCCTTGAGAAAAAGACGTATAGTGTTTGGCTTCTTGTAGGTTTTTTTTTTTTTTTTTTTTTTTAATTTTGGTTTTCTGAAACAGGGTTTCTCTGTGTAGTCCTGGCTGTCCTGGAACTCACTCTGTAGACCAGGCTCTGGCCTCGAACTCAGAAATCCGCCTGCCTCTGCCTCACAAGTGCTGGGATTAAAGGCGTGCGCCACCACCGCCCAGCAGGATTTTTTTTTTTTTTTAAGATTTATTTATTTTATATGTGAGTACACTGCCACTGTCTTCAGACACACCAGAAGAGGGCGGCATATCCCATTACAGATGGTTGTGAGCCACCATGTGGTTGTTGGGAATTGAACCCCAGTTCTCTGGAAGAGCAGTCAATGCTCTTAACCACTGAGCCTTATCTTTCCAGCCCATTTTTTTTCCTTATAGGAATTTAATAGGTGTTTATTACAAGAATAAATGAATTCTGAGATTAGATGTTTACTTTAGATGCCAATTTAATGATTCCCCTAACATTTGTCATGGTCCCCTGTCACTCTATCATCCCATTAGTTTTCTGAAAGATACCTATGATAGTTCAGAGAATGGCTTACTCTACTCACAAAAGACATGGGAGGCTTTTTAGTTTAGGGTTTTGTTTTGTTTGTTTGTTTGTTTGTTTGTTGTTTTTACTTATCTAGACTGCTGTGATTTACTGTAATACAATACATTGCTATTTACTTTCCTTCCTATGAAAAAGGTTCCCTTAGGGATACAGGTAGGAAACTTTTGCCAGAAATCATTGGTGACATAGTATAATTAGATAAAGGGAGCTGGGCATAGTTGCATATGTTTTTAATCCCAGGACCCCAGCACTTGGGAGGCAGAGACAAGCAGATCTCTATGGATTCGAAGCTAGCCTTGATATTCTTAGCAAGTTTTGAGACCTTGTCTCTAAATAAATAAGAAAGAAAAGGAAGGAAGAAAGGAAGAGAATTCCTCATAGGCGCTGAAAAGACAGGTCAGTGTTTAAAAACACTTGCTGCTCTTTGAGAGGAGCGGTTTGGTTGTCAGCACTCACACAGTGGCTCACAACCTTCTGGAACTTCAGTTCCAGGGAGTATGATGCCTTCTATTGATAGGTATATATATACCTTCCAATACATACACCAGGCATATACATGCATGCAGGCCAAACACTTATACATATAAATAAAAATAAATCAATTGATTAAAAATAAAGAACTTGCCATATTGCTTTCCAGAGTCATGCAGTAACTAACCTTCTTACTGGTAGTATATGAGGATTCCCCATTTCTTTATATCCTTGTTTTCATTATAGCTGTTTTTTGTTTGGTTGGTTGTTTTTGTTTCTTGAGACAGGGTCTTTATGTATCCCTGGCTGTCCTGAAACTCATTATGTAAACCAGGTTAGCTTTGAGCTCACACAGATCTTCCAGCCTCTGCCTCCCAATGATTAAAGGCATGTGCCATTTGTCTGGCATTCATTATGCATTTTTTGAAGTTGTGTTTTAATTTGCTTTTCCATAATGTCTAGTTGTATGAGCCATGCTTTTATTTAATTGTTATATATCTTCTCATACAGAGTTTATTTTCTTTATCATCTGAAAGATGTACTCATGCATATCTTCTTTGATGAAATGGTTGTTTAAATTTGCTCTTGGTTATCTTTTTCAGGGTAGTGTTTCTTATAGCTCAGGCTGGCCTCAGACTAGCTGTGTAGTAGAGGGTAACCTTGGACTTCTGACACTTTTGCCTCCATCTCTAAGTAGATGTTCACGTAAATATTTTGTCCATGTTTTGTTTGTCTCACTGAATGAATTGTAGGATGTTCCTAAATACCTTTACTCCTTATTAATAAGAGAGTTACTGGGTTAACTCAGTGCCCCAGGTGCTTTCTATTTAGCTATGACTTATAGTCATGAATTGAAGCTTCTTCAAGCTCTGAAGATGGTCTTGAACCCCTGATCCTCCTGCCTCTACCCCCTTAATGCTGGGATTATAGATAAGTACCATCATGCCTATCTTTTTATTATATTTTTTATGTTTGTGAGTGTTTTGCCTGCATGTATGTCTATGTACCTCATGTGTGCCTGATGCCCTTGGAGGCTAGAAGAGGTGGATGAATTTCCTAGAACTACAGTTACATACGATTCTGGGTACTGAGAATTGAACTGGGGTCCTCTGGAAGAGCAGCCAATGTGCTTAACTTCTGAGCCAACTCTCTAGCCCCTACCATGCCTGTCTTAAAATTTGCAAATAATATGTTATTATGACTCTAATACATTCATCTAGATATGTGTATCTGAAAGAATATCTTAATTATCACTGAATGTTCTAAATATACCTGTGTATTAACTAGAAGGAAAATATTATTTAAAATATCTTTTAAAATAATCGTAGGCATCTCATATAGCAGGTATTTCAATGAAAATTCAAGAATGTTCAGTGAGGAGAGTAACTCCTGTATTAGGCTGCTAATATGTGTAGATTTTTATTACATCTTGAGATATCTCTGAAGGTAACATTCTTACGCCTATGTAGTGGCATGTGCCTGTGATCCCAGCAATCAGGTGGATCTATAGCTTGAGGCCATCCTAGTTGACACGGTGAGTCTGCCTGAAGTGTCAGCCAGAGCTACATAGTGAGACTCTGTCTCAGGAAACAAAGTTGTCAGGCAAGAGGAGTAGAATATTTAAATATAGGACCTAGGACCAGGGGAAAGAAGGGTTCAAATAGCTCCTGAATTTTGGAAAATGTAGATGAAACCAGGCGAGCTATGGAGGCACATGCTTTTAATTCCAGCACTCAGGAGGCAGAGGCAGGTGAGTCTCTGTGAGGTCTAGGCCAGCCTGGTCTACAGAGAAATGTTCTCTATTTCTTTATCAGTGTTTCTGGACTATTTCATTGCTTGATTATTATTCATATTTATTACATATTTGTGTATTTATCGTGTGTGTATGTGTTTTCATGAGCACACTAGAGTGTTCCACAGCTTCAGGGCACTGGATTTGTGCCTCAGCATACACGTGGAAGGTAGAGGACAACTTTAGGGAGTTGATTTTTCTCTTATCTAACATACAGATTCCATTTTTTGTACTGGTCGTCAGGCCTGGCTGAAAGCACCTTTACTGACTGAACCATGTCACTAGCCCCACAAGTGGCCATCCTAATGTGTATGAAATGATGTCTCATTGTGGTTTTTATTGCAGGGCTTTCAAGGACCTACCTCACAATATATAAATTTCCCATAAAGAAGGCTCGGAGACTTGTATGTAGTTTAAAGCCTTTGCTGGGGCAGTTTCTTTGCCAGCTCATCCACCTTACACTGACTTCCCTCCAGCCTCAGCCACATGGCCAGCTCTTTACCATGCTCCATCAGGTTACCATTCCATTTCCTCTTTGATCCTCCTGCCTCTGCTCTCAACCTTCTTGTCTCTCTGGTTGCCCAAAAGTTCCACCACTTTTGCCCCAGCTATTGCTGTCAGCTTTTTATTATAACCAGTCAGCAGTAAGGCAGTGTCAAAACATCTCTTTGGCTACCTTTGGTCAGTGAAGGTTGCCTGACCAGCATGTTTTTTGGGCAGGTGTGGAAGGACAAACATTTATAAAAGAAAACTTGGTGATGGGTCATGGAAATGTCGATACCAAAATCCTGCCAGCATATCTATCTATCTCCATCCCTCCCTCCCTCCCTCTCTTTCTTTCTCTTTCTCTCTCTCTCTCTCTCTCTCTCTCTCTCTCTCTCTCTCTCTCTCTCTCTCTCTCTCTCTCTCTCTCTCTCTGCTGGTACAGAATTAACAATTAAAAGTGCACCATGAGCCGGGCGGTGGTGGGCGGTGGTGGCGCACGCCTTTAATCCCAGGAGGCAGAGGGAGTCAGAGGCAGGCGGATTTCTGAGTTCAGGCCAGCCTGGTCTACAGAGTGAGTTCCAGGACAGCCAGGGCTACACAGAGAAACCCTGTCTCGAAAAGCCAAAAAAAAAAAAAAAAAAAAAGCACCATGATACAATGTAAAGAAGGTCACCCGGTCACCCAGCAGGTTTACATTTTCCTCTCCCTGGGGGTTAATAATGGTTATTGTCTTTACATGAGTCTTATATGCTTTCTTTGGAAATGTTTGTTCAAGACTTCTCATCTTTGGTTGTCTCAGTTCTTTATATGCCTGGGTGCTGGTCTCTTATCAGACAGACTTTGTAAATTTTTTACTGTTTTACTTTCTTAGTCCTGTAATGACAATTTTGGAATTTTGGTTTCTTTAAAAAACACAGAAATATAAGAATGTGTTCTCTTATTTTAATCCCATGTATGGAGATGTGGGGATGCTTTGAAATGACCTGACTATCTATGATTTGTCTCATGCTTTAGCAGAGGCATGGTTTTGCTAGCTACAGATAGTTTCTGCAGTTGTGTGATATTTGGAATTCTGGGAACTTTCTCAAAGGGTATATGAATGCCAGGGCCTGAGAGGAGGGACTGATGGTTGTTGGTTGTTTAGAGAGGTTAGTTATGGCTTGTTAGTAGAAGAAACACAAGGAAAAAAATTAGATTCAGGGATATTTTTAATAACTTTCTCCCCTCTATCTTTGTTTCTTTCCTATCTAGTGGTTGTGGACTAAAGAGGGTGGGAAAAAGAAGAACCCAGAACGTATCAAAGCCCAGCTACAGAGTCCTTTTAGACACCAGTTTTTAGTTTTGATGAAGTCCATTGTATTTAACTTTTCCTTTATTTCTTGTGGATTGAGAGTCATTCTCACAAAATCAGATTTAGTTTCCAACCATGAATGTCTGGAATGTGTATTATGGCATTGTTTGGCTTCAGGATGTGCAGCATAAAATCCCACTGGGGATTCTAGCTTTGAATACTTAAAACAGACAGTTTATAGAGCTACAGAAAAAGAATATCCTGTAGGCCCCAGAGGGAAGGCATGGCAAAACAGAGTGTATCTTTTGGGCTCAGGAGTTTATAATTATCCTATTATTGTTATTGAGTTTTAACACTGCCAGGTAATTAGTCCTGACAGAGAGAGGTTTCCTTTTCTGTGTTTTACCTACCTAGTCCAACCACTTTATACTAAGTGGAGAAATAAAACCAAAGGATAATGTCCACTGAAGAAAAAAACAAGTTGTGTTGGTTTATATTGACTCTTATTGGAGACTGGTCATTTCTAATCAGAAAGTTAATTTATTACACAACAAGAAAGGTAAAATTTGGCCTAAGTTAAGATCTATGTACAAATATTCAAAGGTGCATTAAGATGATTCTACTAATGTGAAGGACTTCTTTTTTGTCTGTTAGCATCGAACCCTGAATAACTTTGTAAATTAAATGTTTATAATCACAGAACTGAGGTGATTTCTCACATGGGTGCCCTTTCCCAGAGCTGTCTGGCATTTATGTTATTGAAACAAATGAGAATTTCGTGCATGCAAGCAGTGAGTGTTGCTCAGGTCTGCCTGCCACTCCTTCCGTGGATGGCTAGCACTGGAGCTCAGAGTCTGTCTTACACCCAATGAAGTTCCCGAGTCAGAGTGAAGCCTGCTGCACTGCTGGTGCTTTTGTCATTTTTCATTTAAAAAAAAAAAAAGTATTTTCATTATTACCAAGAACGTAGTGACAATAAGAAGTAGGAAACTTGCTGCAAATTCTTTCTTTCCCTGGCATTTAGTTTTTGTTGCACATTATGTTTTAGCCGTAATATATGAGTCCTGTATCATGAATGATTGTAACTAAAAGTATTATGTTGATGATGGAATTTTGTGCATGTCAGGCAAACATTCTGTCACTAAGTTACAGCCCAGTTTACAAGAATTTTTGTTTTTTTTTCTTTCAGGTGAAATTCCTAAGCAAGTTAAAGTGAAAAAGCTGAAGAACCTAAAAACTCTGGATTCTAAACCTGGTATTGATTTTTATTGATGACTTTTCTTATTTTGTACCTATTGGTGTCATAGTGCATGTGTGGAGGTCAGAGGGCAGTTTGGGAGAGTTGTTTCTCTCTCTTCACCATGAATTCTAGAGATGGAAGTCATAGAGTGAGGCTTGCACAAGCAAGCACCTTTCCCAGCCGAGTCAGTGTGTCAGCCCAGACTTTTATTAATTTTACGTATATACTTACCTAGGCTGTTGGGTTTTCTGTTTATCTTCTCAGGGGTTTATACTTCTTACAAGCCATATCTAAACAGAGATGAGGAGATCATAAAACAACTCCAGAAGGTAAATATCTGCTCATATTATTAATTTAAATCTCCTCATTGAGGTATGTAATATTTAGTCAGGCAATGTGTGGTTCTTATTTTATTGTTGTAGTTTGTTTTTAGTAATGCTGTGAAGTTGAACCTCACTTTTTAAACACTAGACTGCTGATCGAACCTCAGGCATGCTAGGCAAGGGCTTTACCATGACATGGATCCCTAGCTTGAATCTTATTTTGTCTTCTTTTAGCCCTGGCTGTCCTAGAACTTACTGTGTAGACCAGGCTGGTCTTGAACTTGTAATCTTCCTGGTTCTGCCTCCTAAGTACTGTATTACAGGCATGTGCCATCTTGTCTTGGTTTGGATTATCTTTGAAAAATTAAAATGTCTCTGTGTTTGTGTGTGTGTATGAGTTGATTCTCTCTTTCCACCTTTTATTTGGATTCCAGGGGAAAATGCCTTTACTCACTATGACATCTTGCTAACTCTGAGTCACTTTTGTTTTTTCACCTTGCATACCTCAGCCCCGAATCACTTTTAAACAACCTTAGGGCTGTATGTTGTTGCTCAAACTTGTAATATCATCACTAGGAAACTGAGATGGAAGGATCTAAATTTTAGACCGACCTGGCTAAATAGTGAGCCCTTGTCTCAAAAGTAGACACATAGGTCTGGTGAGATGGCTCACAAGGTGCCGGCGTTGGCTGCCAAGCTGACAGCCTGATTCAGTCTCTGGGAGGGACTCAACATGGTGTAAAGAGAGAGGAAAAAACTAACTCCCACAAGTTGCCCTCCACACATTTTGCTGTGATATGTGTGTGCTACTTCCCACATCCTCAGTCATACACACACATACTGCTGCATACAAAATAAATGCATAAAGCGGAGTTCAATCCCAGGA
This sequence comes from Rhabdomys pumilio, assembly GCA_030674055.1. NCBI lineage: Eukaryota > Metazoa > Chordata > Mammalia > Rodentia > Muridae > Rhabdomys > Rhabdomys pumilio. The sequence goes on along the minus strand of JANHMN010000001.1, from coordinate 184,448,804 downwards.
TCTCCATATAAAGACAGAACTGACTCAAGCAGGTTGTCCTCTGATGTCCACAACCACTCCTTGGCACACATGTGCACATGCACACATACAAACTAATGTAATGACCAAGCCAGCTCAGTCAGTCAACAGGGTCTCAAGGGAGGGAGTGAGGATTGAAAAAGAACAAAAACAGTTAGACAAAATTATAACATGACTCCAGCTAGTGCTGAGGCGGAAGCAGCTTTATGTCTCTCCCTCCTGCTTATATCAGTCTACGTATATCCAAAAAACACGGTCAGTTCTTAGATCAAAGACAAAGTAATCAAGTGAAGTAATAAATAAAAAGATCACATAAGATAGTAATTAAGTAGAGTAGTAAGCAAAGTATCACACAAGATAATAAGTAAAGCAGTAAACAAAGCCCCATGGTCACTGTTTCTAATACTCTTAGCTGAGCCTACTTCCTTATCCGAACCCAGTGACAAATGCCAAATTTCTAGAAGCAGCACCAAAAGCTCTCAACAATGTAATAAAAGTTTTTTAATTAAAGAATAATCAAAAGACAAGGGGCTGCAAAGATGGCTCAGTTGGTAAGGTGCACACACATATAATCAAGATGCCAGCACATAGACTTTCGTGTTGGCTCTGTAGATATGGGAAAATGCCAGTCATTCAGGAATCCTAGACATTGCAAAAATGCCACTAACAGTAAGAGAAAATTGGGGGGGCTTTTTGCTTTAAGAAATGTCAGTAGTATTAATATAACGTATGTAAAATAAAGATTATTTTCACTGTGAAGTGATGCTCTTAAGTATGGGATTAATGATATAAGTAAATCTATATGTTCTCAGGTTTTACTGGGGATTTTTAAATTAAATTTATATTTGAATGATAAATGTAAATTATTTGTATTAATATAATACTATGGTATTTTGATATATGTATACATTGTATAATGTTTAAGTCATATAAAACATACCCATATCTTCAAACATTTATCATTTCTTTGTGGTGAAAACATTAAAATTCTTCTATGTTTATTAGATATTTAGTACATAATTATTCTGTGATTACCCTGCTATACAATAAGAACACACCAAAACTGCTTGCTCCTGACAAGCTGTAACTTAGTACTGCTACAGTTAAGCTTTCCCTCCCTACGCTGACTCTCCCCAGCCTCCAGCTAAAGCTTCCTTTTACAGAATTTTACAAAATGAACTTAAAGTACTTCAATATAACATTCTAGGGGGTTTGGTTGGTACTAAATTTAAATGTCTAGTTACAAAGCAGTTGGAGTTGTTATCTTCCATTTCCTGACACTAAAATATCTATTTCTATTTTCTTCTTTCAAGGGTGTACAGCAGAAACGTCCTTCTGAGGCCCAAAGTGTTATTCTCCGACGCTATTTTTTGGAACTGACACAAAGTTTCATCATTCCATTAGTAAGTTATTAATCTTAATGATTCATTGAGGGTGTATAAATGTGATTCCCATCTTTCAAAGCTTAAGTTATATGCTTCGCCAATTAGTGTGTTTAGTGATTTAAAATGGAGCCACTTATGAGAGATGTGGAGAGATGTGGAATCTTTGTGGTAGCCCCATCTCACTTGGTAAATCATCTATTCTCAGTCTTCGTAGCATTGATATGTGGCTGGTTCTATGGCCCTTAAATACCTTTGAAGTTTGTTAATGAATTTTTTGAAGCAGGGTTGGCGTTTATGAAGAGATGGTCAGTATATATTTTAAGCACTAGGTTTAAGAGAAAGACTAGCACTCAGAAAGATACCCCCTAAAAACATGGTCATGGGCTTCTTGAAGGGTAGTCATTTGTTGTGAGTCTTGATTGAGATACTGATACATTTTTTTTTTTTTTACTTGATAAAATTTTATTCTTTTTTTATTCACTATTCTTTTGAAATAGACTCAGAATTGTCTGAGTTGCTTTTTTATTTTTGTGATAAGAGACTATGATCAAGGTAACTTATACGACAACATTTATTGGCGCTTATAGTTGTTGTAGAGGGTTAGAGTCTGTGACCGTCATGGTGAGGGCATGGCAGCATGCATGAAGTTATGGTGCTGGGGCAGAAGCCAAGAGCCTGAGTCTTGATCACAGTCATGAGGTGAAGAAAGCTAACTGGGAGTGGGCTGAGCTTTCGAAGCTCAAGCTAACCCCTAGTGATACACCTCTTCCAACAAGGTCACATACCTCCTAATACATCCCAAATGGTTCCACCAGCAGGGGCAAGTATTTAAATATATGAGCCTGTTCACTCACCCTCCCCCCCCCAGAATGCGTAGAGTTAAACTGATTGGAGTGGGGTGGTAATAAAGTGGGGAGCATGGTGCTGGGATCTGTCCCAAGGCCTTGAACTTGCAAGGCAAATACTTTGCCATTGAGAGTTGAGCACAAAACAATAGATTCAATCCATAATTCCAGTGATAAACATTACAGGATACCAGCTAGCTGCCTTTGATATGAAACTGATTGATCATCCAAGGTGATTACCTAACAATCAGATATCGAAGTGGAACATGATTGTGCATACCTACAATCCCAGCACTTAAGAGACAGTAACGGGATTGTTGAAAATCAGAGGCCAGTCAAGGGCCCAGAGTGCATTCCTGCCTCAAAAACAACAACAACAACAAAATCAAAAACCAAACAACAACAGCAACAAACCCCTCCACAACACCGAAAGGCCTCATGCTGCAAAGGCAAGGTCAGGTTTGTGTATGGACCGCACAGTGGAATGGGCAGCTGAGCCTTCATCTGCGCTTGTTACTTAACAACCAGCAGTCAACTATAGTTGCCCCCACACATGTGCCTGTCTGTCTGCCTGTCTGCTCCTCCTCCTCTCTCTCTCTTCCTCCTATCTGTCCTTTCTTCCCTCCTTAGCCTTGACTGGCGTGGAACCCACTATGCAGATCAGCCTGGCCCCAACTTTGTGGCATTCTTCTTGTGTATCTGCCTTGTGACTGCTGATATGATATGTGTGTGCCACCACACCTGGCTAAACACAGTGTTTATTAGGTGCCCCAAAGCCCAATAAAGTTGTATCACCATAAAGCCACAATTTATTAGTCAAGTATTTTATCACTGTGACAAATTCCTAAAAACACAGGTCAAAAGGAGGATTTATTTTTGCTCATAATTTCAGAGACTTGAGTGAAAGGTCAGTCTGTTCATTGTTTTAGGCTCGAGGCAAGGTAGTCTGTCACAGCAGTGTGAACCTGTAACAGACACTGCACACTTTGTGAGAAAGGAACAAGGTATCCATCCAGGGTTGTACTGTCAGTGACCTCTTGGCAGGCCCTACCTCGTCCTAGCTCATTCCATACAAGTTTAGCAGTGGATTAACCCATTGATGACTTAAGTGCTTCTATCATCTACTCACCTCGCAGTTGTATCCCTAGCTAGGGAACCAAGCCTTCAATGTCTGAGTCTTGGTAGGATGCTTTATATCCAACCACAGAAACCCCTTAAGGTAGTGAGTTTAATACCAGTGCTACATACAGCTCTGAACTAGCCTGTGGTGAGATTTTATATAATGCCTGCATTTTGTACCTTGAGAGGTCACCCAAGAGTTTTTTTTTTTTCCTACCGATTGTTTTTGTTTTGTTTGATTTCACTATGTAGCCCTGGCTGGCCTGAAAAATCACAATGTAGATCAGGATGGCGTCCAACTCATAGAGATACACTTGCCTCTCAAATCCTGGGATTAAAGTCATGTGCTACTGTACCTGGCTGATACTGGTTTTTGCTTTTTGGTTTTTAGGTTTTGTTTTTTTGGGTGTTTGTTTGTGGACAGGTTGATACCATATCCAGGAGCTGTATAACTCTGAAAGGGACCTATGAGTGTCTGTGTCTTGCTCCTTAGCACATCCTCATTCTGATGTAGGGTAGCCTTTATAACTATTTATTGAATAAATAACTAGATAATACAGCCATTCTAAGAAACTTAGCGGAATGAGATGTAACTATCAGCAGTATGACAGTGTCGTGGTCTAGAAATTGCATCATTGCTTTATGTAGTTGCTATAGAATCTACAAACATTGTATGAAAGCAACCTGAAATATTTGTTGTACGTTTTAGAAAAAAAAGTATTCTTTCTTGGTTTGGGGATAGAATTTTGATGCATTTAAACCTGTGTTATGCTGGGTATGTAATTCAGTGGTACAATTAAGCAACCTTGAATTTGAGGCCCAGAATCAAACTTCATTTTTTTGGTACTTAGGAACATAGGCTAAGGTGGTCCTGTGATCACTTCTATATTCCTAGCACTCAGGAGGCTGAAGCAGAAGGATTGTCACAAGTTGAAAGCTAGCCAAGGCTGATGCTGTCTCACAAACAAAAACCAAACAAGCAAACACAACAAACCAACAAAATGCAGAGCTGTGGAGCCCAGTTCCAACTGAAAAATCCATTACATAGTTCCTCCACTGAGGGCTAGGGGTGCTTAGGAATCATTGTGTAAGAGGGAGTAGAAAGAGTGTAAGAGCCAGAGAAGCAGGAAGTTTGCTGTGAGATTTTGTCTCTTAGAAACATCAGAGCTTGCATCCATGAAGTCTCACCAGTGTGGCTGCTTAAACATGACAGAACCGTGACAACATCGATAGACATGCTCACATGGAAGAGAAGACAAAGACTTTAGGCAACTGAGGAATGATGAAAGTGGGAGAAACAGCCTTCCCTAGGGAAGGGCACTCCAGTCGGTTATCCACTACCAAGTAGTCAGACTGGAAACATACATACAAGTACTAGTAGATAGGCAGGGCAGGTGGTACTCTGTGTGTGTGTTTAAGAAGACAGACAGACAGACAGACAGACAGACACACACACACACACACACACACACACACACACACACACACCAATACACCAATACACCAATTAAAGATAAAGAGGCCATGAATTTGAAAAGGCACAGGGTGGGCTGGTAGTTATATATGGAAGGTTTGGGAGGACAAAAGGAAAGGAAGAGGAATGATGTAATTATAATCTCAATTTAAATAAATAGCAGCAATTAAAAAAAAAGAAAAGAAAGATGAGTATCAAATAGACCTGAACTCAAGTTCAAACAATGAGTCTGGTCAGGTTGTTTAGCTCTGTGAAGTTTCAGTTTCCCAGCAGTTTCCTTAGCACAACATGTTTCAAGGATTACAAGAGACGAAGCATGTACAGTATTATATATATTTCCAACATAGTCAGCATGCTTAATAATTGTCATTAAAACTATATGTGGCTGGAAAAATGTCTATGCAGATACAAGCACTTGTTGCTTTTGCTAAGGACCAGGGTTCTGTTCCAGCACCCATTTTTAGAAGTTCAAAACTGTCTGTAGTTCTAACTTTAGGGCATTTATCACCCTCTTCTGGTATCTATGAGTGATGAGCAAGAGGCAGAGGTAGACAGATCTCTTAGTTAGAGGCCAGCCTGGTTTACAGAGTGAGTGCCAGGACAACCAGAACTACACAGAGAAGATGGATGGATGGATGGATGGATGGATGGATGGATGGATGGATGGATGGATGGGTTTAGATCCAGATACAGTAGCATAGTCCTATAACTACAGTTGGTGTGGAGGTAGGAGGGTCATGAGTTCAAGGATAGCTAGGAGTATATAGCAGGACCTCGTCTCAACAAAACAAACGAGCTGATGAGAGGAGGGCTTGGAAGTAAAGGCGGGTGCTGCACAAGCCTGGCAACTCGTTCAGTCCCTGAGACCTGGATAAAGATGGAAGGAGAGAGTCGGCTCCAGAGTTGTCCTTTGAGTTTCACATGTATGCTGTGTTACTTAGCTCATATATATCATGCACTCACACACAAATTATTATAAACAGATAACATTGTGAAACGGGCACAGTGCCATGTACCAGCTACTTGGGAAGCTAAGGTGGAAGGATCACTTGAGTTCAAGATCAGCTTGGGCAATATAGCAAGCCACCAACCTCAGAAAGAAACAAAGCTAAACTAAAAGTAATCTGTTTTGAGTGTCTAAGCCTTAGTTAAATTTTGTTGAAACACAATTTCCCAATTCATTTTAACTGGAGCAGTCTTGTAGGAAATGGTGAAAGCATTGAAGGAACATGATGGGAAAATTCAGATTCAGGTTGTCAAGATGGCTTAGCAGATCAAGGCGCTTGCTGCCAAACCTCATGATCTGAGTTCCATCTCTGGATCCCTGGGATCCATACGGTAGAAAGGAAGAGAGCTGACTTCTACATACATTTCATGGCATGTGTGCACATATGCATATGTGTGTCTATACACACACCACACACACATACACACCACACACACACACACACACACAGAGAGAGAGAGAGAGAGAGAGAGAGAGCAAATAAATAAATGTAATAACTTAAAATTATTAAAAAACACAACACCTGGGCTCACTTTTACCCTCCTTACACTCACAAGACTTCTCACTTCTCTGACTCCATGAAATATGAAGTTTTTTACCTTATCAACAAGCAAGTGATTGGTTCCACAGAAGACACCAGCAAGGTATCCTTTAATTCAGCTCTGATTGTTATCCACCTAGCTATAGCTTCATGTCCCAAATGCTGAGGCCTGGGTTCTGGATGATGCTTTATTCCATGTTAGATGCCAATCATAAACTCTGTCTGTGATTACTGATCCATTCTAAATCCCATAATCCTCTTCTTGGGGTTTCACTAATTTACTTGAATGTCTCAGGGAAACACTTGATGTTAGTTGGTTTATTATACAGAATATTACAAAGAGTACAGATAAATAGATAGGATGGGATATGAAGGGAGAGACCAAAGCTTGCACGCCATCTCTGAATGTGCCACCCTTTATGAACGCCATGGTTCTATCTTAGAACTCTTTACCACATGTCCTTTGGATTGCTACAGAGACATACCGCATAAGCACGATTGACGCACGGGTATCTGGGTCCATTGTTAGTGATGCAAAGAGTTCCTGTTCGGATCTGATGCCACCAGACTGGGCGGTGGAAATCAACAGAACCTGTCTGCCAGACTCCTCCTTGAAGTTGCGATCCAGACTCTTTCTAAAATGGAGGTCTTAGTATCTACTTTCAGACCAGATAGATTAGAGAGCTCCTGGCTAGCAACTTCTAGACAAAAAGGCCATAGAAGACTTAAGAGGTTTTTGTAATGCACTGTGGGGAGTGAAATTCTGTTTTCTATGACCTGCCTATAGTAGGAAGTTACAAATTTCACCCAGAAACTAGGTGAAAAAAGGTGTGTGTGTGTGTGTGTGTGTGTGTGTGTGTGTGTGTTGTCATAGTATCACTTGGACAAACATTTTATTAAAATATAAGTTCCCTTAAGTAAGACTGTATAAGAATGTCTAACATTTATCTATTTATGTATTTGTTTATATTCTTATTTTATTTATTTTGGCTTTAGGAAAGATATGTGGCAAGCTTGATGCCTTTGCAGAAAAGTATTTCTCCGTGGAAGGTATGTAATATTCAAGCAACTTCCTCTTTCGGTTGTCTAGCTCTAATTCCCTTCTTTGACTAGAGCAGTTCCTTATTTCTAAATATAGCACACCTTGTTTTCTAGAGTCCACCTCAGTTAAGGCAGTTCCTTCCAGAAGAATTTATGAAAACGCTTGAGAAAACGGGACCTCAGCTCACCTCTGGAATAAAGGGCGATTGGATTGGACTGTACCGGTTAAGCTCTTAACTTATTTTCCTCCTAGCTGTGAATCTTTTCTTTAAAACCTAGTTGAAAACCAAGATTATTCATATCATATGGGTTTCTGAACTATAAGAAAGGAAGGAAAGGCTGGTATGGTGGTGCATGCCTATAATCCAAACACTTGGGTGGTGGAGCCAGGAGAATCTGGAGGGAGTCAGCTTCTTTAGTGAGTTTGTTTTTCCCAGGTTTCACAGCAACCCTGGACTACTTGAGACCCCATTTGTTCTTGTTGTTTTTTCTAAGAGGGGGATTTTGAGACCAGAAATAAGTCTTAACCAAACTTTGCTTTTTTAATATTTATTTTGTAGGCAGTTTCTAAAGTCTCCAAATTTTGATGGCTGGTTCAAGTCCCGACGGAAAGAAATGACCCAAAAACTGGAGGCACTTCATCTAGAGGCTCTTTGTGAAGAGGTCAGAAAAGAGTGTGTTAGTACATGCAAGTGTTCAGAGTACAGAAGTGTTCTTAGAGAGTAATCCTCAGATAGCACATTACACTTATGTACTCATTCTGCATGCATGTTTGTGTGCATGCATGCTGCAGTGTGAGTGTGAGCTGCAGCACACATCTCAGGAGCCAGTGCTCCTTTTCTCCCATGTGGGTTCCAGGTTTAACCTGGGGTATCTGGCTTGACAGTAGTGCCTTTATCCACAGAGCCCTACTTTATTATAAATAGTACTCAAAGCTAACCTTCTCCTATCCTGTCCTATGAGTCAGGGCACGTTCTCTCTCTCTCTCTCTCTCTCTCTCTCTCTCTCTCTCTCTCTCGATTGTCACATCAATTCCTTGAGGTTGGTGTTGTGATCTTCACTTTGCTGCACCTGTGGTTTAGAAGTGTGAGCTTGCCTCAGTTTGCACCTGCTAAGCTGTGAAGCCATGGCATGCTGTAGTCTGCTTTTTGGTCTCTAAGAACTAACTGTGCACATTTCTTTCCAGTTGTGTGTTCAGTGACCTCAGTTAGTAGCATGAAATTACCTGCAGTGGGATTATTATACCCCAGAAATTGGCAAATACTAAAGCAGAGAGTACTCCTGTGATCAGGACTCATGAGGCTGCAGGCTCAATCCAGCTGGCTTCTGCTGTGACTTCGTCACTGCCTCCAGTGGGGCTCGCACTGTGTGCATGTGGCTCTACTGTACTGTCGTCTTTGTGTCATGGCCTACTTCACAGGTCACTTCTCGAGACAGTACAGTCTAAAAAGTTTCATTTGTATTTGGCTTTAAATGTTGAGGTGGGCTGGTCACAGTGTTATCTTCTCTGTCATAAACTCCTAGTGACTGTGGCTTTTAGAAAAATACTATGATGAAAGCAACGTCAGGTAAGCTCTATGAAGATCTTATTTGAAGACATAAAATTTATATCGAGTAGTACATTCATGTTTGGTTATCTTGATTTGTTATCTAAACATTCCTTATAAATTACTAATATAATAAAGATTTGTATTGCATTGAGCTGCTGTTTTGTTTTCCCTCTTGACAAAAGGGCCACCTCAGAAAGGAGTTTTCTTACATTTTATTACAGTTGTTTTGGCTGATATTGAAATTTACCTACGTAACACTTTTAGATTTTCATGATAATTTCCCTCAAGCTGTACTGCTGTGTTGGAGTTGTGTGCCCATCTCCCTTCCCATCTTGTCCTCCCTTTCTACCAGCCTCCCTGGCGGAAACAGAGAGGCTCTTCTGAGTACGTACCAATTGGGAATTTTCTTACTATTCTAGGACCTCCTTCTCTGGATCCAGAAACACACAGAAGTAGAAACAGTGGACCTTGTATTGAAGCTGAAAAATAAGTTGGTATGTAACTAAAGAGATGAAGATAAAATGGACCTTTTTGTGAAAATGTTTTTCTCATGAGCTGACACTCACTCTATTGTGTACTACGGAAGTCATTTTAAAATGAGAACATTTGAGATTGGCCAATTGATGGTAGATCTCACTATTAATATTTGCTCACTCAAATGCATCAAATGATTCTAAATTATTTGAAAGACATTTAAACAAATTTTAAAAATATTTTGTGAGTATAAATGTATGGCTTGCTCTTAGTCATTGCACCATATGCATGCAGTGCCTGCAGAAGCCGGAAAATGGCGCCCCCTCTGTTGGCAGTATAAAGCCATGTGTATGCTGGGACTGGAACCCAGGTCTTCCAGAAGTGTAGCCAGTACCCTTAACTGCTGAACTCTCCAGCTCCTCAAAAGACACTTAAAACAGAGTCTTTTGAACTCTCTAAAACCATTGTCTCACCTAGATTTTTTGCCACATAATATCTTTAAGCATCATTTGTGAATGTATTGAATGACCTTTTATTGAGGACCCTTTACACCCCTCCCCGACTTGATGTTCTCTACAGTTTTAGTTTCTGTAAATTCTAGGCTGAGACCTAAAGTTTAAAGAGATCATGTTATAAAATGGTGCTTATATAGCAAATAAAATGTATTATCACTAAAAACATTCCTTATGTAGTTGCAGGCTGACCGAGAGAATTTACCTGTAAAACCTGACACTGTGGAGAAGTTACGGACACATATAGATGCAATTATCCTAGCCTTACCAGAGGATCTGCAAGGCATACTGCTCAAGACTGGCATGACATGATACTTGCCAGGTTTTCCAGCCAGAAAGGACTGTGAACCGTGAAGCATACTGACACTTCATCTAGACGCACACAAGAACTATCTCAGTGGCAGTAGCACGGAAACCAGCAGCAATTGCTAGATACAGGTGGAAAGACTGAGCGTATAAACAGACATTTTTAGTGCATTCTGTGGTGGTTCCACAATACTGAAATACCGAAAGACATTTCCTTATTTTTAATCACGTTCTAAAGTGCTCTTATGAGAGACCTATGGGGCCATCAATGTAAGTGACTCCAAACTGCAGTGCCGGCATTGCAGATATTTTTGTAAATTGGTGCTGCTTTGCCCAATCATGTTGAAACTCAGGGGAATATAAAAATAATGTTCACACTGGCTGTCTTCTTAAGAAGGAAAAACTGAACTTTTCAACTATAGCTAGATATAACTGAGGCTTATGTAGTGCCTTCCATTGTCCTAAATGTTTCACAGGGTCCAGCTGCTAATTGTAAAGCTTTTTTTTTTCTTTTTTAATTATGATGCATAACTTTAAAGGCATTATGTCAAGTAATCATTTGCTCAAAAGTGTTTCTTGTTGCCCCTCATGTTTATTGACTGGTGTTTTAAATTGTCATGTAGGTTTTCATGTCATAACTCTATCATTTTCACAAGTAAGATTTAGGAGTTTCTCCAAAGGAAGGAGGCATATGTAGTTCTGGTTATGGAAGAGCTGATTTCTCCCATCCCTTTTACTCACTGGGCCTTGATACACTAATTAGCTTGAGTGTCTTTTGAAAACATTCTCAGTATGAACATCATAGTCAGTTGTTTTTTAAAATAATCATTCTTATGTCAAAGATACCCATAAGCCATTCATATAATAATTGTTTGAGAATTTTACATTTACTTTTCAACATTATTTGTTGGGTCACACCATTTCCCCTGATGGATGATTTTCAGAAGACTTTTCCTGTTTGTTTGATATAGGACCTGTTGTGTAAATGAGCATTATACTTTTGTTTGTTTTTATTTTGTTTGTACTACCTTGCCAAAAGTAGAAGGAGATAGTTTGGTTTGTGTTGAGATGGGAGTGTTTGCAGAAGCCACTGCTCAGATGTGCACACAAGGAGCAGCACATAAGTCAATAGCTGTGAACAGCCAAAAGTAGGCTGTGTCTGTCACACAGTGGCGTCACAAGCCGTCTCTTGTTCTCTGTTGATGTTATTTTTAAGGGCATTCCTGATCCAAGAAGTTTTCTCTGTGCTTGCGACTGTGGTCTCATCCAAGAGTACCCTTAGTCATGGATACAGTCTCTTGAGGCATACCACTGTCCTAGAAAGAATACGGCATTTGAATGAAATCATTTGTCTGGATTGAATGGGTTGTTTTGTGAAACAATACTGACCTTTCAGAAAAGGGGCAACTACTTTTATATGCTGAAGTACTTCATAACTTTCTGGGAAACTTTATTTAGGTAGAAATGGTCATCTTATTATTTTTCAAAAAATGTATTTTAATAATTTCAAAATTTATAGACAGTTTATGACATGAATATGAGCATCATTAGTATTATATCAAGCATTTTTGAAGTATACTTCTACAGGATATATCATTTTGAAGTTTATTTTGCACACCTAAAGAAAAACATGAAATGTCAGTTAGCATGAAAATGCTGTCTTTCTGTTTACCACATATAACAAACTCAACACATGTTGAAAACCAAATCAAATTCACCTACTTTATCTCTTAATTTCAAATTATGTACCTGTAAAAATAGCATAAGGTTGCATTGGAAACCCGAGGAAGACTGAATGGGAACTTAAATTTTTTATGTGATTTTTCAGAATTGTCTCTTTCTTTGTTTTTAAAGAGCTTAGTATTCAAACCCTGCCACCTAATGTGTTATCTCCACCAGCATCAGAAGGAATCAGTGCTTTTAGGGTGTTATGTAATGCCTAGTGCCTTCTATTTACAGTGGAAAAGAGGTTTTGTGGAGGCATTTATGGTCATTACCAAAAGCTTGAATTAAAGGCCTTGGATTTTAAAACACTTAGTTACCTTGTGTTATGTGTCTTCTTTTTTGGTTGTTTTCGTTTTGGAGACAAGCTTTCATGTATCCTAGACCGGCTTCAACCTCCATGTGTAGCCATGAATGATCTTGAGCTTCTTTCTGATCTGCTTCTACCTCCTCAGTGTCGAGATTGCTGGCCTGTTCCACCATGCCTAGTTCATGCAGTGTTGAGGACTGAACCCAAGGATTCATGTATTCTAGGCAAGCACTCTGCCACATGAGCTACAAGCTCAGCCCTAACTTGGATTTCTTATATTTGGGATACTTGGGAAAACATACATAATGAAACTTGTACAATATTTAAAATTTTTATTTCTAGATAGTTTTTTTTCCAAATAAAATGAAAATCTAAACCTTTGTGTGTGTGTGTGTGTGTGTGTGTGTGTGTGTGTGTGTGTGTGTATTTTACTATGAACAGGTGAAATTACAAGATCCCAGCCAGATGCTGGTGGTGTACACCTTTAATCCTAGAGCTCAGAAGGCAGAGACAATGAAATGTAGTGAGTTGAAAGCATACTGAAATTTAAAGGTGTTTATATGTGGGACTCATGGGTATTTGTATTTTGGGTTTATTTGTTTTTGAGACAGGGTGTCTTTATGTAGCCCTCAATATCCTCAAATTCACTAATGTAGCCCGGGCTGGTTTTGAACTCAGGGATTCCATGTCTCTCTCTTGTAGTGCTGTGATTAAAGGCAAGTGTCACCATGCTCAGCCTAATGTATGGGCACTTGTCTGAGTGCACATCAGCGTGTGCACGTGTAAACCAAAAGTCAGCTGTGAGTGCTGTTCCCCAGGAACCATCCACTTCAGTGGTTTGTCTTTGTTTTTTGTTTGGTTGGGTGTTTTTTTGGTTTGGTTTTGTTTTGTTTTGTTTTGTTTTGTTTTGTTTTGTTTTGAGACAGTCTCTCATTAACCTGGCACTAAGTAGGTTACAATGGCTGCGCTGGGATTACATATACCACTGCACCTGATTTTTTTTTTAATGTGTGTTCAGGTCCTCATGTTTGTAAGGGAAGCACTTTACCAAGTGAGTTATCTCCCCAGCATCTAAGGGTGTATGTATGTATGTATGTATGTATGTATGTATGTATGTATGTATGTATGTATGTATGTATG
>JANHMN010000001.1:184413588-184431178 GCA_030674055.1 Rhabdomys pumilio | reverse complement strand
ACACACACACACACACACACACACACACACACACACACACACACACACTGACTTATTTTTAATATGCTTTTAGCTCAATACCTGGTCTCTTCTAAGCCTTCCTCAACTAGCATGCCCTTCTTTTCACTCCCAGTTCTACACCTCTAAATCTGCACTCAGCTTAGTTGTGTTTCTCATCTTCTGTCTACTATCCCAGGCCCAGCTGGGAAGCCGCCAGTGGCCATTCCACCCATCATCTCACATGACAGGTTGCTCTTCTCCTTCCCAAGGATGGCTAATTCTTTCCTCCTACTGCACCTGTTAGGCTGCCTCCGGGAACCTGGAAATCCTGCCTCTTCCACCCCGACACTGACCGCTAGCATCTCTATTGATTATCAAGAACCAATTGGGGAACAGGATCTTCAGCATTTACTCCTGATCAGAGCGTCAGGACCACCCACTATAAAAGTTCTCCAGCTGTTTCTTCTAAAGACAGAGTTGGGCTCCTAGCACCTGCGTGGTGGCTCACAACTGGCTGGCTGTCACTCCAGTACCAGAGGCTTGGACAGCTGGCTTCCCTGTGCACCAGGCATGCACATGATGCACAGACAAAGATGCAGGCAAAACACTCATGAAATAAAATGAAATTTAAAAAGGAACAAATAGATGATTATAAAAATCATAAAAACTAAGGTTTAATTTCTACCAGGTTTGTCTCCACTGCACCACTCTTGCATGTGTCTCACTGATGTACATAGACTGGGTTTGGACATGTTAACGTTTGTTTTACCACACTCCACATCTCTGTAGCTGTTTTCCATCCACATGTTTCTGAGCTCCAACCTTATTGGTAAACTTACTATTCCCGGCTGTGATGAGCCTGGGTTTGCGAGTGGAGAATCAGCTCCCTGTTGGTGAACTCCATCTAGGTGGCTGGGTTACATGTTCCCTCTGCTTTGTTCATTGAACAGGCTAGGCTAGCTAAAGACTCCCAAAATTCCACACTGATGCCTATAGAAGAAAAGGTAGGTGGGTAAGAGTCTTCTTAGAAGCACAGGTACTTTTCTACTATTGAGGATAAATAATGTTCAGAAGATGTAACTTTTCAAAAGATGAGTCATGGGGTAACGAAAGAGAATGAGGTTGATGATAGTTTACAGAGCCTAAGGGAGAGCAAGGGCAAAAATTCCACTGTTTATACAGTGATTAGTAGACCAAGTCACTTATACTCTCTGAACAGTGAGTGATATATGTTGAGATTAAGTTTTATTTATTTACAATACTGGAATTTGAATGCTAGGCAAGTTAAGTTACCACTAGGCAAAGTAAGAGGATTCAGTGGAATACTGTATGTTTGGTGCAATGTCTGGCTTTGTAATGCTTCATAACCACTTATTACTGCTAGATATTAGCACTATAGAATATATCCTCTCAAATATTTGAAATGTGAAGAGAAATTTAGTTCTTTTGGTTTTTGCTAAGTAGCCAAGTCTAATCTTGAACTCACAATCCTCCTATCCCAGACTCCAGAGTAGTTAGTGTTACAGACATGTACCACTGTCCCCAGTTACTTTAAATGAGCTTGAAGTGTAGAAATAGCTACAGCATTATACCCAAAAAGACTACATATACTACATTTGTAAGCAAAGAGATCTCATTAAGAATAATTAGTCAGAGGTAAGTGTGTAATTCAGAATTCGAGAAGCTGAAGCAGGAGGGACTTGAGTTCGAGGTCTGGGCTATAAAGTTAGATGCTATTAGAACAAGGTGCTGGAGCGATAATTTGATGGGTGAGTGCACTTGCTGTACACACATCAGGGCCCAAGTTTGGATCCTGGCATCCTTGTAAGAACTTAGACATTACATGCACCTGTAGCCCCAGAGTTGTGGGAACTGGGGCAAGAGAATGACTGGGGCATTCTGGGTACCAGCATAGCTTCGATTTTAGCGAGAGACTCTCAGGGGAGTAAGGTGAAGAATGACAGGACACTTGATGTCCTTTTCTGACCTTTAAATGTGCAAGGTCCATATATGCATATAGACCGCAAATATACAACACATATATAAACTTACATATATGCAGGTAAAAAGTGGGGGAAGGGGAGAAGGCATGAAGAATGAACTGGTGTGTTGATGAGAGTTGGGGCAATATTATCACATCTACCCCAAAGTTGTTAGGGTTAACGAGGTATAGGAAATGAAGTATAGAATTGGCCTGAATAAACAGTAGCAATCCCTGCCCCCATTCAGTTTCCTTTCTCAAGTAACAAGTCATTGTGCGTAGTAGCTACATAACAGTTATCATCTTAAGAAATAGGTTACTATCCAATTCCACTTCCCTTATAATGTGACCTTGAGGATGTTGTTCAATCTCGCTGATCCTGAATGACCTTATCTGTATAATGCATTCCAAAAGGCTAGCTGTTAATATTGTTTTGTGATCAATTGCCTACTTGATATATAGCATATTCTTAATTGGAAATCTAAAAATATGGTTTGATATTACTTTTTCTTTTGTTTGTTTTAGGTTTTGAAGAGATGAACAGAATGATAGAACTTTATTTATTTCTTATTAAGATTTATGTATATATGTGTGAGTACACTGTCGCTGCCTCCAGAAACACCAGAAGAGGGCATCAGATCCCATTACAGATGGTTATAAGCCACCATGTGGTTGCTGGGAATTGAACTTAGGATCTCTCAAAGAGCTGCCAGGACTCTTCATCTCTGAGCCATTTATTCTTCCTAACTAAAGAGAATATAAAAGTTCTCTTGGGTGCTAGGATTAGAAAACAGGTCCTAAAAACTGGAGGCAGGGGTAGCAGATTACATAACGTTTGGAGAAATTTAAATACTAAATTCAAGATCTTTTAGTAGTGGGGGTGTAGCTTAGTTGGTAAAATGTTTGTTTCACATACATGAAGCCCTGGCTTTGATGCTACTATAATAAGTTTGGGGCCATCTTGGAATATATGAGCCTCTGGGAGAGAGAGGGGCAGGTAGAGACACAAGGAGAGTGGGTGGGAGAGGACACTTAGAAGAGTGGCAAGTACTTTCTTCTTCAGTACTTTTTGTTATCTTTTTTTGTTTTTAAGGGTAATCTAGGTTTGTATGTTTCCCTATTATGACCTTTTAGAAGCTATCTGGTTTGTATCTTAGTTTTTGCTTTGGACTTTAAAAAAATATTAAATAAGGGCTGGAGTTCCCTGGTTAAGAATACAAATAAACCTTTAAAAAGACTAGGGGTCAATGGTTGACTAGAGGCTGTTAGCAAAGAGATGTTAAGTACAAAGAAGTATGAGTAAGTTTGTTTTGTGGATAATAGAAATAGTATCACCAGTGGTCTCACTAATAAGAATATAGCAATTAGTTTTATTCCAGGCCAAGTAAAAATATAGACTCCATATGCTACCAGGGTGCAGCTGGCCCCGGTGAGCCCTGGTTACTGCTTGGGGCTTCCTTTTGCAGGCCCAAGAAAAGGAGGAGTTATTTCCTAGGGATGGCATGCAGGTGGCTTTCTGTTTTGATTCATAGGCCCATGTTAAGTCTTAGTTCACTGCACATGTCCTTTATTACATTGCATCTGGTTTTAATTATATGCATGCCCCATCATGACTAGGCATAGGATAGTCAATAGGTGACTTCCCCTTGCAAGTCCACGCGTGGGACGTCTTGGCATATAGCATGTACATCCAGGGCCGATTTAGGCTAGACTGTCCCAATGTCCTTAGTTTCTGGTTACGTGTGTGACCATAAAAAGGGAGTTACTAAGGGTTTCTCAGAAACTAAGCCTAATAAAGCAGGTGAAGACCTCAGGTTGCATTAATAAGAAAGCTGTGTGTGTGTAGCCTAAGCTAAGTAGGGTCCTAGGTTGTCAGGCTATGTGTATGCTCACCAGCCTTAGAAATGGATATGTGACAGAGTATGTCTTACTAATCTGTACACTTAAAATTGGTGAATCAGTGCATGAAGTTATACCTCAGTAAAGTGTTTTTTTTTTTTTAAGTACAAATAAAGCTCTTTTTTGACTATTTCAATATGTGTTTCTCCATTCCCTGGGAAGGTTTCCTTCCTCCATAGTTAATCAGGTAACTGCTAATGACTACTGAATTCTATTTTAAATTCCTGTGCTGTGTCCACATGCTTGCAAACATATGCACACAATGACAAACTGTACTATTGCTGGGTTCTCGGAGAGTCCAGGCTATGATGACCTTGTCTTCCTGATCCTCCACTTTTTGTCTCCCAAAAGCTTGGATTACAAATGTGCCCATCACAGACGGCAGAATTTGTATTTTGTTTTAGAGTCAGTCTCATGTACTCTAGGCTGGCCTTAAATTCTGCAGTGGAGCATGTCCTTGGACTTCTGATCATCCTGTCACCACCTCCCAGCTGCGGGGATGAATGAAGCCGAAGCTTTTATGACAAGACTCTCATTAACTGAGCAATATCCCTAGAAATCTATTTTTATATCAACTCATTATATTTATTATTTGTCCTCCACTCCATTAACGCTACTTTGGAAATATTTTTTATTAGGATACTGTGTATAGTTCTGATTTGTTCTAACTCCTCATAGTATTCTAGAGTGTGGATATACCATAGTTTATATGGTCATCTTCCTATCATTGTTTGCAGTGTGCCAAGTTCTGTTTTCTTGATGCTTTCAGACAAGAGGGGAGTTGTGGGGTCTTGACAATAACATTAAATAGGAGGCCTTATTTATGAAGAGAAGTCATCACATGTTGAGCCTAACTCTTTCAAACAAACAAACAAAAAATTCCTTCCCAGGGAAAATACTTAAGAGCCAGTAAACACAAAACTAGGAAGGGTGGGATTTCGGGCACTACTAACAGTAAACTTCAGCAACTCTGGTGGGGGTAGTATGTGGGAAGTGGTGAAATTCTTAGAGAATTTGCTTTTAAAAAATTATACCTTATTTTGTAGCCAGCAAAACAGTAGTAAATCTTTCATTATTATTCTGTGAATAATAATAATGAACAGGACAGTCAAGGTTCCTGTCTTAGAGACGCAGTCTTTAGTTGACCTCTCAAAGAATTAATACTCTGCTGGGTGTGGTAGTACAAGCTTAGAAACCCGGCCACTCTGGAGGGCGATATAGGATGATCACAAATTCGAGAGCGGCTTGTCATCTCAAAAGGTAAACTGTCCAACAGTGGTAGAGTGCTCTTAGCACGCTTGAAATCCTGGGTTCCATCCTTAGTACTGGACGCGGATGGAAAACCGGCAGAGCATTCTCATCTTGTGATTAAGTGGGACAACTTGGCATCGTGCCTAGGAGTTTTCCACCTTTATTCTGCCAGCAGGTCTGTTTATAATTATCTCTGGAGAAGTTGATGTCAGATGCTGGCCCTGTGAAGATCAGCCACGCTTTATTTACTAATACTTTCATTTAACTGAAAAAATCAGAGACCCCTCTACCATTAGAGGGAGATTTTAATGTCTCTACGTTTAAAAAACCGAATAAAAATAAGTCTATATAAGTAAAGACTTTCCTTTGTTGTACGGGTTGCTTTTGGATCTCCTTATCCCAGCTTGCTGTGAGCAGCAAGCTACTAAGGATATTTCATATGAAATCCGTCTCAGCGCTACCCAGCCTGGAATCCCTACCCAGCCTGGAAAATCTTTATTGTTTAAAACAGGGTCCATCTTCGTACCTTCATTGTGACAAACATCCTGGTCACATGCAAGGTTCGATTACATTTGTGGGAGTGGGAAACCACCGAAGCTCCCCGGAAGGAAGAAGTCACCCAAAGGTCAGCAAGAACGTCACTACTCAGCCCACAATGCACATCTCGCTGCCTGGAACCTTACTACTACTATTCATCCGGGCGGAAGCCATTCATCTCGAACCCCATTGGACGAGATGCAGCAAGGAATCATGGGAGCCCGCCTGTTCTTCCGTACGGATGTGCCAACCGTCCTCCCTGGGCTTCACGTCCGGTAGGTCGCACGTCCGCGTAGCGGGCTCGGGCCCTTTGTGCGCAGGCGCTTTGGCACGGGCGGCGTCTGCAACGCAGGGGGGTGGGGCAGCGCTGACGCGATTCTGTCCGCGTTGGAGCGGGCGGGCCGCCGCCTGAGTCTCCGCGGCCGCCGTGTGACGTGGCACAGCCGAACACTTAACGCCGCGCCGGAGCCACCGCACCAGTCGCCGAGCAGGTCCTGGTCCCGCTACGTCGTGTCCCGCGGCTTCGCCGACACTCCAGCCTGCGAGACGGGTCTTCAGCGTTTTCTCTTCCGCCCACTCGGTTGTGAGCCGGAATCGTGAAGGCCGGAGAGCGCACCAGACCCCCTTTTGACCGTCAAGTGCCACCACCGCTATGGGCCTCACCATCTCCTCTCTCTTCTCGCGCCTCTTCGGCAAGAAGCAGATGCGCATTTTGATGGGTGAGTGAAGGGCCGGGACCGGGGAAGGCATGTGTCTACGCAGGTAGCCCCGGGCCCAGCCTTCTCCGGCTGGGGTGGGGGAGGGCAGTCAAGAAGCATCCTTCAGGGGGAACAATGGGGGCGAGGGGCGAGGGATTTGTTTCCCACAGAGGCCGAGCCAGAGAGTTGGGCCAGATTTCCTCGCTCCTGGCTTTGCGTGCCTTTCTCTTCCTGATCAAATTGAGAGCCTGAGGAGATTGAGTGGAGATGTAGGGTGTGTTAGTTCACACTGGCGGAGCCCATTCTAAAGGTGCAGTTCTAAGGGTGCAATCTTCCATCTCACTTTTCTGGCGATGGGCAGCGGTGGAGAGTGAAGCTGGCCTATTCCAGCCAGCCTTCCTCCTCCCCCTTTCTTGGTCGTGTACGCCCTGTGCACACACCATTGGTATGTGACCCGGGCTAGGAGCCGTCTGGGGCAGGAAGTGACCAGGCCCACTGTGGCGAAGGAGCACCCAAGGTTCGAATGAAGTCCGGACTCTTCTGAGCTCGTTTTGCTAAACTTTGCCTTGTTCTGGATTCGACTTTCTTGTCTTATAATTATGAAGCCTCTTCTGTGAAAATGGAAGTTATCCCATGGCTTGACTTTCAGTTCTAAAACTAAAGCACTAAACCTGTTTGGTTTGCTATCTTTGCTCTTTCAAATTAATTTTATCCATCTGGCCTGGATAATAAAATCAAAAAAGTCAGCTTTTAGAAACGAGATCCTTTTTTAACCGGATAGTTTTAAAGCACCTTAATTGAGCTATTAAAAAATTTTTTTTGTTTAAAAACTGCTTCCCAGTGACAGGTTTTATTGCCCAGTGGAGGCCATTCGCTTGGGCATTGTAAAGCGATCTCTCCTTAGTCCAGCAGTCTACCTCACAGCTGAGTTGCAAGGACCTGAATGATGCCTTTTTAAAAGCCCCGAGAACACTGAATATTGACACTTGTTGAATGTGAGGAGAAAAGGATTATTTTGAGCACCCACTACGATGGAGTGCTTCAGTTTCTGCAATATTGCAGAGTATGGCTGTACAAGTTGGTTATTGTTCGTTCGTTCAGCTTCTTTACAATTCATAAAAACAATTGCTCATGATTCATTCACAAAGCTAAGTGAAAATGTTTTCTTTCGTAGTTTTGCAGATACCCTTTATGAAAAGGACATTATTTCAGGAGGGCAGGTGTGTAATTTAAGCTTTATGTGGTTAGAAATTGGCAGTGTGAAAAAGGCTGAAGTCAAAGGGAGGACTTTGCACTGTGATAAATGGGTTTCTTAGAGATTAGCCAGTCCAGGATTGTGTTACTGAAAAATAAAGAATTTTTTGTAAATCTAGTTTTCATTGTCAGAGTCTTGTGATGGCTAAAGGGATGGAGGGAGAAGAGTGGAATGATGCTTTAAGCACTTTACTATGTTGGAAAAACTTTTCTGACCACTTTCCCAAGTGCTGGGATTAAAGGTGTAGGCCATCATGCTTATGATGCCCAATTAAATGGTCTCGGTTGGGCAATAAAACCTGTCCCTGGGAATCGGTTTTTAAATGTGTTTTTAAAATAGCTCAATTAAGGTGCTTTAGAACTATCTGGTTAAAAAAATCATTTCTAAAAGTTGACTTTCTAATTTTATTACTATTCAGCCCAGATGGATAAAATTAGTTTGAAAGAGCAAAGACAGTAAACTGACAGGTTTAGTGTTTAGGTTTAGTGTTGGAAGTCTGGTAATTCCTACGTTTTTGACTTTTGTCTTTTGTCTTCGTGGCTTTTTGAGTGATTGACCTTGTCAATAATAATCACTTTTATGATATCTTCCCCATTTGAGTATTGTGAATTCTGGTGAATGACTGGTTGATACACACATGTGCACGTGTGCCCTTGTGTGTGTGTGCATGCATGGGTTTACTTTGTGGTGTGGTTTTGAGAATGGAACCAAAGGCCTTGTTCATGTACCCTAACCTAGCCCTAAATGATTGTTTTGTTTTGTTTTCCTGTCTTTCATTAGTGGGCTCTTGTTTTCTTTATTAGGCTTATATATGTGTCCTTAAGTCACTGGCTTTTCATACTCTTTTTTTCTTTGGTTCTTGGGATTTAAATCAGGGTCTCTACATAACCATTGAGCTACATCTGTAGTCCTAGATTACTGTTTAGAGGTGTTTAAAGAAACAGTAATTAGGGCTGAAGAGATGGCTCAGAGATGAAGGGTCCTGGCAGCCCTTTAAGAGGTCCTGAGTTCAATTCCCAGCAACCACATGGTAGTCATAACTATAATGACATCTGGAGCCCTCTTCTGGCATGTAGGCATACATGCAAGCAGAACACTGTACATAATAAATCTTTGTTTTATTTTGTTTTGTTTTGTTTTTTCGAGACAGGGTTTCTCTGTGTAGCCCTGGCTGTCCTGGAACTCACTCTGTAGACCAGGCTAGCCTGGAACTCAGAAATCCACCTGCCTCTGCCTCCCGAGTGCTGGGATTAAAGGAGTGCGCCACCACCGTCCGGTTATAATAAATCTTTTAGGAAAGAGAGAAAGACAGCCAGCATGTCTGATCTGCCCAACTACTGTGGAAATGAAAACTTAATTTATGTGCTAGCTGATCTCCCAAGATTAATTTGAGATATCGGAAGATATGACAGATAGTTAACCATATTGTTAAAAATAAGCCTAGCAGGGGCAGCATGATGATGTGTGTCAGTAATCCACTACCAAGGAGGCTGAAACAAGAGGATACTATGCTTCAAACACTAATAAGTAGCCAATACAATATATTGAATTTAACATCTTTAGACAATTGATCAATAGAAATGAGGTACTAGGTATTTATAAGGAAAGTTTATTCGTTTGACTACTAAATTTAAACTCAAGGACAACTAGCTTTCATCTTAGATTACTCAGGTAGCCAGAGTTAGACAGCAGTAGCTCTGAATTGTAAGGCAGGTCTGTATATCCTAGTGGTCTATGAAAAGGTGTACTTTTGGCAAATAAATACTTAATTTTTTTTCTGAAATTACTAACATTTGTACAGGAGTTGCTAATTTTAACCTATTTTCTTTGAATTTGGTGAGATTGCTTCTGGGGATGAAATGTCTCTACTTTCTGAGTCATCTAGTAAGTTCTTTAGGATAGACTCTCATGTACCCCAGGCTGGCCTCCTCCACTATGTAGCTAAGAATGACCTTCAACTTCTGTTCTACCTCCTGAGTATTGGGAAGGAGCCTCTATTTGCTCATTTAAAAAATATACTAATAAGTAATAAAAATGAACAAATAAGCAAGGCTTTTTAAGCTAGAGTGCTGGATGTTCGTTCATTTTATAAATCTTTTTATTAGGTAATTCTGGGTTCTGATTTTTTTAAGTCCTTTTTGTGAAATTTAGACATGAAAAGAAGTGATCATAACTTGTAATTCAACCATTTCACTATTATTACATACTTTATATGGGAATGGAACTCCAGTCCTCTCGAAGAAAAGCAAATGCTCACCAATGAGCATTTCTTTAGTGCCTACTTGTCACGTTTATTCTCCACATTTTAGAAGGTTTTATTCCTCTAAAATTGTTTTGTGTTCCCTTTTTACTTAATATATTACAAGCATTTTTCTTATGCCATTATTTGCAAACATAATTGCTAGCTTTTAATTTGTTTCTAATTCATTAATTCATTAAAAAAAGAAAATTCAATTTTGTTGGGTAGAAGCAAAATCTAAACATTAATTTTAGCAAAAACCTAAATTTATTTTTCTCTATTTGGTTCAGTTTCTGTTTATATTGTCAAACCCCTGAGGAATTAAATAAAATATTGAGATATAGTAGTCTTAACATCTTAAAGATAAGATCATAGTCTATAAATACTATTTGAGAGCTCTTGACATCAAGATTAGCTTTCTTATGTTGGTAGGTGTTTTGTGAGACAAGGTCTCATATAGCCTAGGCTGGGTTTGAATTCCTGAATACCTTCAAGATGTCCCAGCAGATTGAGACATTTGCTGCCAAGCTTGACTACTGGAATTTGTCCCTAGAGTGGAGTGGTGGAAGGGAGCAGTGATTCCTGCAAGCTGTCTTCTGACCTCCACACCACTGTGCATACATATACACATACACATAGAAACTCGCACACAAATAATTAATTAAACTGTGATTTAAAAAATGTGCCACCCCTAAAGAATCATTATTATGTTTGCAAAGTTGTGTAACAGTTGCCACTGTCAAATTCTGAGTATTGTCATAATCAACCGAAGTGAAATCCCATGACTTTAATCAGTCACTCCCATTTCCCTCTGACCATCCATGGCAACCACTGATGTACTCTATGTGGTTTTTCAAAGTTTGTGTAACATATATTAGTATTCTCTGATGTTTTGTGGTCAAATGATAATTCCATTATATAGAAAACCATAGTTTATGCAGTTATCAGTTGATGGAAATTGGTTATTCATAGTTATTCTTAGTTCTCATGAATAATGTCATTATGCACATTTGTGAACAGCTCTGTGTGTAGACTCAAACTCAGATTCACCTGCCTCTGACTACCAAGTGTTGGGATTAAAGGTATGACACCCCATCTGGCCCCAAAGTGAATTTTAGTGTTAATAAAATTTGACCACAATCACCTAAAAGAGGTCTTACAAGAATTCTTCATAGAAGAATGGAAAAACCGGATTGGTTTTTTGTTCCTTTTTTCCCTTTCTTTTTGCAGAAGTTACCATTAAGCTACTACCCTCAGATTTGCTCATCTTATTGATACTGTTCCACACTTGAAAAAGAAACTTTTTTTTTTTTTAAACAGTTAACTAACCTTTCTAGGGCCTGTAAGTAAGGATAAACTAGTCACTCTGACTAATATATGTCATAGTACATTGGAAGGAAGAAGACTGGTACTCAATATCAGCAAATGGGAGTCAAGGTTCAGTTAGAGAGCATAAGAATAAGAAAATGAGTTGCTGCTTGGTTTTCATCCTTCTCCCACCCCATCAGTCAATACCCCTTCTCTCCTCCCACACTTGCAAAGTTAGATTCTTAAATACTGGTGGGAGTACAAACCATGTTCATGTTGTCAAGCCCTCAGGGCCTTTTCTGTTTCTATCAAGAGCAGTGGTGACTTTCTTCTTCCTTTTAAACAGCATCTCCAGAGAGGTGCTACAGTTTGCAGGATACAGAGTAGAAAGGGTTGTTTTATAGGTGGAAGTCCCAATTCCTGTAGCTTTTCATTTCTCTTGGACCAACTGAAAAAAGTCACCCTAAAATGACCACGAATATACACTGGATGAGTGAGGCTAAACCCTGCTAGCATTGTTTTCACGTGTTAAGTTGTTTGATTTAAACATTAAGTGGGTGGTTTTGCCTAAACTAGTGCCCAGTGGATTTAGTTATAAATTTTTAAAATTCTGGTATAAAATAAATGTATGCAGCCAAATGAGATGTTCTTTAAAAGGAAAAAAAAAAGTAGGGCCAGGACTGGGGGCACAGGCCTTTAATCCTGGCACTCAGGAGGCAAAGGCCTCTGTCTCTCAGTTCAAGAACAGCCAGTGCTACACAGAGAAACCTTGTCTCATAAAACAAAACAAAAATACATTCAATTAAGTTATTAGTTATTGATCTTTTATTTATGAGAGTTTTAGTATACAAAAGATGTAGGTTTTTAGAATTATACTTAACAGTTAATTTGTTTGTCACTACTACTATAATAAAGGTTTATAGAACACCTTCTGCTGTACCCCATAAGCAAGCATATTCCCCCACACTACTTAACTGTGTCTCATGGATTAAGAACAGAGACATTATTTAGCACCTGCCTGTAATTTTAGCACTTCAGAGGCAGTGGTAGAAGGATCAGGAGGATGTCCCAGCCAGCTTTGGTACAATATGAGTTTGAGGTCAGGCTGGGCTACATGAGATCCTGGTTCAGAAAACAAGACAACAAAATTAACAATTAGAGAAGAATATGATAGGTCCTTTTCTTTTCTTTTTAAGATTAATTTATTTACTTTGTGCATATAAGTATACTTTAGCTGTCTTCAGACACACCAGAAGAGGGTATCAGACCCCATTACAGATGGTTGTGAGCCACCATGTGGTTGCTGGGAACTGAACTCAGGACCTCTGGAAGAGCAGTCAGTACTCTTAACCACTGAGTCATCTCTCCAACTGCCCTGGCCCACAGGGATTGGACGATACCCTAGGGAAGGGGCCAAAAGAATGATAGGACAAGAGACTCAAAGAAGAAGCATAAGTCTGAATGTCTGATAAGTGCTTAAACTTTAATGTATTATAAAAACAAGCAGGCCCGAGGTTCGTTTAACAGTCAGGGTCCAGGTCATCCTGTAATTGCAAAGTTCTCTAAGCCCACAAGAATTCCTAGCCCAAATTACTTATCTAAATAGCAAGAAGGCAATTAAAACATTTCTCAGCTCAAATTGTTTATCTGATTAATATTTTCTCCTGGCAGGAGGGCAATAAAGTATTCCTTAACTCCAGCTACTTAACTGACATTTGCTCCCAGGCAAGAAGGGAGTCTTGGCTCCTAGCATCCAACCTGATAGAACCATTTTCATAACACAAATCGAGGCTTTGAATCTTATTTATGCATATTTGATGTTGATTTAGGTAGTGGCAAAGTTAGTCTTATCAGGAGACTAGGACATAGTTATATATGTTATCCCTTATCATTAAGAACTTTTTAAAAGAAAGATTTCACACTTAATTTTTAACTATGTGTATATGTTTGTCTGTATGTTGGTTGCACACATGTGTATAGTTCCTCTGCAGGCTAGAAGAAGGCATTAAGATTCTTTAGAGCTGCACTTACAGGCACTTGTGAGCCCTCTGATAGTGGGTGCCAGGAACTGAACTAGTACTTGCTGTTAACTACTAAGTTTTCTCTCCAGCATGAAGAGCATTTATTCAAAATATACTGTGTAAATACTAAACAAAGGATTAAATTTTGGTTCGGAGATGTAGCATAGTTGGTGTACTGTGTTGACTTCTTCCATTCCTAAGAGGCACAGCTTGCCTGTAATCGTAGCACTAGTATTCAGGAATATAGAGGTAGGAGTATCAAGAGTTAAAGGGCATCCTCAGCCACCTAAGGAGTTTGAGGCCCCTCTGGGGTATATAAAAGGTTCTTTCTTCAGACAAAGACACTCAGCTAGTTGGTGGCACAGTGCCCAGAGGTCCAAACTCAAGTCTGCCAGACTTGACTCCTTTTCTCTGTCTATAGAAGTGGTTCTTAACCTTTCTAATGCTGAGACCCTTAATACAGTTTCTCAAGTTATGGTAACCCGCAATCATAAAATGATTTTCATTGCTACTTCCTAGCTGTAATTTTGCTAATGTTATGGATTGCAATATAAACATCTGCTACACAGATGGTCTTAGGCAACCCCTGTGAGAGGATTGTTTGACACCTCAAAGGTGTTACAGCACAGATAGAAAACCATTAATCTATAGGTCTAAGGAGAAAAATGGAAAGGGTTGCAGGAAGTGTTGATTTGGAAGGGTGGGGCAGAAATGAGAAAAATTACATTTAACGCACTTTAATGTATCAAGTAGTTAGCTTTTACTTTGAAACTAAATTATTGTTGAATTGTTTCCTTTATATGTATGATCAGATTTTAAATCTATGGTGTTTTCTTCTAGTTGGATTGGATGCTGCTGGCAAGACGACAATTCTGTATAAGCTGAAATTAGGGGAGATAGTCACCACCATTCCTACCATTGGTAAGAAAATTTTTACAGTTAGAAGTTAAATTTTGTTTTTGTTAGAGATGATATTGGTAAGACTTAGCAAGCTAATGTAAGAGAATTTCACATTAAAGGGGTTTATTTTGTGGTACATTATTATGCACAGTGGTCATTTTTTTTTTTTTTTCTTACAGGTTTTAATGTGGAAACAGTAGAATATAAGAACATTTGTTTCACAGTATGGGATGTTGGTGGTCAAGATAAAATTAGGCCTCTCTGGAGGCATTACTTCCAGAATACCCAGGTGAGAATTGCCATATATTTGTAACTTTAATTTACAGGTTTTATACTGAGTGTTTACTCAGGGTTTACAAGTCTTCTCTTCACCAGTCTCATTCTTTAGTATACTCTGACTCCTGCCTTTGAAAGTTCAGTTATGTAGTGAGGAAGAACTGAATATAGCTGTTCCCGTGAGATTTTGAATAGGAGTGAATGAGTTCTCAAGAATGAATAAAGGTGGTGGCACACACCTTTATTCCAGCCCTTGGGAGGCAGAGGCAAAAGCAGGTAGATCTCTGAGTTTGAGGACAGCCAGAGCCACACAGAGAAACCCTGTTTTGACACACACACCCCCAAAAAAAACCCAAAACTCAAAAAAAGAATGAGCTATTTTATCAGTAGTTCTTTTTATTTTAACCTTAATTTTGAGATTAAGGTATGTATCACAGTGGCTCTAATAAGACAGTGGTAGAACTTTATTTAGCACAGTCTGTTAACTTGTAAGGCTGGTTTTATATTATATAGGATATATTGCCATGAAAAAGATTTTACTGATTGTGTAGATTAGAAGTGGTCAGATTTGACTCCATTTTGGACTACTGCGGGAGTTTTGAAAATCTCCAAAATCCAGTCATAGGTCAGAACCTTGGGCATGTAAGCCAAGCAGTCTTAGTGTTCTAGTACTTAACTGTGCATTCCGGGTGTTGGATTAAAATTCAGATTGATTCAGTGGGAGAAGCTTCTTAGATTTTGTACTTCTAGCAAGTTCTCTTGGGATATTGATTTTGCTAGTTTGAGTTATTAAAACAGCAGCTCTATTGACACTACTGAACTGTGAGGAGGCCTCTTTGTTGATTAACAGGATTCTTAATGGCTGCATATTAAATGCTAGTAGCCATTCACCTTCCCAGTCAAAGTTGTGACAACTACAAATGCTTGCACACTTGCCAAAAACACTTCTCAGGGACAAAATTATTTCCTGGTGAGAACAACTATTTTAGTTCTCCTGTTCTTGTGGTTGTTTTTTCTTTCTCCCTGAGTGTTGATATTGCAGACATGCACCATTGTGCTGGAGTTTCTAAATGTGAGGAAACTGAAACTTAGAAGTGCTTCAAGATTGAGGAGTTGTAGCTGGGCTGCAGTGGCATGGACCTGTAATTGTAGTACTCGGTAAGAGGGGCTGAATGTAAGCTTGAGTCCAGCCTGTTCTACAGAGTAAGTCCAGGTCAGCTAAGGCGCAGCATAGGAGAGTCTATCTTTAAAAAGAAAAGATCAAGGAGTTCTTTTTTGTTGTTAACCTGGTCTCCGTTCCTGTGTCTCTTGTACCTTATGAGGGTTACACATCAGGTTTTGTTCACTACCCGAGTGAAGAATTTTTCGAAGTAGTATATCAAACACTTGGTGTTTAAGGTTTGTAGTGCTGTACTTAGTCTCCATTAGGGTACATTGTTGCCTGCTAGTAGTAAACACACTTGCTGAGTGGCTGCAACAATCTGGCTTAAGTAGTATATCTTATTAAAGTAAGTGTATGAATATCAAATATGTGGCATAATTTATTACTGAAAAACAAGAATGTGTTCATTCACATGTTTTGGATGAAAATAGATTTTGCAAAGGTAAAGACTTTAAAAAACTTGATTAGAAATAGAAACTAACAGAGTAAACTGGTGCCTAACTAGTGCAGCATCAGTTATTAGATGTGATGAGTGTGTTTAACCAGCACTCGTTGCAACGTGTTAGCACCGTAACTGTTTTAAGGAGAGTTGTAGATACTTGTTTTAAGGAGTATATTTTTGAAACAAAATTAGGCATGATGTAAATCTTGCTGATTTTTAAACCTTAAAACAATAGTATTATCCCTGTTTTTGTTTTTAATGCTTTGTAAGACATGTGAATCATGAATTTGAGATTAGATTTATCCCTTGACAGAACATTCTTCATTCTAGGGAGCTCTTGCCTGCTAGCGAAAGCTTTATGTGGCCTGCTGTAATAACAGCTAAGCTGTTTTAGCTGGCATTTTTTTGCATTCCTAATGGGTTATTCTAACTCTTAACATTTAAACACAGCTAATTTTTTATTGTGGTAAATTCCTCTCCCCTTATTAAATAATTCCAGTTCTTTTTATTTTCTAAATAATTTATTTGCATTTTTTAAAAGATTAATTTTTATTTCGTGTGTATGTGATTTCTTTTGCCTACATACATGTCTGGTGCCTGCAGACCCAGAAGATAGTATTGGACATCCTGGAACTGGAATTACGGATGGTTGTAAACTGCTGTGTGGGTGCAAGGAGCTGATCCTAGGTCCTTTACTAGTGACCTTAACCCCTGAACCAGCTCTGCCGCCCCCAGTTTGTTTGTTTTTTTTAAGTAATCTTTTCTTAGAACAGATGGATTTACTTTTAGAAGCCTGGCTTTTCCATACTGTTGTTCCTAGGCTGCTATAAGAAAGAACTAACATAGAGTTTATTCTTAGATTCTTCCTTGTACTAATACTTGGAATTGGTGACATTATTTACATTTAGAGAAAAAAATGAGAATGTAATGTTAGAAAATGAGATTGGGGTTGGAAAGATGGCTCAGCAGTTAAGAGTGCTAGTTCTCTCAAAAGACCTAGGTTTGATTTCCAGCACCCAAGTTGTGTTGCACAACTCTCCCCAAATGGTGTTGCACAACTCTCTGTAACTTCAGTTCCAGGGGCTCTGATGCCCTTTTCTGACACCTGCTTGCAGGTTCCTGCATGTGTACATAAATACCACTCAGGCACACACACATACCCATTAAAAAAATAAAATTAATTAACTAAAAAAATTCTGCAGGGGTTAGAGTTGTAGAAAGAATATTTAACCAAACATTTAAGTATAATATGCCCTACAGTCCTGCCTATAGCCTGATCTTTGTTTTCGTTTGTTTGCTTTGCTTTTTAAAATATTGTATGTGTGTGTACTCTACTGCATGTATTACCTGCATGCCAGAAGAGGCATCAGATCCCATTATAGATGGTTGTGAGCCACCATGTGGTTGCTAGGAATTAAACTCAGGTCCTCTAGAAGAGCAAGCAGTGCTTTTAACTGCTGAGCCATCTCTAGCCCCCTATAGCCTGATCTTATGGAGACATTTTTTTCTACTGATGTTCCCTCATGTCAGATTGCATCAGCTGACATAAATTAACCTGAACAGAAACTTTTTTCAATTTAAAGTCACTATCCTTCATCTCCCCCCAACTCCCCCCCCCCCC
>JANHMN010000001.1:184390605-184413488 GCA_030674055.1 Rhabdomys pumilio | reverse complement strand
CCCCCCCCCCCATGTGTGTGTGTGTGTGTGTGTGTGTGTGCGCGCGCGCGCGCGCGTGCGCGCATGCGCGCATGTATGTGTATGTGTGTGTGTGTGTGTGTCTCGGGGGAGTACCACTGAAACACAACCTGCATTATTGAGAGGAATCTCTTTTTTCTCAGCACGTGAGTTCTGGGGATCAAATTCAGGTCATCATGCACCTTTACCTGCTGAGCTGTCTTGTTAGCCCCATGTTGGAGACTTTTAACAATTCTATTTATAAACCCTCTGTCTTAGTTAGGGTTACTACTGCTGTGATAAAACACTGTGATCAAAGGAACTCAACCACCAGCCCAGGGACAGCACTACCTACCATGGGCTGGGCCCTTCTGTGCCAGTAACTAATGAAGAAAGTGCCCTACAGCTAGATCTCATGATGGGTGGCCTTTTCTCACTTGAGGGCTCTTCCTCTCTGATGACTTGAGGTAAAACTGACCAGGACACAAGAACATACTTTCTACCCCATGTCTAACTCTCCATACTGTTTTGCTGGGTGTTTTATATTTTGTATGGCTGGTTTAATTTATTGGAAAAAAATTCTCTTTAGGGTCTCATTTTTGTGGTAGATAGCAATGATCGTGAAAGAATTCAGGAAGGAGCAGCTGTGCTGCAGAAAATGGTAAGTATAGACTTTAAGTTGATCGTTTTCAAGGTGTGTAGTTTTGAGTATTGTCAGTGGCTACACATTTTAGAGGTATAAATAAACTTGGAAAACTGTATTGTTTCCAGTTTCTTACAAATGCACAGGAAAGCCTTCTGTGTCCCTGGTTCATTTAAGACTAGAGTCTTTCACATAGCATGTTCTTGGTACACTTCTTGCAATGGAAAAGATAGGTGTCCAAAAAAGAATAATATTATATTATAAAGATAATATTATAAAGAATCATCCCTAAATAAGCTTGCTACTTAAGTACCGTATGATCATGGATACCTATTTTGATACTTACTTTTGTCCTTATCAGTTCTGAACCTGAGTGGGTAATCATGAGGGCTGAATGGTGACAAATATAGACTGGAGGATGATTGGCTTTAAACAGTTGTGCTGCAGGAATGGCAGTACACGCCTGTGATTCTCAGCACTTGGCAAGTGGAAACAGCAAAATCTCAATTTTGAGACTAGTCTAAGAGAAAAACAATAACAAATGCAAAAAATGCTTTTTTTCTTAAAAGCAAATCATTATTTGTTCAAACTGAAGGATATGAGATTTATAAGAGTGCTTAAAATTTACATAGAGAAATTTAATTGGTGTTCAACAGCTTGTTTAATGTTAAATAAAATGTATATTTAGGAAGACTTGTGCATGCATAGTTTGATTTTTCGATGAGTAACTGCTAACGGCGTAGCCTTTATCTACAGCTTCTGGAAGATGAGTTGCAGGACGCAGTGCTGCTGCTTTTTGCAAACAAACAGGATTTGCCAAACGCTATGGCCATCAGTGAGATGACAGACAAATTAGGTCTTCAGTCTCTCCGGAACAGAACAGTAAGTATTGGTAGGGACACTAAGCTCCTCACTGGTGAAGTCAGGGTAATTAGCTGTTTATTAGTATTATTAGTTTATTACTATTGTTTTTGTTGTTGTTGTTTGGAGGTAGGGTCCCACTTGTAGTCTTGGCTGGCCTGGAACTTACTATGTATACGTAGACCATGCTGGCCTCAAACTCAAAAGAGATCTGGTCACCTCTGCGTATGTCACAGTGCTGGCCCAGTTTAAATGTGTAATAATTATTTTCTTTGGACATATAGGACATTTGTAAAAATATGATTTATAGGGCTCTTTAAAAAAACTGTAAATACTACCTTGAATTTTGCTTTTTAAAAATATTGGTTTTCTATTTTTTTAAATTTTATTTTTATTTAATTTTATCTTCTGTATTGATGTATTAACAGTGTTGAGTTGAATATGTAGAGGTTGCAGACATTTTTAAATTTGTATCATTCAAGTAGCTCTCCAGCTATTTATTTTTACTATTCTTCATGGTGTTAGGATGTGAATCCAAAGTGTTTTTTACACAAGTTATAGTGATCACTCTACCACTGAATAGTATCTCAGCTTAGCAAAAATTTTATTCTTGGCTTGCTTTTTTTTAGGTGATGCTCACTAAATATACTCTGTGCTGGCCTTAAACTTAGGGACATCCTCCTGCCTCCTGCTTTTCTTTCCTCAGTACAAGCATTGCAGGCACACAAGCATACCAAACTCTACATGTTGGGTTGTTTATGAAAGACCCAGGATCTACCAACTGTAACTTAGATCATGTTGTCTAGTACTCTTTGCTTACTAACTTTTAAAACTTCATGGAGAAACCTCTACTGATACATTTTTTTAAAAGATATTTTGAATACAAAATTATAAGAAGTACTGTACCTGATATCAAATAGCCTAACATTTTACATCAGTGATTGATGTGTTGGTAACATAAATTGTATGACAAACATGAGACCTTGGTTTTTTGTTTTTTTGGTTTTTTTTGTTGTTGTTTTTTAAAGATGCTGTCAAAAACTTGAGTATCCTGTCCTTTAAGAGAGCTTTGCATTGATTTGCCGACATGGCAGATACCATTTATTTATTGGATAGCATGTTGCAGTGTCCTACCTGGATTAAAAAAGAAACACAGTAAGAGATAGAAATTTTTCCTGCGCCGGGCGGTGGTGGCGCACGCCTTTAATCCCAGCACTTGGGAGGCAGAGGCAGGCGGATTTCTGAGTTTGAGGCCAGCCTGGTCTACAGAATGAGTGCCAGAACAGCCAGGGCTACACAGAGAAACCCTGTTTCGAAAAACCAAAAAAAAAAAAGAAAGTTTTCCTGTATGGTAAACCTTCAGTGACCTTGCACGTGGAAATAAGATTTTTATTCTAAGGTGAAAAAAGACTCTTCTGTTAAAAATAAATAAATTATCCATTAAATATGAATTATTTTCTATGTGTTTCAAGTTTTGTGAGTTTTTTGTTTTGGTTTGGTTTTTTTTTTTTTTTTTTTTTTTTTTTTGAGACAGGGTCTCCTTTTTTTAATATTGTGTTTATATTTTAATGTGTTTATACAAGCAAGTAAAAATTTTTATTTAAAATGTGAGGTTTTTTGGAATATGTGAGACCAAATATGCTAAAATTGTTTTTTAAAAAATAAAATAGTTTGAAAAGAAAAAACTCTTAGAATATCAACAAACACCTTTCAGAAATGTACCCCTTTTATCCTGAAATTGTGGCATAATGCAGAGGACGTGCCTAGCACACGTGAGGGCCCAAGTATAATCTCTACCACTACAAAAATCAATGTTTAAAAAGTTTGCTCATGTGTCTGCTTACTTTATAATGAGGCTCTTAGGGATTGAGTAGGTAGTTTGAGATTTTCCCACTCCTCAGCTTATGTGGGTAAAGGTAAACTGACATACTCACTGAAGAATAGATGTAGTTTTAAATGGGTAGAGTGGGAAAAAGAGGTGGAGAACATACCTGAAGGATATTGTCCAGTGACCTTTATAGTTAGCTAGAACGTTAAGTTCATGTTTGTGGGATGTAAGTACTTATGTAAATACGGTGACTTTAGTTTTTTTGTATACTTATAACTATTTAGCAGTGTCCTTAGGCATTTATGGGAATGGACTTAATATTTTTTGTTTAAAAATGGCAGTATGTATTGTCTTGTTAATCAAGTATTTTCTTGTTCTTTTTTTCACAGTGGTATGTCCAAGCCACTTGTGCTACACAAGGAACTGGTCTGTATGAGGGACTGGATTGGCTGTCAAATGAACTTTCAAAACGTTAAATGAAACTGGATATCTAACCAAGGACATGTTTGATAGAATTGGTCTAGGCTTGTTACAACAAAATTAGTTTGCATCTTGGTTATTAAAGGATATCTGAGACAGGTTTGGGCAGAAATTACAGCATTTAAAACTTGTTTTGTTGCCAATTATTGTTTACCAAGAACAATGTTGCTATTTAGCAATATGCTTGGGTTTAAGAGAAATTCTCCTTGGGAAAGAAAAGTATCATTATACTTCCTTGAACCTAAATGCCTGGATATATAGCTATTGTGACACTTTTAAACAAATCTGTTTTGAGTGTTTTTTGAGCCCACACCAATAATGTTTTAAAGTTATTCCCTTGATACTTTACTGATACCTTTATCATTCCTTGGACAGTCTGCTGATTTAAAAATGTAGCATTCCATTTGTATTTATTTCTATCCCTTGCCAAAAAAGATTTTTCTAATAATGCTTGTACCGGCCAGGGTTGTTCTCCAAAACACTATCCAGTTTTCTTGTACTGAGAACCCCCCCCCCCACCCCCATTATTGACTCCTGGCTTCTGTCAGCCAACCTTTGGTGTGGGTTGGACTTGATAGCTAATTCTGTGCTGGTTGCAAAGAGTTCATATTGAGATAACTTTTAATATTCAGCAGCTTGTCTTCCTTTATATTGTTATCTTTTTTATGTTGCATGTTGCTTTTGGAATCAGCCAGACTCTTTGCCCAGTATATGATAGTTCTGCTGGTATTTTACTGTTTATTGATGAACATATCTTCATTAAGAATTTTTTGAAAACTCATCAAATTCAATGAATAAGTTTTCTTCATAACCCATTTGGAATTATTCCTAATAAAATGATTTTAAAAAAACATGGTTGTGTGTTCTTTTGAGCCTTTGCAATATTTGAAACTGATTTCCTTACATAACAAAGTGGATTTTCATATTTTACATGGTACAGCCAAATTTACTTATGGTTTAAATTGTCAGTAAACTTAACATGGGTTATCATATGCATTAAAATAAGGTACAGTATGAAGAATTTTATTTTTTCTAGTAGAATACCATTTGAAGCTATGAAGTTCAAAGTCAGATCAAGAAGAGGAACGAGTTGTTATAACATGAACTCCAGAAGCAAGAGTATGAAGGGTGGGTGCTGAAGCCCAGTCGGTAGATGCTTGCCTTGTATACATGTAGCTTGATCCCAGTGTCATGTGGCACAGAGGTGGCAGGACTATCATAAATCATCATCATCCACCTAGTGAGTTTGAGGCTACCATAAGACCTTTCTCAAAGAAAATAAGACTACAAGTGGGTATGTGTGCATTTGACAACATCAGATGGAATGCATAGCTAAGTGGTGCTACTCTGGAGAATAGTCCACAAGTACTGTGGGATTCAGCATTTCAAAAATCAGCACAAGATGTGTACGACTTATTTGTTACAGTGGCAACAGCGATACATGCTGTAACTACTAGTTGGAGTAGAGTTTTGTCTATATTGTCTCATGTATTATAAATGATTTTTTTATGATTTGTAATAGCTCTTACAGATGTAGATAAACTAGTGGATCAAAAAATGTATTTCTTTGTTTGCTTGTGTTCTTGAGACAGGGTTTCTCTGTGTAACAGTCCTAGCTGTCTTGGAACTTGCTTTGTAGACCAGGCCGGTCTTGAACTTAAGAGATCCACCTGCCTTTTCTTCCCAAGTGCTGGGATTAAAAGTATGAACCACTACACCAAACTTCAAAATTTTATTTCTGAAGTCAATTACATGCTTGTAAAATGTGTGTTTTTATATTGTTCATAAAATAAAACCCACTGAATTTAGCAAAGTAAACTGAAGCAGTTTCTAAGTATCTCAAATAGGTTATTGGGATAAAAGTACGTTTAGTTAGTCTGCTTCATTTTACGTGATTGAAATGTCCTTAGCCCTTCTTTCCAAGTAAGAGGGGTCTTTCTTTTTAGAGAAAAGGAACTTCCATAAGTTAAGTGGTTGGAAGTGTAAGTTCCACTACATTTTAACTTTAAAACTAAGTAGTAACTAATGTAAGTGCACATTACTACAGTAACTTTAAAAACTAAGCGAGAGGGATGGCTCAGTGCTTCAGCACTGGCTGCTCTTCCAGATTGCCAGCACCCAGATGGGGTTTTACAACTATCTGTAACTCCAGCTCCAGGGGTTCCAAAGCTCTCTTCTGGCCTCTTTGGGCACTGTACATATGGTAAACAGACATACATGAAGACAAAACACATAAAATGAAAAAAAATTAAATATTTGCCAGGCAGTGGTGGCAAATCTCTTTAATGCCAGCATTTTAGTTAGATTTAGGCAAATATTAATAACAAGGTTATTTCTATAGTCCACGTAACATGTTTAAGTGGCTAAATTAACAAGTGACTCAATAAACTGCAAAACCAGGATTCTGTCAAATAAGTAAAGCAGCTTAGTTATTGATGCCTTTTATATCGTTGTTTACAGTAGAAGAAATGAAACTAGGTTCCCTCCCAACTTGTACTCCACTCTGCCAATGAGTGGTGTGCATTCAGTTTCATTGGCACTTAAGGACTAGCTCTTACAAACGGTTCTGCCTTTAGTTAACTTGCGTTTTTTGTCCAGATGTAGTGCCATTCAATAGGTATGTATGGTATTCTGTCTACATGTTCACATTACATAATTTCAGTCCTTGTGTTCCATGGTGTTTTAAAAATTAAATGGAAGTTTTAAAAGGAATTAGATTTTAAGTAACTTGTAATTTTTCTATTAGTATATTGTACTTAGATCAGTTAAATCATTGTAAGTATGTATGCACACAAAATTGATACAGGGTGTGATACTGTTTTAGGAATCCATTTGGAGTCTTACAAGTAGGGACCACATATTCCATAGAGGAAAGAGGAATGTAAATTAAAAAGCAAAAGCAGTACACGTCATACTAAAATACCTGTAATCAGCAAACTTCTTTAAAGTGTTAAGGATGTGTAGAAATTGGACCCTCATGCTTTGCTGGTAGGGATTGTGTGCCTGCTTTCAGTAATTTCTCAAAAGGTAAGTCTGTTTCCACATGACCCAACAGTTCTGCCACTGTGGAAGAGGAACGCCCAAGAGAAATGAAAACACCCACACAGAACTTGTACACAAATGTCGATAGCAAAGTTATTGGTGGAAGCATTATGAATGTCCATTAATCTACAAGTAGATAAATAAAATGTAGTATAACCTAACAATAGAAAATTCACTTTAAAACCCAGTATTGATACTACAACATGGAAACCCTAAACAGCCTAAGCGGAAGAGTCAGTCACAAAATACATATTTTTGAAATATGTATTCATGAAAGTCCAAAATAGACATTTCATGGAGACAAAGGTAAAGGGTTGCCAGGGCAAACAGTGACTACCCAGAAGTACAGGGTTTCTCTGACATTCAAATACCAAAAGCTCTTAAAGGTAACCACTAATGTAAGATAAGGGGAAGGTTAGGATGATGGGAAATAAGAAAAGGGAATGTAATTTGTTTCAGGTAATCTGTAACACTACCATTAACCCAGTTTTTCTTTAACTGCACTGGGACAATCTCAATATTCAGGCTGGCCTCCAACTTACTAAACAGCTGTGGATGACACAGAACTGATTGATCTGCTTCCACCTCCCAAGTGCTAGGATTATTGTTACGTGCCACCTTTAACACCTGTCAAAATACAGTATTTTCTATGTAACTTTGGATGTATTGTTGGCAATAAAGTGCCTATTCAATATAAGCAAGTCAACTAAACTGTCAAAATTCCCTACAGAACCAATCCCAAATAGTTCTAGGAAGCACATACAAATTAGCAAATATGCAACCTATTAATATTTCAGTATACTAAGGGATGTGCAATGGCAACTCCAGGGTATCAGAGAGTTGCCAGATGAAATAGGCTTATGTTTACCACAAAATGGGTATATGATGGAGATAGTTTTTAGTGTCCCAAGGAAATTGTTTTTGTTTTTCAAAACAGCCTGGTCGTCCTGGAATTCTGACCTTGAACTCAAGAGATCCACCTGCCTCTGCCTCCAGAGAGACCAACGGCATGCACCACCACACGCAGCTTTCGGTGAGTTTAAAAGTGAATAATAAAAAGCAGTATTACAGAGCCAAGTGGTGGTGGTGCACATCCTTAATCCCCACACTTAGGAGGCAAATCTCTAGAGTTTGAGGATAACCTGGTCTACAAAGTGAGTTCCAGGACAGCTGGGGCTACATAGAGAAACCTCAGGAAAACACACACACACACACACACACAAAATCACAGAACTTGGGTTTTGACAAATCAAGAGGGTCCTATCAGAATAAATCAGACTGGAAATTGATAGGAAGCTAGTTGAACTGACTGCTTTTAACAGTTGGTTTTTCTAGTAGTTTTTTGGGTGATTTTTAATTTCATGTGTATGGAGGTGTTTTGCCTGCATGCCTGGAGCCCAGAAATGTCAATTGAGAATGCTGGACCTCCTGGACCTGGGGTTACAAAAGGTTGTGAGCCATCATGTGGGTGCTGGGAAATGAACTCCAGGTTCTTTGAAGAACAAGTGGTCTATTCAGCCTCAGGTTTAACGTTTTAAATGTCACTTATTAATAGTTACATAGTGAATGGTATCAACTAGCTCAACTGATAAGGTTAATGTTTGAAATTAGTTTCTATATAAATTAAAGTTTAGCATCTGTATTGTTAGTACACTACAGGTGGTCACGTAATATTTA
Organism: Rhabdomys pumilio; assembly: GCA_030674055.1. Classification (NCBI taxonomy): domain Eukaryota; kingdom Metazoa; phylum Chordata; class Mammalia; order Rodentia; family Muridae; genus Rhabdomys; species Rhabdomys pumilio. Next base: position 184,404,960 of record JANHMN010000001.1, on the reverse strand, counting down.
CCCTACCCCTTAATTTAATAGGGTGAATTCCAGCTTAAGTTTTATTGGCTTAAAGTTTATGTAACCTTGAATTTAGAGATTTTTTTAAAATCTGTAATATGTAACAGCTTGAACTTTTTATTATACATTATAATACACTATTATACTAAGTTATCTTAATATTTAAGACATTCTTGCCATCTGCTAATCTGTATCTTTTAGATTTTAAAGTGGACCAATTTAAAAGTAAGTTCTCTGCAATTGCTGAACTGTGGAATATGGCCTTTTGTTGTGCAGGTCTTAGGGCTTTACCAAACTTGTTTACAGGCAAGGTTGTATTTTTAACTTTGATATTCACAATTTTCTTTTTTCTTTTTTTGGTTTTTCGAGACAGGGTTTCTCTGTATAGCTCTGGCTGTCCTGGAACTCACTTGGTAGACCAGGCTGGCCTCGAACTCAAAAATCCGACTGCCTCTGCCTCCCAAGTGCTGGGATTAAAGGCCTGCACCATCACCACCTGGCCACAATTTTCTTTAAAGGAAGCAGTAAAACCTTTCCCATTTGGCACGAACTCATAAAAACAAGTAGCAACTGCTGAAGGTGGGCTCTGGAAAGAGAGGTCTGAGAAGCTGCTTAAAATAAGTATGTTTGTGACGGCAACAACTTCAGTTCTAAAGTCAAAAGCATGTCATTAAAGTATCACTTCATATTAACTAGGATGGCTGTTTAAAAGTGTGTGAGGATGGAGGGAACCCTGAACCTGTATGTAGCAGTGAGGGAGGTATACGACAGTGTAGTCACTGTGGGAGAGTATGACAATGTTGCAGAAAGCTAAAGAGTGTTATGATCCAGCAATTTACTGAAGTATCTACTCTAAAAGATCTGAAAACAGATGTTTGGACTGAGTGTATAGCACAGACCAGTCCATACACCATTCCAGGGTTTGATTCCCTAGTACTACCAAAAAAAAAATTAATAATAATAAATAAAGGATGTTTGACCAAAACCTTGAGCACAAATAACCATAGAACTAGTCACTATAGCAAAAATAACAATTCAAATGTTCAGATAAGCAAGATGTATTATCCATGCAATAGAAAATATTCAGCTGTAAAAAAGGTGAAGTATTGGTACATACTGTAACACAGATAAACCTGAAAAATATCAAGTCAATACAGACATATATCAAAACTGGCAGATGATATATCTATAATGGTAGAGAACGAGGATATAATTTAGGCTTTCCTTTTGAAGTGATGAGAATGCCTTAGAATCAGTTACACAACAGTGAATGTATTAAATACAACTAGGTTGTATACATTTAAATGATTAACCTTATATAAGCCTTACCTCAGTGCTTTGGTATTGTAATCAGAATGCAGTACTGTTATATTGTAGTGCTAAAAACTCACCCAGATAATAACTCATCACTACTTATTAGAAATGGCATATTTCTTAGAAAAATAGGACCATAGAACTTATTTCATCAGCGAAAGCTCTTAAAACTGTTTCCTCTCTACAAATGAAATCAAGATAGTAATTCTTGCAAGTATGCTGACCAACAGATTTTCAAGTGTTTAATTTCAAAAGACGTCCCTATTGAGTTTTATGATGAAATACTTCAAACTTTTATTTTCCCTTACATTCTAGAGATTTTAGATTTTAGAATTTTAAAGAAAAGATACTGTAACCAGAAATGATATTCTTGCTAATCAATTAAGAACCGTTAGTGTTATTAGGACAACTTTAAGAGTTGATTTTAATAGAATAACATACTCTAAAATATTCACTTCCTTTACTAAGAACTTGTGACATAAATGTGGTTTGCCACAAAGTTGCTAGACTTCTCAGAATTATTAAAATTACTAAAGATGTCAAAAGTAATAGAAAAATTCAATCATGAAGATAGCTTTAAACACTTCTGATTATCACCTTGTCCTATCATAAGTACAAATAAGTTTGGTATAATCTTCCTAGAATTTGTGGAGTGCTCCCTACCTTTGCACTCCAGTCAATCTGTATGCTGGAGTCAAATCTTTACACTTCATTATCTGACTATCCTCAACTATCCGTATATGACCTGATTATACCATTTAATCCACAAATATCAAATTTAAGGATTTAAAATGTGGGATGTTTGGTAAATCACACAGTTCAGTCTCACCATGGAGTTGATATAGGATGTCAATGCATAGGTATGAATAATCTCACATTACAAACACTTTCAATATGTTGACTTCTTGCTGAGTAAATTACTGTTAATTCCTTAAGAGTTCATGTAAGTATGTCAACATGGTTATCTGAAGGCAAAACAAAACCAAATTTTGAAAAGGGTTGTAGCTTTGCTGTAGCTTGGCAGTATTATTACACATGGTTAGCATGCTTGGGGGTCTGGGTTCAATCCCCAGCAACACAGAAATAAAATAATACTGAAAATATATTTTGCAAAAGAACTAGTTCTGACTATATAAAATGCCATTGAAATGCTCTCCAAAGTGGCATGTATCTGGCTGGGAATGTAACTGAGTGCCCTGACTTTGATCCTTGGAAAGAGAAACAACCTACTACCATATTTAGGAAGGCACAATTTGGTAACATCAACTTTTCATCAGTTTTTTTTTTAAGCATCCCAAGAAACTGCCATTTTAATGGTTATTTCCCTCTAAATAATTTGAATAAAGGTTCAATGTGAAGTGTAAATGAAATGCTTATATTCTCAGACTTGCTAACCTAATAGTATCTGATAGCACAGACCACATTAGAATATGGGGGAAAAAAAAAAAACCCACATTTTCAAAAGAGCAGAGTTCATATGGTACTGGATTTACAGATTAAAAATTCTGAAATATGGGCTTCAAGCCTGGAAAATAAGACTTCTTCTTGAGGTGAGAGTCCTTTACTATCTAAGCCAGAAGTTAACTGCAGAAAGCTATGCTTATGCTACAGTTAAACCTGAACATCACAGAGCAATAGCTAAAGCATCACCAAGAAGGTATGGTGAGAACAAATGTAGTAGAAGTATATAAACTAGATACGAATCAAAACACAACTTGGAATTTCTCATCTTAAAATGTTGGCTTCATTTTAAAATTTTCTTTACATATAAATTATGTGGCACTGTTCTGTTCCTCGAGCTATAATGCTTACATCTATAAAAAGTTTATTTCAAATATTGACAAAAGTCTACCATTCCCTTTTTCCTATGTTTGTAGCCCAAGCTGGCCTTGACCTGTGTAACCCAGCCCAGGACTGACCTCAAAGCACTTCTGCCTGAGTGCTAGGATTACAGCTATAAAGCACCATGCCTGCTTCCCTTTTTTCCTATTTATAAAACTGACAGTTTTGAAAACACTTCTAGCTTAGAAATGCTCAATGGTTCATATACATTCTGAAGCTTCTATCAGAAGTTTCTCATAAGATAATTGTGTTGTATTCTTTCATATCATTATGGTCAAGTACCCTGTATGCTTACAGATATTTTGAGTAAGAGTGAAGGCAAGGGATCAAGTCATGTTCCTGGCCCCTTTGAACACTCTATTGTGCTTGCATCCTACTATTACAATGAGCTGAACTGCAAGTGAGAAGACAAATCAGATGAATTGTACTGTCATTGGTACACTCACAAACAATGCTACAGGGAAATACCTGGCTAACTGAAAAAGAAGAAGCTGCAAGAATTGGTAATGGTATATTTTAATCTTTTGTTAAAGCTCCAAAATTATCATAAATTCTAACCAAATTGAGGTAGTGACAGACTAATGTATTCCAGGTGTCTGAAGTCTCTCATGTTTTACCTGCATGTCTCCTCCCCCAATTATATTAACATAATTCAATGTAAAATGTGCTTTGAAAGAAACATTGAGATTATTCAAATAGTACTTAAAAATCTTAATTACCAGCTTAAAAAACTTATAAAATGTATACAATAATTCAATTTTATTCTTGCTAGTCATAAATATGTTTTCCTCCAAATTCAGGGAATTAAAAAAAGAGGATAAAGATATTATATGATGCAAACATTACGAATTGGTTCTGTAACAAAGCCATCTGGAACTTAACTAGCAGGGAATGACCATAAAGTTTAGTGTCTAGATCGACTCACTGAAGGTTCAAATATAAGCTTTGTTTCTTATTCCATTTTCTGAAAAGTACCTAGCCTCCTTTCAGAGTTAGTGAAGCAAAATCTATTTCCATTTTAAGTCACATACAAGTGCTATGTGGTCAGAAGGATGAGAAACACTAGGCAAGGCCTGGTGGGTGGTAACGTCTTCATGACTAGGTAATGGGATCACCTGTTCAACCTCTAAAGCATGTAAGTCAATAAAAATGTAATCGAGACATCCATGAAAGCCGCCAACATAATTTGTGTAAGCAGGTTCACCACACGCACTTTTCAGTTTGAAACAGTGTGTGAGAGACATGTTGCATCTCTCCTCTTCTCCATTGGAAGTCCAATCTTCATGATCCTCTGGAATGCTGCCATTGATGACAAAATGATACATTCCTGTTGATGGCGTACTGTTAAAGTCTCCACAAAATATAACAGGTATTCCAGGATATAGATCACATGAGACGTGTCTAATGTGAACCAAAGCTACTGCCATTTGAATGAGACGAATGTAGCCACCTACAAACAAACAAACAATATTAGTGCTAGGTATGTTTTAAAGTGTCCCCCATCCCGGGGAGCGTACTGCACCTACAAATCATGGTACCTAAATGACATGCAAAACACACACACACACACACACACACACACACACACACACACACACACCCCTACCTTACTTTTGATTTTTTTTTTTTTTGATAAGAGTTTTGAAATACATGTTGGTCTGGAACTTGAAATCCCGCTGCCACAGACTCCTTAGAGCAATTACAGGTGTGTACCCCCACTCCAGCCCTATCCAACACTTATCTTGAATGCCACTCAGATATTGTAGGTGATTATTTCAAGTTGCTAAAGCTTACAAAAAAATCTGTCTTGGGCCTAGCAAGATGACTCAGCTGGTAAAAATGCTTGCTGCCAAATCTGATGACCTGAGTTCAATCCCAGGGACCCCTATGTGGAGCAAGAGAACCAACTCTGACCTCCGCACATTCCTCCTGGCACACACACATGCTAAATATAAATGTGTGCGTGTGTGTGTGTGTGTGTGTGTGTGTGTGTGTGTGGGTACAGCTTTAATAACATTAAGTCTCAATGTTTAAGTCATTGTAAAGCTAAATAAAACCCACCTTTTGGGTGCCAGTAGAGATGGGTATTAGCAACACATATCTTTTTAGAAGAGTCCATTGTAGACTGAAGAACTGAAATCTGTAATAGGAAACATCAGAGTTCAGTTGGTGTCTGCCAATCTCCTGAAGACATTTTTGGTTTTGGTTTTTGTTGTTTAAGACAGTTTCTCACTATATACTCTTGGCTGTCCTAGAACTCACTATGTAAACTAGACTAGCCTTGAAACTCATAAAAATCCATCTTCTTCTTCCTCCAAAATTCTAGGATTAAAGGCAGGTGCCACAATACCTGATTCTCTGGAATGTTTTGTACTTAAGATTGTAGGCTGAGCTATTTTATTCCACAGTCTCTTGAAAACTAACTGACACTACAAGTTTTAAGGTATGGTAACATGAATAAATATAACATTTTAGTAACCATCCAATATACACCATTATGAAAAAATACATTATAGTTGACAAAATTAAGATTGAATACTGTTTTCAAGTGTGAAAGCACTTGTCCTGGAGTCAGATCTGTTTGAACAGTCTAGCATTTACGGCACTGTGTCTCGAAGTAAGAAACCATATCACCTCCCTCATAGATATGTGTATTCAATTAAGTGAATTTACACAGGAGCGCACAGAACACAATGGTGCTCCAAAGTGGGTAGACATTCATTCACTCAGAAAAAAAGCCACTACTTAAAACTCTGAACAAAAACAATGAAAATGCCCTTAAAGACCATGGGCATGGTGCCTCACAACTTCAATCCCAGCACGTAAGAGGCGGGTGAATCTCAGTGGTTCAATGCTAGACTGGCCTCCATACTTTTATGAACCAGCATAAGGGCGTTTGAACATTTTCTCATTTATGAAACAAGAATAGTATCTGTAAAAACAGATTAAAAAGTCAATTACTTTTTCTTACATACTAGTTAGCAATAGTGACAGAACAGATCTTAAAACAGGAGGCACTTACACTTGTGACTGCTTTAAAGTGCTCTTAAAACGGTGTATGACAAGTTACTATGTCCACCTGGATTGTAAGCACTAAGGAATGAGTCTATTCATCTTGCTCAAGGCAACCTGCGGCAGGATAGGCACACTAGGCGAGGTTAATATGTGTGCTGAATTAAGGAACAGGCTACACTTTTAAGACGCTAGAGCAAAAGTACTTTAAAGAAATACGTATTTTCAATGACAAGTACTAACACCCACCCCCCTCTACTCCGACAGCCCCTAATTATGGGCGAGTATGAAGAAAACAGTCAGAGCTACTTGACCTGAAGGACAGACGATCTCTGGAGTACTTTCTCCTGTGCTAATGGGTTCAAAGCCAGTTTCTCTAGTAATTCTTTGAGCAGTGGGTCCGACTTCAGGGCTTCTTGAAAAGAAATGTCGTGTTGGCTAAGGAGCCTGAACTTCGACTTCCGGTAGAAAGTGGCCAGGCCTTCGTGCTGCTTGATTCGGAACACGCCCTCCAGTCCGAAGGCCTCCAGGGCCGGTACCAAGCTGTCGGAGAACACTGCGCGGTCCACCTCCTGCAAACAGATGAGGTCAGCGTTGTAGCCTGTGAGCTCCTTCTGTATAAGGTTCTGGCGGTAGTCAAGCTCCAGGGCGTAGGGGGCACAGTACGGGTACAGGACTGTCCGAGAAAACTCAGTCTGGGCGTACGTGTCTGCTAGGATGTTGTAGGAGACAGTGCGGATGAAAGAGTCCTCTGTCACCTTCTTGGTGTACAGATGTCGATGGTCAAAAGTGCACGTGCCAGGCCCGGCTTCCACCGGACACACGCTTTCTAGCTCGCGGCTTGGCCCGAAGCGCTGCCCATTGCCCGGCGTGCAGTGAAGCTTGAGCCGTAGCCCGATGTCAGCATTGCACGGGGTGTATACGCGTTCGTTCACGCCCGTCTCGATCCAAGCTGAAGACTGCAAAGAGTGAGACGATGACGCGAGAGCACTGTCCCCAGGTTCTGCCGCCCCGGGTTTGACTTCTTTGTACCAGCGGAACACGGAGTTGGCGGGATCCCCAAATTCCAGACCGAGTTTGGGGCACACTGGGAAGCCAGCCATAATGTAGCGCGGCAACTGTAGTTCCGTGAAGGCAGGCGGGTTGCGCTCCACCTTGTACTTGACATCGCCGATCTGCAGCACTGCTCCGTCCTGCCAGGCGTCCACATTGAGCACATCCTCAGCCACCGCCTCCTCTCGGTAGTACAGCTTCACCACCGGCTCGCAGGTCGCAGCCGGTTCAGGGCCTGTCGCCGCACAGGCCACGCCACCGCTCGAATGGGCTCGGTTCTTCTTGCTCTTCTTGGCAGCCGCTACCTTAGCGTGTCCCTTAAGGGCGTTGGTAGCGATCCGGCTGAGGGCCCGGCCCAGAGGCTCGCTCTGGTCCCGCTGCATGTTTTTGTGGCTGCCGTCGGCCAACGCAAAAGACAGGCTCAGCTTGGGCTCCGAGGGCACACAGCGCACCACCGCGCGCTCCATGGCGCGCTCCGCCTCGTGAGTCGCGGCTTCGGCCCGGTTGCGCCGCTCCACCACCGACCGGACTCCACGAAGCGCGGCGCGACCTGGGAGCCTCCACATGAACCTGGCAGCTGGCAAGATCAGAGATCCAGAGTCGCCCGGTGTTAAGTCCACAGGGAGGAGCGGCAGCAACCGGCTACAAGACCCATTCAGACCGGGAACTTCCGGTCGGCCGCAAGCATAAGCCACGGTGTGAGCATAAAGCGCGTGGTGTTCCCGATTCGCACTTTCGCCATGTTCACTTGCCCGTTCATTCTACTCATAGCTGCCAATCTCGAGATTCAAGCGCCTTGGTGTTTGTATCCAACATGGGTTAAAGGCAAAGAGAGAAGGAAATAAAAAAGTGCCAGAGGGAACTACCAAAACCCTGGAGTTTTGTTGAAAGTGCAGACTGAGGGCGGGAACAATAGGCTTACGAACCGGAAGTGACTGGGCGGTATCTCCGGGAAACACTAGGCTTTCTGTCATTTCCCGTTGCTCCGGTCAGGGTTGAGTGTGAGCACCGGGCTCCCCACCAGGATTGCGACGTCCACTCTTCACAGTTGACGGACTTGTTCTTTATTTTTTGAGGTGTGGCGGATTGAGTGAAGCTAGGCACAGGCCCGGAGCCTGTGGCGGCTAAGTAGCTCCGAGCCGCCTGCCCGGGTTTCTCCATCAGCTAATGAGCGCTGAGGATACAAAAGCACAAGCCTCACGGTTTTGTTGTTGTTAGTTTTGAGGTACGTTTCGTATCCATCGCGTAGAAACGCGGAACCCAGAAAGACAGAGTCAAAGCTACAAGGCATAGTAACTTGACAGAAAAGGTCCCGACACGTTTCCTGAAGTTGTTAGTGTTTTAAGTAGTTAAGAGTTTGGAAAGCTTTTTCTTTGTAGGGTTGCAAGGTTTAGCAAAAATTACAGAACTCAGGTAAAATTTGAATTAAGAACTCTTCAAACGAAGATGCTAAACCCTTCCCCCTTTTACTTTATTTGAAGATTAAATTTAGCCTAGGGTTTTGTTTCTATTTTTATTTCTTTAAAAACTCTTAACACGAATGATCTTGGTTTATTTGTAGACCAAAACAAAGTCCTATCTGACTGGAACAGTGAGTCCAGGGAGCAGTAGCCTGTAAGAAAGACCCTTCGACTGTACTGAATTCATATTGTCAGGCCTGGCAGTAACCACCTTTACCCACTCTGCCATTTTGCCAGCCCAGACCTTTTGTTTGCATGATCTTTTATTTTTCAAGAAGTATTCTGAAAATGTCAAATCTCGTGGAAAGTTTGTTTTTAATTCACAAGCTTGAAAGTAGTAAGTAAATGTCTTTTTGTTGTTTTTGTTTTTCAAAACAGGGTTGATTTGTATATTCCTGGTTGTCCTGGAACTCAGAGGTCTGCCTCTGTCTGCCTCCTGAGTGCTGAGATTAAAGGTGTGCACCACCATGCCCAGCTGTAAATGCCATTATTGAAGATATATTTTTTATTAAATTGACTTACAGCCCCACTTGTAATTATGTAATTGAAACTTGACATTGAGAGATTAGGCAATAGTATGATTTTGATAATACATATTGGGAGTAAAATGACTAGGAATAATTTTATTCTTAAATCAGTGTCAAGAAACACAAACTGGGCTGGAGAGATGGCTCAGTGCATTAAGAACACTTGACTACCCTTCTGAGAGGTCCTGAGTTCAATTCCCAGCAACCATATGGTGGCTCACAACCATCTGTAATGGGTTCTAATGCCCTCTTCTGGTGTGTCTGAAGACAGCAACAGTATGCTTATACAGATAAAATATATATATATATATATATATATATTTAAAAAAAAAAAAAGAAACATAAACTAAGGGTACAGTTCAGTGGCAGAGTACTTGGCTAGCAAGTGTGAGGATTTAAGAAGGCCTTAGAGAAAGAAAATCTGCACCATTGGTGAGATAGCATAGTTGGTATAGTGTTTGCCGTGCAAGAAAGAGGATTTAAGTTTGATCCTCAGAATCCGGATGAAAATGCTAGGTAGAATGGTATGTGCTTGTAATTCCAGCTCTGGGATTACAGGTGGGGCCTTGGGGTTCTGGGCCAGACAGTCTTAGCCTAATTACAAGCTCTGGGTCAATGAGAGACCCTGTCTCAAAAACTAAGGTGGTTGTGTCTGAGTAAAGACACTGAAAATTGACATCTGACCTCTACACATGAACATATATATGTGTGCTTGTTCACTCCTCCACACACACAACACATGTGCCAACATAGACACATGATTTAAGTTTTAAATTAAAAGGAACCTATAAAGCTAAGCTAGGCATGGTGGCACATACCTGTAATCCCATCATTTGGGAGAATCATATGTTATAGACTAGCCTGGGCTGTGTAGTGCTAGCTCAAATCAGTCAATCAATCAACCAATCAATACAAAATAAACATACCAATCAGAACTATGACTACCTATGTATCATTTATAAATTTCCCAATATTCATATGTGAAGACTAGTTTCTTTTGATTATTTTCATCCTGGTAGATGATGTTGCCTGTAGACCACACAGATTGCTTATATACTATCCATACTCAGGGTCAAAATGATAGTGTAGTTTTGGGTGATAGCATTCAGAAGTTTTGATTAGGACTTATTATCAGTTTGGGTTCTTTACCCACATAATTCAAAAGTCAAGCTTGTGGTAGAGTGCTCGCCAAAAGGCACAAGGCACTAGGTTCAATCTCCAGTATTTAAAAAGGAATGGGGCATTGCATTCAAAATAATTTCCATTTGCCCTTTTATAAAAATTAAGAGAGTCAATTTATCTATTTATTCCTTTTATCTATTATCTTTCCTTCCCAACCCCTCCCTTCTTTTCTTTTTTCCCTTTTCTTTCTTTTTATTTTCTTTTTGAAATAGGATTTTCCTGTGCATCCCAGGCTGGCTTTGAGCCCACAGCTTTCCACCCCAGTTTCCTAAGTGCTGGCATTGCAGATGTGCACTGTCATGATAACTAGCTTGTTCCTTTTAGGTTTTGTGCTTTTAAGATATCTGTGACATACTATATATGCTATTTATTATAGTGCTATCTAATAGCAATCAAAATTAGTTTGAAGAAAAGTGTGAAGAGCTTATGTAAAATCTGTCCAAGTTTAGCAGTCAGTGAGATAGCTTAAAGCAGGAAAAAAGTGTTTGCCATATTAACCTGGTAACTTGAGTTTGAACTGTAGAGTCCACATAAAGGTCAAAGGAGAAAACAAATTCCACAACGAAATTATCCTTTGACATCACACAGGCTATGTAATATGCATGCTCCCATCACACATAACATGCATACACAAAATTTAAAAAACATTTATGTAAATTTAGAGCTATACAGAATTCTTGACCATAGTTTTTTAATCCTGCACTTTAAATTCATCTTTGAAACCTATTAGTATTTTCAATATTTTTTTTTTAGTAAAGAAGAAGAAACTTGATGGTCCAATGGTCAAGACACTAGCTTGCTCTTCCAGAGAACCAGTTTCATTCCTAATACCCACATGATGCCTTTCAACTGCCTAACACTCCAGTTCTACAGTGTCCAACACCCTCTTTTGGCCTCCACAGGCACACAAAGACATACAAGGAAAACACCTGTACACATACAATTTTTCTTTTAAAGAAGAAATGTTTGGTATACATATTAAAGAATCATTTTTTTTCCTGTCTTAGCTACACAAGTGCTGGAGTTACACCACCTGTGCCACGAGGCTTAGATAGAGGATCACGTTTTGATGTCATATTCATAAATCCCTTTTAAATAATCAAGGCTTTAGAAAATGAGTTTATCTGATTTTTCAAATTGTATTCTTGGGTCAGAATTAGAATTTTTACTTCCTCCTGCAGCAGTTGGGAACAAATACAGAGGTCCACAACCAGACATTATGCAGAGAATGAGAGGCCTCGGGACACCCAAACCTAAATGGGATCTTCATCAAATTCCTCCGATCAGGGAACACTGAGAAGATGAGGTGAAAAGAAAGCAAGAGCCAGAGGGGATGGAGAACACCAAGGAAACAAATCCTTCTAGAAACAACAAGACTAGTACATATATGAACTCACAGAGACTGAGGCAGCATGCACAAGGCCTGCACAGCTCAGTACCAAATGAGGTCCTAGAGTTGAAAGGAGAAGTAGACACATGTTCCATCCTTAGTTCAGAAGCTATCTCCAATTGATAACAACTCACAAAATTTTAGTTTTCTCCAAGGGAAAACAAATTACTCTTAAGGGTAGGTTGTATGCCCACCAATAGAATTGGCTCAATTTGGGGTGTTTCCTTCTTCCAATGAGTGCTCATATCAACAACACACTCAAATCCAGACTTCACACTCTCAGGACTTGTTCACTCCTCACACTTAAGACTCCTCAAAGATTCAATTAGAGCCATTTGTGTGATATGATTGAATTAAGAATCTGGGAAATAAATGGAGGGACCCACTGACAGGATCCTGGAGAAGACCAGACCCGCTCCTGACAGCTGGGAAGGGATTGGCTGCATATTTCCCCAAAGTTAAAAAAGACCAATCTAAATACCGGCCAGAGATATAAAGTATATGCCTCAACAAGGGGAGACTGACAATGACATTTCCAGGGAACACATCTTCCCTGAGAAACCCCCCTATGCTTCTTCCACAGGAGACCAAGGTGATCAAGAAAATGACCCTGATGCTGACATGGATGCTTCTCCCCATCTGGACTGAGGAAGGACTTGGAGATCCCCAAGGAGCAAGAGATATATCTTCAAAAAACAGTCGGGTTCTAAGACAACCTGTTGTGGACTAGATTTCATGGCCTATTACCCTATTTCCTCCCCTCCTTGAACCCTTCCTTCTCCTTCTCCTTATCTTGACTGTCGGGCTCAGGCCGCCAGCTTAGGCGAGCCAGAAGCACTGGTCCTGGCACCCAGGAGATTCCAGTGTGGGAAATGGCTCTGCCAATCTACCATGCTGTTTCCACAATGTTTGGCTGAGCCCAGACCATCCTGCCATCCATGTGGTACCCAATAGAAATGAGACTCTAAAGCTTAATTATTATCCAAAGGCTTTATATATTTAGAAATCCTCAATTAACAATTTGCCCACATAATTAGAGTTGTTTCCAAATATCTAACCTTATGATATAAATCGTTACTCAGGACAGTCCTGGACCTGTGCGTGGTTCTCCATGGCTCCTACATCTCTCTCCCTCCTCCTCTAGCTCTGCCTCTTCCTTCTTTCTTTCTATCCTCCCGACTTCTCTGCCTATCTCTCATGCAGCCCAATCTTTGAGCTTTATACAAATGTAGTGGGAAGATATCCTGCTATACCTCACCACCACCATATCTGCCTGAAAACTACCATGCTTCCCACCATGATGATAATAGAATGAACCTCAGAACCTGTAAGCCAACCCCAATTAAATGTCCTTTATAAGAGTTGCCTTAGTCATGGTGTCTCTTCACAGTAAAGGAAACCCAAACCAAGACACTCCCCAAGTTGTTTTTGCTCAATGTTTTGTTTGTTTGGTTCATTTTTGTTTTTTCCAAGACAAAACCTTTTTGTCACAATCTTTTGTTTTCTGAAACAAGATTTCTATGTGTAGTCTTGGCTGCCCTGAAACTAGCTCTATCAGAGATCTGCTTACCTCTGCAATACTGTTTAGTATTTTATCATAGCAATAAAAGGCAAACTAGGACAATGTCCAGTGTCAGAAGCAAACAAGCTTTCTCTGTTATTCATTCTTGTTTTTCATTCTTCTCCCTTTCTTTTTTCCTTTTCCTAGCCTTTCCCAAAGACCAGAGGTTGGCTTGCTTAATGGCCTCCTAAGAGATATGACTGTTTTAACCTGATTATATTTCTTTGCCTCTCAGTTTTTCATTCTACCTTTAAGCCAAAAATGTCTCACCTTACTTCCCTTGTCACGTCTGTTTATGTTCCCCTAATTATTCTCTTAATCTTTTAGTGCATCTCACTCATACCTGCAGTAAGTAATATAAGCATATAGCTTTCTATCAGTGTTCCTTCTTAAAATGACTGGCAACTAAGGCATGACTATTGTTCTATACTATCACTATTTTCATAACACTCCTATTCTTTGAGAATGATTATTTTGCAGACAGTATTCTCTACTGAAGCAAAATCAAACTGAAATACTGGAAACAAAAGCCCCAGTAAGTCAAGTTTCACCAGTAGAATGTAGGTCATGGGAAGGAAATGTCAGGGCTTGATCACAAGGAGAGGAAATGGAACATTCATACACTGACAAAGTATGAACATTTGAGATCTATGAGACACTATGAAGAAAATGAGCCAATGAATTACGGGCATGAAAGAAGAATTTTATGCTAAAACAATAGAAAACATTTCGATAAAAGCAGATTTCCCAAGTTGAAGGAAGAATGCTCATTCACATGCACAAGGTCTTTAGAACAGTTATGACAGTAAAGAACCTCCCTACATCATCTAGTTAAAATCCTAAATATAAACAAACTATTAGCCAGGAAGTGGGCGCACGCCTTTAATCCCAGCACTTGGGAGGCAGAGGCGGAGGCGGAGGCGGAGGCGGAGGCGGAGGCGGAGGCGGAGGCGGAGGCGGAGGCGGCAGAGGCAGAGGCAGAGAGGCAGAGGCAGAGAGGCAGAGGCAGAGAGG
>JANHMN010000001.1:184347165-184379727 GCA_030674055.1 Rhabdomys pumilio | reverse complement strand
TGTGTGTGTGTGTGTGTGTGTGTGTGTGTGTGTGTGTGTGTGTGTGTATGTGTCTAAGTTTATGTGTATATAGCATGTATATGCAAAAACCCAGGGAAGTCAGAAAAGGGAACTAGAGTTGTGAGCTGCCATGTGGGTGCTGGAAGTCAAACTTGGGTCCTGAGCCATTTATCCAGCCTCACCCTATGTATTTTTTCAATGAGTGAATTAAGGAGCAGAGAAGTAATTTGCTCCTACACCTGAGGTTTGGACCCAAGTGGTCTGTTTCTGCAGTTCAGGTATCTTGTTATTATGTCTGCTATTGTGCCATTAACTGTACTGATTTTTGAAAATGAATCAGGAATTTTCCTTTTTGGTTAAATTCTTTTATAAGAGGTTTTACAACTGACTTAAATTTTATTGCCACATTGTCAATGATTATATTGTCAAAAACAATTGTTTTGAAAGTTATACTTCATAGTTAACAGGTCTAGAATTATATAACTTATTATCTCATCATTCATTTACTCATATTTAAAGCTAAATTTATGAGGAATTTTAACTTATATATATTTTAATTATATATATATATATATATATTAACTTACATATATTGTTAGAGGTCTTTTGCCCTCTTGCTGGGAACCAAACCCAGCAGCAAGAGCTCTGGACTTCTGAGCCATCTCTCTAGCCTCTTCCTGATTCATTCTGAAGACTACTTGTTCTTTTAGAAGACTTAGACAAGAGTTCTCGGGATGTTACTCAACAGCCTTTTATCATTTTCCCTGTCAGGAGCTACTCATGGCTCCATGAATATACTCTGTTTCTTAGATATGCTTTGTAATTAAGATTTAGTTTATGGATTACCATGTCTAGAAAGTGTTTGAATCCCTTCCACATTGCTTTAATCCTTTCTACAAGTTTATATCACTTTATGTGGAAATATTAATCCCCTGATATACATTGTGCCTGTTACTAGGAAGATCACAAAAAACAATAGTAAAAGATTGTGACTTTAACAAGTTTGCTTGCCAGCAGGATAAGACAGTAATCATATACAAAAAAAAAGTTATAGGAACTCTTTCAATCAGGGGTTGTTAACCTGTGGGTCATGACCCCTTTGAGGATTGACTGACCCTTTCTCAGGGGAGAAGACACAGATATTTACATTACAATTCATAACAATAGCAGTTATGAAGTAGCAACAAATGTTTGTGATTACTTACAGGATCCCACTATGTCAACCCAGGCTAGCCTTGACCTCACAATCCTCCTGCCCTAGCTTTCTCAGGAGTGAGATTATAGGCATGTACCCCACACCATGCTTCCTCTATCTTGTTTCTTCAAAGTAGCCATCATTATGTGTAGCAATAATTTGGTGGTTAGGGGTCGCCACTACATGAAAAACTGTATTAAATGGTTGCAGCATTAGGAAGGTTGAGGACCATTGCTTTAGATGATGAGTACTTTTTTATTTTTTTATGATTTCGAGGCAAGGTGTGTGTGTGTGTGTGTGTGTGTGTGTGTGTGTGTGTGTGTGTGTGTTTGTGTGTGTGTGTGTAGGCCTAGCTGTTCTGGAACTCATTGTGTAGAGCAGGCTGGTCTCGAGTTCAGAGATTTGCCTGCCTCTGCCCCCCAAGTGTTGGTGATGGGTACTTTGAAGAAACAAGATAGAGGAAGCATGGGTTGACATAGTGGGATACTGTATGAACAATAAATAAATAATAAGATAATATAATAAATCATTATCCCAGGAGCATGATAGGAACAGCCTGTGGAGACAATATTTAAATAGATAACAAAAGAATGGGAAGAAATCTTCCACTTAAACAAACAGGAGAAAGTCAATCTAGGGACATGGATAGCAACCACCAAAGTCAGGAAACAGGAACTGACAACTTCCAGGATCACAAAGGTACCATAAACCTGGAGAGACTGTAGAAGGGGAAGAGGATTTGGTTTTTGAGAATTTTATTGAGCAGTTTTGCATCGATATTCATAAGGGAGATTGGTCCAAAGTTCTCATTCTGTGTTGTGTCTTTGAGTGGTTTAGGTATAAGCATAATTGTGGCTTCATAAGAACAAATTGGGTAATGTGGAATAGTTTGAAGAGAATTGGTATTAGATCTTCCTTGAAGGTCTGATAGAATTCTACACTAAAACCATCTGGCCCTGGGCTTTTTTTGTTGGGGAGACTTTTAATGACTGCTGCTATTTTTTTTAGGGGTTATGGGACTGTTTAGATGGTTTATCTGCTCCTGATTTAACTTTGGTACCTGGTATCTGTCAAGAAAATTGTCCATTTCACCCAGATTTTCCAGTTTTGTTGAGTATAGGCTTTTGTAGTAGGATCTGATGATTTTTTAAATTTCCTCAGTTTCTGTTATGTCTCCCTTTTCAGTTCTGATTTTATTAATTTGGATACTGTCTCTGTGCCCTCTGGTTAGTCTGGCTAAGGGTTTATCTATCTTGTTGATTTTCTCAAAGAACCAGCACCTGGTTTTATTGATACTTTGTATAGTTCTTTTTGTATCTACTTGGTTGATTTCAGCCCTGAATTTGAAGATAAAAACTGCATGTTATTGGTACAGAGACAGGCAGGAAGATCAATGGAATATATTTGAAGACCCAGAAATGAACCCACATACCTGTGGTCACTTGATCTTTGGCAGAGGAGTTAAAACCGCCCAATGGAAAAAGGACAGCATTTTCAACAAATGGTGCTGGTTCAACTGGAGATCAGCATGTAGAAGAATGCAAATCAATCCATTCTTATCCCCTTGTACAAAGCTCAAGTCCAAGTGGATGAAGGACCTTCACATAGAACCAGATACACTGAAACTAATAGAAGAGAAGGTGGGGAAGAGCCTCAAATACTTGGGCACAGGGGAAAAGTTCCTGAACAGAACACCAATGGCTTATGCTCTAAGATCAAGAATTGACAAATGGGACCTCATAAAATTGCAAAGCTTCTGTAAAGCAAAAGACATTGTCAATAGGACGAAATGGCAACCAACAGATTCGGAAAAGATCTTTACCAATCCTACATCCGATAGAGGGTTAACATCCAATATATACAAAGAACTCAAGAAATTAGACTCTAGACAACCAAATAAACCTATGAAAAATGGGGTACAGAGCTAAACAAAGAATTCTCAACTGAAGAAACTCAAATGGCTGAGAAGCACCTAAAGAAATGTCCAACATCCTTAATCATCAGGAAAATGCAAATCAAAACAACCCTGAGATTCCACCTCACACTATTCAGAATGGCTAAGATAAAAAACTCAGGTGATAGTAGATGCTGGCGAAGATGTGGAGAAAGAGGAACACTTCTCCATTGTTGATGGGATTGCAAGCTGTTATAACCACTCTGGAAATCCGTCTGGCAGTTCCTCAGAAAATTGGACATAGCATTACCTGAGGATCCAGCTATACCACTCCTGAGCATATACCCAAAAGATGCTCCAACACATAACAAGGACACATGCTCCACTGTGTTCATAGAAGCCTTATTTATAATAGTCAGAAGCTGGAAAGAACCCAGATGTCCTTCAAGAGGAATAGATACAGAAAATGTGGTACATTTACACAACGGAGTACTACTCAGCTATTAAAAACAATGAATTCATGAAATTCTTAGGCAAATGGATGGAACTAGAAAATATCATCCTTAGTGAAGTAACCCAATCACAAAAGAACACACATGGTATGCACTTACTGATAAGTGGATATTGATATTAGCTCAAAAGCTCGCAATACCCAAGATAAAACTCACAGACCACATGAAGCTCGTGAAGAAAAAAGACCAAAGTGTGGGTGCTTTGGTCCTTCTTAGAAGGAGTAACAAAATACTCATGGGAGCAAATATGGAGACAAAGTGTGGGACAGAAACTGAAGGAGGGGCCGTCTGGAGACTGCTCCACCTGGGTATCCATCCCTTGCGCAGTTACCGCAGGCAGATGCGCACATGTAGATGCCAGGAAATGCATGCTGACAGGAGCCTGATATAGCTGTCTCCTTAGAGGTCTGCCAGAGCCTGACATTTACAGAGGCAGATGCTCACAGATAACCATTGAGCTGATCACAGGGTTCCCAATGGAGGAGTTAGAGAGAAGACTGAAGGAGCTAAAGGGGTTTGCAGCTCCATGGGGAGCAACAATACCAACCAAGCAGAGTTTCCAGGATCTAAACCACCAGCCTGGGAGCACATAGGGAGAGACCCATGGCTCCAGCTGTATATGTAAGGGAGGATGGCCTTGTTGGTCATAGATGGGAGAGGAGGTCCTTGGTCCGACGAAGGCTGGATTTCCCAGTGTGGGGGAATTCAAGCACAAGGAGGTGGGAGTGGGGGGATGGGTAGAAGCAGGAGGAGGGGGGATGGGATAGGAGGTTTCTGGGTGGGGGGAAATGGGGAAAGAGGATAACATCTGAAATGTAAATAAAATATCCAATAAAAACATAATTTCAAGCCGGGCAGTGGTGGCGCACGCCTTTAATCCCAGCACTTGGGAGGCAGAGGCAGGCGGATTTCTGAGTTTGAGGCCAGCCTGGTCTACAGAGTGAGTTCCAGGACAGCCAGAACTACACAGAGAAACCCTGTCTCAAAAAACCAAAAAAAAAAAAAAAAAAAAAACCAACCAAATAAATAATAATAATAATTTCAAAAAAAAAAAAAAAAGGTGAAGAGGAGACTGGAACAGATTGTTCAGGGTTTTATAGGCAATGATAAGAAATTCAAGGTCTATTTTAGAGCAGTGGATGCCTTTAAGTTATTCCAAATAAGTCAGGTATGGTGGTGCATACCTTTGAGGGGCAGAGGCGGGTGGATCGTTGTAACTTCAAGACCAGTAGGTCTATATACCAAGTTCCTGATCAACCAGGGATATTAAGGAAAAGGGAGAGGGGGAGGGGAAAGTGAGGGAGGGAGGGAGGGAGGGAGGGAGGGAGGGAGGGAGGGAAGGAGGGAGGGAGGAAGGAAGGGCGGCCAATTGTTGTAAACAGGAACCGTGACAGGATATTAGAGATATTTTGATAAGCAGTAAGTGAAGGTGGAAAGTGGTACTACTTGGAGAAATGCATGGATGACCAGTTTTTTGTTTGTTTTCAAAACAGGGCCTTTCAGATCTCTACCACTTTCATTTGCTGCTTGATAAAATATACTGCCTCAAAGTTCCCAACCACAGGACTGTATTAATAATAATGAAAGTAGACCTTCCGTGTACTTCTTTGTAAAAAAAAGGGGGGACTGAAGTTAAATGTGATATATTTATTTTCCTCAGCTTCTGTCATGCCACCAGCGTTGTGATGGCCTCTTAAGAATTTTCGGTGCTCGTTTCATATGACCATGACTCACATGTCCCCAGTTTGTTTTCCTTGTCTTCTCAGTCTTGATGGCATGTAAGCTGAGAGAAAGCTTTGTGAAGTCTTCAAGAGATATTAATACAGGGTATAAGGAAAGCTTTCTCCGACTTGTTGGCATTTAAACAGAGGATGGCGTAGTCTATATCAGGGTTCATTTGTAAGCTGTCAGTAAGTTATAACTGAAAATGATTTCATTTTTAGTATTGCTTCTTTATGGTATTCTTGAATAATTAAAATTTAAGATATCATTGGTAGTAGCCACTAGGATTTGTTTCTCATAAAAAGTTCAGTCAGAGGCAGCCATAATGACTCATACCTGTAATCTCAACACCCTGGGAAGCTAAGACAGTGGAGTGCCATGAATTGCAGACCAGCCTCAGTACACAGTAAGTTCAAGTTTGAAAATAAATAAATAAATAAATAAATAAATAAATAAAAAACGTAGTCAGATAAAGTCTCTTGAAGATTTCTCTGTTTAGTATTAATATAGATGTCTAAAATGTTCAACTTGAAGTATTTTAGGAATTAATGCCCATTTTTTTTTTTTTACAAAATTTTCTAATTGTAAATTTCAGAATTTCTGGAGCTAAAAAAAGTCTAGACAAAACCCTGGATAAAAGAGTACCTCCACAGCCAGAGCCAGACTTCCCTCCGACTGTGAGTTCTCTCCGTAACAACCCTGTACAATTTTATTTCTTATACGAATCTCAGTAGCAGTCTTGGTTTTGTTTGTTTGCTTTTAGAGACAAGATTTCTCTGTGTAGATCAGGCTAGGCTTGAACACAGAGATCCTCCTGCCTCTGCCCCCCAAATGCTGGGATTAAAGGCGTGTGCCACCACTGCCTGGCTTTAGAACTCGTTTTTAAAAGAACAGGTATATTTAAGATTTTATTTGATTAAAATGTTTTAAACTTCATCCTTGTTTGTTTTTTGTTTGTTTGTTTGTGGTTTTATTTTTTGACAGATGACCAGTGCAATTAAGAAAAAAGGAGTGAGTTGGATTTTTTTCTGTCTTGAAAATGTTCAAAATAATTACTACAAAGTGTTCTTCTAAGACCATCTACCAAGTCTCTTCCCAGGGAAGAAGTCTAAACAGATTTATATTTCTCTATCCAAAGAAGCAAGCATATGGTGGACAACAAATGAGGTTTTCAAGAGTTGTTTATGTTGCCATCCCTTATTTGAGAATTATCTGTATAAATACTTTAGTTCTTATTCCAAACTATTGAAAAATATTCAAGATAGCAGTCATAAAAGAAATGCATCTCTCTCATAGAATTAGTGTAATAATTATCCTAATATTGATATAATGTTTATTTTCACTTAACAAGTGCTTACTGAGAGGTACTATGTACTAGCTATGTGCCGGGTAGTGCTGGAGCTTTGTCTTAGAGACACTGAATGAGTAACAGTGTGGGCTGTGAAATGACTGATGGACACAGGACAACGTGTAAGATTTATTTCACAGTAAAGGCTCCAGAAACTTTTGGAGCTGCTTACATCCAAGAGGAAACTGTGGAGCATGTTTGCAGATGGGCTATACATTTTTTAAGTCCATTAAGATATTGCGGGGATACAGGCCTGAAAATATAATGTCCTTATGACCTGAGAATATTATGGAAAAATCCTCTTTTTAGTAGTCAAAATTTTTGGTTTATTTTATCTAATTAAAAACACATTACATTTATTATTTTCTGTGTGTATGTGTGTGAGAGAGAGACTTTTAGAATATTTTTTTTAATTCTGAAAGAATGTTTAGAAAACAGAATTTAGGTGCTGGACTGAAATGCTAAATCATGCTCTTTTAATGTTCCCAAGTTAAACTACATTTTCATGAAGCAGTGTGTGGAGAGTAGCCCTATAGTACCTATCCAGCCACAATGGCTGGACCACATGTTAATGCTGATACCTGAGCACCTAAAGGAAGGGAAAAAAAGAGAAGAATTGCTCGGAAGTCTCATAAATGAGGTCTCAATGGACTTTGAAAAGAGCATGAAGAGATATTTGGGTAAGTGACATTTGGAATACACCAAGCTTCTTCTACCGCTGCCCCATGCACACATCTGTAATGCCAACCCAGTGCACACATCTGTAATACCCACTTGAGAGCTGAGGTGGTGGGGGATGAAGAGCTCAAGGTCCCCCTCAGCTGCACAGTGAGTTTGAGGCCAGCCTGGGCTACATGAGATCTTGTCTCAAAAAAGCAAAACAACCTTGGCGGTGGAGGCACACACCTTTAATCCCAAAATTTGGAAAGCAGAATCAGGCAGGTATCTGAGTTCAAGGCCAGCCTGGCCTACACAGTGAGTTCCAGAATGGCCAAAGCTACACAGAGAAACCCTGTTTAGAAAATGCAAAAAGCAAAACAAACAAACAGAAACCGAAACCAAAATAAGACAAAATAGTAGAAGTAAGTTGAATATTGAACATTATATATTTTAAATGCATGTGTTTTTTCAATATAATTTCTACCTACAGTTTTATTTTTGACACTGCAATCTAAAGACTTTGTAATTTAAGGGTACCTTTTATATTTATCAGCTAATATTTATTGCTATTTTATGTCTCATTTGTCTCTATGGTTTTAGCTATCCTATTTTTATAATATAATGTATAAAATACATTAAAATATTAATGTATTTTAGTCCTTGCAATTTTTATTGGAATATTGTTGTTGCTTGTGAGACAGAGTATCAAGTCGCAGCCATTTGATATGCTTCAAAATAATGTATGCATTAATTAATTAAATTAAATTAACCATTTTAAGGTGAACCAGTTAGCATGTATTTCATGCATGTGTTGAAATGCTTTAAAGTACTGTTAAGTATCTGTAAACACTGTGTTACTTTTACTGTCTTCACAATATTGTAAAACTGTCCTCCTCAGCATATTCCTCCTAGCTAGCTGAAAGTCTCTAACCTTTCACCAGCGTTTCCCCAACTCCCATTTCCCCCAATCCCTGGTAGCTATCTTAGAATAAATTTTTCAAATGGTCATGCCAATGATCTTTGAACATACAGAATGCAAAGGACTGAGATTTAAGGAGTGTTCCTGTATTGGAATTCACCTTCCAAGGAAGGCCAAAATAATGCTAGGAGCTTGATTTTGTGCAAGAAAGGGAATTTTTCCTTGTGCTTATTTTAATGTACAGTAAATTCTACCTTATAATACCAATTTAGAGACTTAGATTTAAGAAAACTAACTTAGAGTATAGATCTTACAAAGATTTTCTGGAAATATTAATGCATGTGTATTTTAGTTCAGAGTGTTCTTGTGAAACCTCCAGTTAAATGGCTTGAAGATGAAGGGGGCCCTTTGCCTGAATCTCCTGAGTGAGTAAACTATTTTTAAAAATGGTATAACATCTAGCTTTGGATAGAATTTAAAAATGAACTGATCTTACATTCAAGTCTCCAATCATGAAGCTCAAAGATATTCTCCACATTAATTACCTAGTTCTACTTACATTAGGAGGAGAACCTGTATGAAAAATACTTAAATGTAATCTAATGTATGTTGTAAGGTATCATAAGATACCTGTAACCCTAGGGCTCATAATATGGAGGCAGAAGAATCAGGAGTAGTTCAAAGCCAACCTCAGCTATGCAGTGACTTACATGAAATTTGAAATAATAATAATAATAATAATAATAATAATAATAATAATAATAATAATATCAATCTTTGATATATATGCAGGATAGATTTTTTCCATAAACCTAAAACTGTTCTTACTTTTGTATTTTGGATAGCTGATCTAGAGCAAAGTAAAAGTTAACAGGACATGTAAGCTACAAGTCTGTTTCAGCCACAAATTCTCTCTTTCCTCTGAAGATAACGTGTAGTTTCAAAACTGAGTGCTCAGACTCAAAGGACTTCCATTCCTGACCATGACTCCTTCTTCCAAACTCTCAGTTTTTCACTGTAACATTAATTTCTCAAAGCGTGTTGTATGTTATTTCAATCATGTTTAATGTGGTACTTTGCTTTTCCAGAGGACTAGATTATTCCAATCCTTGGCATTCTAACTTTGTGCAGGCAAGAAGTCAAATATTAGCTAATTTGCACATTGTTCATCCAACTATGAAAACATTACTGGAGCTTGGTTATACAACATTTGCTAAAACAATTCTGCTGGACTTAACAGGCATTAGGTAAAATTTTATATATATATTAGTTAAAACTTAAAAGTTGAATGACTCTTTGGCATATTTTATTATATAATTTTAAAACGGATTGTAATTTAAAAAATAATTTTAAAACATCTCTAAGCCTTTCTTTATATTTTAGAACTTTAAAATTATATCTCATCTGATTCAACAACTGTATATCAAGACCAATTTGTCATTTGCCTGAATTATTTCTTTTGTTCATCAATAGAGCTAGAGGCCCAATTGATTGTGAAGCACTGAGAAATGATCTATCAATTCAAGCTAGAAAATCAGAAGAGAAGATAATGAACACATGGTATCCAAAGGTTATAAACCTCTTTACTAAGAAGGAGGCACTAGAAGGCATCAAGCCTGAAAAATTGGATTCCTTTTATAACTGTGTTTCCATACTTATGTCAAATCAGGTATATATGTGCTATATATGTGTCTTGAATAATTAGAAGTCAATATTTTAAACAAAATCCATTTAAGCACAGTGCTAAGCAGTTTTTAAAAAGTAAGTTAAGGAAGGCCAGGGAAATAGCTCAGTAGGCCAAACAGCTGGCACACAGCCACCCAGGGTCTATCCTAGAATCCATGTAAAGAGCTGAATGCATGCAGCACCATGCATCTGTGATCCTGCAGCAAGATTATGAGAATTGCTCAGAAGCTTACTGTGTCAGTGCCACAACAGAAACAAGAGAGGCCCTGCCTCAGCAAGGTGAAGGACAAGGTCTGATTCCCCAAAAGTTGACCTCTGACCTTTACACGAGTACCATGGCACATACATATACCATTTCAAGATCATGCCTATCTTCAAGTACACATCACACACACACACAAATTGTTGTTTGTTTATTTAATGTATATTGGTGTTTTGCCTGCATGTGTGTAGGTGTTGGATTCTGGAGTTACAGGCAGCTGTGAGCTCCCATGTGGGTGCTGGGACTTGAACCTGGGTCCTCTAGAAGAGCAGCCAGACTGTAGTTTTACAGCAGTAAGTTAACAAAAGACTAGCCTAGTAAATATATTTTTATTAAATTCTAAGATGGTTATGCTTCGTTCTCATTATTTCAAAATGTTTTTGATCATCTTTAGTGGACAAACATAAAGAGAATATTAATATTTTACAATTGCTTTACGGACCCCTTAAATATCTACTACTTTAGACACACAACTCTAAAATACTAAAATACTAGTTTTGAATGAAAACATTTCTTTTTAGTGAAGAGCTCTAGAAGTTTATGTATTCTACCCTGCTTTTTTTTGTTTGTTTGTTTTGTTTTTTTGTTTGTTTTTGTTTTTCAAGACAGGGTTTCTTTGTGTAGTCCTGGCTGTCCTGGCACTCACTCTGTAGACCAGGCTGGCCTTGAACTCAGAAATCCGCCTGCCTCTGCCTCCCAAGTGCTGGGATTAAAGGTGTGTGCCACCACCGCCCGGCTCTACCTTGCTTCTTTAGGAGGGTACAATACATAATGGTAGCTATATCCAACACAGTAACGAGTATTCACAGTTTCCTTTCCTCCTGCCTTTACTCTCCTGAGGACTATGGTTATTTGATAAAAAAAAAAAAAAAAAAAAAAAAAACCATGAAGCACATTTGGAAGGTTGTTCAGATTTATGCATGTCTTCTAGGCTAACTATTCAACAGTTGATTTTAAGTAAGAACACTTTTCATACTTAGAAACGTTGTGCACATTTCTAAGTTACCATGGTTCTGCCCTTGCATGTCGCAGGGTAGTGTGCTGGAAATCTGGCTCCTCAGAAGGAAAAGTATCCTGAGTTCTTCTGTTTATTGATTTCTGCAGTATAAACATTTTCATCAAGTAGAATTCATGTTTCCCAAAGTTTAGCAACTCCTCAAAGTTGTGATTATTTGATAGTTGGCCCTTCTGACTGTAGGAGCTGTCTTTAGTATCAGGCCATTGTCCACTCTTGCCTCCATATGTAAGCCTTTCTAATCCCCAGACTTTTCCATATTGTTTGGTCTTTTGAAATGTTTTATGTGCCAGGGACAAACTTACTAATAAATGTGGAAATTCTGCACAGCCATTTTTAGAGTGCTGATATTCTACTACAAAAATTTGGTTTGCAAACATTATGCTATTTATTATTTATTTTTATGTTTATTTTGATTTGATTTGGTTTGGTTTTTTTTTTTCAAGACAGGGTTTCTCTGCATAGTTCTGGCTGTTCTGGAACTTAGTCTATAGACCAGGAGGGCCTACATACAAAGATCCATCTGCTTCTGCATCCAGAGTGCTGGGATTAAAGACATATGTCACCATTGCCTGGCTTTCTATTTGTTGTTAAGACATTTATTGAGAATGGTTATGACTCCAGGAGTAATCAAGTTTATAGAGTTCATGTAATTATACACAATAATTCATTTTAGGTAAAGATTGAATTTATTCTTTCTGAAATAATGGTAATTTTTGATATCCTGTAGCTAAAGGATCTCTTATGGAGAACTGTAGAAGAATTTGTAACACTCTTTGATTCAAGATATCTAAAGAGGCTTCCAATATTTAAGATGGAATTGACATTTGATGATGATAAAATGGAATTTTATCCCACCTTTCAAGATTTAGAAGATGTTGTCTTGGGTTTGATAGAACGGATATCTGAAACTCTGCAGGTATTACTTCTTTCTTAACCTCTGTGTCCCTATACTGCTGTATTTTAGTATTTGAATTGAATTTCACTGTACTCTATATAAACATAAAATATTGTGGCTTTTTATTCCCCTCAAAGTTATTTTAAGTTATAAAGTGTGTTTTTTTTCTTTGAAAACATGTTAATTAAAGATGTTTTTTTTTCTTTTGACCTTTTCCTACTGTTTTGAACCAATACTTTGTGTATGTCTTCTTGGTACTAAGTTGTGAATGTCTTTAAAAAAAATCTAAGGCATGATGGCATACACTTTTAATCTCAGCAGTTGAGATGCAGAGGCAAGCAGATCTGTGAGTTTGAGGCCAGCTTGGTCTACAAAGAGAGTTCCAGGACAACTAGGGATACATAAAAAACTCTGTCTCAAAACCAAAGCAATATCTGAGTCATATTTCTTCTTTCTAATGCTTTTTAGTATTACCACACCTTGATGTAGTTAATAAATGCTGATACAGTTAATAAATAGTAAAATGTTAGAAAACTAACTAATCTTAACATGCTTTGGTTTTTTTTGTGGTGGTTGTTTTGTTTGTGAATTTTTGCAGTTTGAAACATTGTGTCACTTTGTAGCCTAGACTGGTCTGGAGCTCTGTATGCCCCTATTTTTAGCCTATAGACAATCTGCTGGGATTCAGACATGTATCAAGGTCAGCTCCAATTTAAGTTTTTATGTTGTATTACAAGTTACTTACTATTAAATTATTACTTTTTATTCAGTGGCCTTTTCTTCAACCACAGAAATTTAAAGAAAATGTTATTGACCAGTTCAGTTAGATATTTATTACATTCATTTTTGGTTTTATTTCTGTTAGACTGTCCAGACAGTACCTTCTTGGCTGTCGGGAACTTCATCGCCTGTCAATCTTGATGCAGAACTTCCAGAACATGTTCTGCACTGGGCCCTCAGTACGCTGAGGATAGCAGTACAGCAGAACCTAGAAGGTGCCAAAGCACATTACAAAACATACGGTACATACGAACTATATTTTTTATCATTCTACATTTTAGCTAGAATTTGGTCAGATATTTTTTTTCTGCTGTTTTAAAAGAGCCAGAGATTAGCAGTAGTATGGATTCCCAAGTCATGGATCAGACCTGAGAAACTTGGGTTTTGTTGTCTGGGTTGCCGGGTGAGTATTAACGGAAATAGGGCGATAAAGTCAACAGTTGGGAAGAAAGAGCTGTTGGAGTAACAAATTAGCTAAAGCAGGACGACTCAAGTTAGTTTCTGAAAACAGTTTCAAAAAGCCTGAAGTTTGATTTTTCTGCTCAAGTGTATCTGATATCGGAATGGATAGTTGCCCTTTGACAGGCTCTTGACTAAAGTCGGCTGCTATCTGACATAATCTAGTTCTCTAAATTATTTTCAGAGCTTCAAGTATCGTACTACATTTAACACTTAAGATGT
This sequence comes from Rhabdomys pumilio, assembly GCA_030674055.1. Taxonomy (NCBI): domain Eukaryota; kingdom Metazoa; phylum Chordata; class Mammalia; order Rodentia; family Muridae; genus Rhabdomys; species Rhabdomys pumilio. The sequence continues at coordinate 184,366,155 of JANHMN010000001.1, read as the reverse complement.
GTCTAGGCAGACAGTTCTATTCTCTCTTAGCAATGTACTGAATAAACTTGTCTTCTTTAGCTTCAGAATGTGTTTAACTTGGTTTGCCTCTTCAATCTTTGAAATTTCTTATTAACTTTTTTTAGGTTAGTGTACAAAGCAATGGCTATTATATCTTTTTACTCTTACTTCTTTAAATGTAGTTATCTACATATGTTCATACCTGAGTAGGCTACTCTATGATAATATAAAACACTTTTACTATATTAAAATGTTATTCAGATTTTAATTGGAATATTAATTTTCAGTTAAAAACTACAACTGGCTCCTTGACGGGACTGCAACAAAGATGATACAGAATTTCCAGGCAGAAAACCATACTTTTGATGAGTACACAGAGGTAAGTGGTAATTCTGTTTTTTCATATTTGCTCATATTTTAATTATAATTACATCATTTGCCTCCTTTCCTTTCTCCAGCCCCCATCCTATACCCCTCATTCCCTCTCAAATTCATGGCCACTTTGTCTTCATTATTGTTATATATGTATATATATTTATATATTTAGGCATATGTGTAATATATAAGCATATATGTGTATATAATATATATTAGATGTATAATATATATTCCTAAATATAAATAAATATGCTGAATCCATTAATGTTGTTTGCTTGTACATAATTTTAGGGCTGACCATTTGGTATTGGATAACCAATTAGGAAATTTGTCCTCTGGGAAAATTAATCCCCCTGTCTCAGCAGTCCTCTGTTGCCTGTACATTTTTGTCTGTGGGTCTCCACCACTCCTTGAGATTTTCTCTTTCCACATAAGCACATCTATTGGTCTTGTTCTTTTGTAGGCCTTGTTGTTGCAATATCCTGGGTGTACCTTCCCTGTCACTTCCAGGAGACACAATCTCACAGCACATTTCCTGGTCCTCTGGCTCTACAATCTTCCCACCTCTCACAATATTCCTGAGCCTCAGGTGCAGGGATTGTTATAAATGTATCCATTGAGGCTGGGCATCTCACGATTGTTCTCTGCACTTGGACCAACTGAAACCATTACAGACAACTGTTTTTTTTAATGCATTTTAATGAAAATATAATTACATCACTCTCCCCTTCCCTTTCCTCCTTCTAGCTCCCTCCACCATTCCTCAAAACCCACCCCCACCCCACTGTTATCTTTTTGTTGTTTGTATGTATGTGGTTCCAGGATTGAGCACTTTATCTTGGATAGCCAGTTGGGGGGTGTCACAGTTCTAGTTCTCCCTCTCTCAGTCATTAGCATGTAGGAGCCACAATGCCATACACCATGCTGTGAGACTGTCTCACCTAGAAATAGCAAGACCTGGGCAATCACAATGTGAACAGACATGATAACTTGGATAGGATAGTTCTCTGAAGGATAATTCTGTTTATTTTTAATGAATACTTTTGGAATTTTCTTTAATTAGGATATTTCTGTTCTAGGTATAAATGCTTCAAATAATGTAAATAGAATTTCTTATCCAAAGCATCATTTTAGTTAAATTGATTTATTTTGTAATTATTATTATTTTTTTTTTTTTAGTTTTTTTGAAACAGGGTTTTTCTGTGTAGCCCTGGCTGTCCTGGAACTCACTCTGTAGACCAGGCTGGCCTCGAACTCAGAAATCCACCTGCCTCTGCCTCCTAAGTGCTGGGATTAAAGGCATGCACCAACACTGCCTTAATTCAGTCATGTACTGAGTTAATAAAATTTTATTTAAACATTAAGATAGAATTTTATTTTTAAGATAGAATTTATTTATTTATTTATTTATTTATTTATTTATTTATTTATTTATTTATTTATTTATAGAGAGAGTATGTGTGTGCATGTACCATGACATGTGGAGGTTAGAGCAGTCAGTAAAATTAAACTTCAAGCTAATCTGAAACTTAGTACGTAGCCCAGGTTGCCCTGTGTTATATGCCTGATTTTCTTGTTCCTACCTCTCAAATGCAAGAAACACAGGAACACAGTACCATGCCCAGCTGATCTCAGATCTGAAGTAGATGTTTGTATAGATACACAAGGGAATAGAGAAGAAACAAACAATAATGAATTAAAAAAAAAAAAGAGGCCATCAATTTGAAATAGAACAAAGAAAGGTTTGTGGGAGGATTTGGAGGAATGAAAGAAAAGGGGTAAATGATGTAATTATAATCTCAAAAACTAAAGGAATTTTTTAAAAGACTGAAATAGTTTCTTATATGTTAACAAATCAAAATGTAATATAATTAGGAATAAAAAGCAAGAGAAACTACAGAAACCATATGTCTATTTGATATAGTTCACGGCATGGGATCATTCTTTCCACCAAATTTCTTAAATTATTTTAGTGAGTTCTTAATTTCCAAGGTTTCTAAATTTTTGGAATATTTTTCTCTTACCTGAATTTCTAATCCACACTGATGAATTTTTCATCATTTGAATTGAGTTCTTTAGTCATTCATTATTTGACAATACTTTTTATTTGGGAATTTTTAAAAAAGTTACCTGTTCTTAGGTCTTTCTCTTGCCTGTATTTTTTCCCCTTCCCAAACAAAAGTAGTAAGTGGAAAAAAGAACAGGGAAGTACCATGGGGAAAGGTGTGAGAAAGTCATTTAGGGAAGGGCAGTAATGCAAATGTAACAGAGAACACGTTTAAAAGCCCGCCTAGTATTTCTTTCTTGTTGGCAGCAGAGGATAGGCATGCCACACTTTGCCCAGCCTTGTCAAGTCTGCTCATGCAGACATTGAGATGAGCCCAGGATCTTGCTCTCCATTCTAATGTTCTGTCCGTGTCATGCTTACTAATGTGCATCTACTGAGCCCTCAAAATAGAAAGTATAAATGTGACTTAATGGTAGACTGCCATGCAACAAGCCCAGTACTAAACAACTGCAACAACAACCAAACAAAAAAAGAAAGAGGGAAGGAAGAAGGAATATTCTTTTTACACTGTGTGTGTGTGTGTGTGTGTGTGTGTGTGTGTGTGTGTGTGTGTGTACATGTTACTGTAGCATTTCTGTGGAGTGAGAAAACCCATAGGAGTCAGTTCTATCTCTACCATGTGGATTCTAGTAATCAAACTCAGGTCATCAGGTTTGGTGGCAAGTGCCTTTACTCACTGAGCAATCTCACTGATGTAGAAGAAAAAGAAAATTTGTTTCCTTATTAATTGATTGATTGATCCACTTGTTATTTAAAAGTAAGTTGTTTAATTTTCATGTGTTTGTATAGTTTCCATAGAATTCTTTATGGATTTCTAGTTTCATTACATATTCTATATGATTCCAAGTTTTCAAAGTTAGTTGTGCTTTGCTGTGTGGTCTGTTCATATGACTTATGCTATCGCTATGAGAAGAAGGGGGGACTATGAGCACGCTATTATACCCAGCCTTACATGAGTGCTAAGGATCAAACTCAGGTCCTCATGCTGGACAACAAGCAGTTTAATCATTGAGTTGTCTCTTCAGCCTATCAGTCACTTTGTCTTTAGGTTGTTGAAGCTAATGCATTGATTAATCACTGAGAGATAAGGTCTTATAGCTGTATGATAGCTGGTTTTTTGGTTCTGTTTTGCTCTTTGTGCCCCTCTCTGACAGTAAAGTGACATTCTCATTTCAGATCCTGTGTTCCACAGGCTTTTTTGATGAGTTTCATTTTTCCTTCTATTTCCTCTATTTTCTTGAATTTGTTTACGAGTATATATAAAGTAGAGTATAGGGAGATTGCCTGCATCATATAGGGCTTTTCATCCCCGCCTCCTAGCATCTTTGTATTGTGTAAACCTAGCATTGTGTAATTTTGTCTCATGACAAGTTTACATGAGATGCACTAAAGTGATGGCTTGTCTTGTGGTTTTCCCTTCATTGTTAAATTCGTCAGTGTTCACTGTTCTCTGTTAACATTAGCACTACTTACTTTTTGGCTGTTAATTTTCCAGCTAACAACAAAGCAGGTGTTCATTAAATTAGTTACTGCCCTCTGAACCATTAGATGATGAAAAGGTTAAACTCAATTCATTAAATACTGTAAGCTGTAGAATAATAGGATAACTCTGAGATAAAAACAAACAAAAATCTTTCACAAGTGAAAAAAGAGCAGCTGTTTGGCCGTGGGTGAGTAAGGATAATGAGGAAAGGTGAGGGAAGCATTAAGGTGGGCTGTGACTTTAAGTCAAAGATTGCTCAGAATTTGCAGGCCTGTTTCACTTGCACAAAATGTAACATGTGTTGTCAATGTTTTATATTACTTTGTTTCATTTTTGAAAGTCATCCCAGAGTTTAAGTATTAAGAAGTTGATATAAATTCTAAGATCTCTAATCTTTGGTAGTGGTAGAACATAATATTTCTGTCCCTCTGGCTTACTTTAGCATAAACAAAAGGTTTCTTACATTTCTTTTCCTAAAGATTGAATTAGAACCTTCAGAGAGATATTCAATAATGTCAAAACCAAATATATGCATCTATAAACATTGCTGTGTAATATAGGTTTGTTTCCAAACAGAAATGAGGTAACTCTGGGCATATCTTTTAATTGAGGAAATATTGCAAAATATGCAGATTTTAGGCTATAACACACTTGGTATTTACTAGTAGATTGAATTTCACCATAAAAAGAATTCGATGGCCAGAATCTTCAGGCTCTGGGTTTAGTCTTAGCACCAAGAGAAAACAGGTTTGTATATCAAAAGGAATAAGAGTCATTTAGCAAGCATAATATAATATATTACATGATTAAGAATTTCATTATAATATAGTTTTATAAAATCACTAATTATAAAATTCTAACTTTTTAAACAATCTTTTTTTAAAGTTTATAGAAAAATTTTTCAATCTTGCTTCAGAAATAATGCTTTTGCCTCAGTGGGCTCATTATCCTATGGTTCGTTTGGACTGTGAAGACTTGAAGATAGGCTTGACGAATAAAGCAAGAGCCTTTGCAAACATTTTATTAAGTGACATAGCTTCAAAACATAGAAAAGAGAATGAATCGTAAGTAATATTAATTACTGTATTCAGAATAACAGGGTCAAAAACAAACAAACAAACATACAAACAAAAAAACAGTTCACCAAAATTACTCTTGTTTAAAAACAAAAGATGAAAAATAAACATGGATGTTTTCCAGCTAGCTGGTTTTTTTTTTTTTTTTTTTTTTTTTTTTGATATTTCTAGTGGTGGCATAACAATACAAACATTTTTAGGCATAGGAAGGCAAATCTGAAAAATACAGCTTTTGTGAAATAATGACACAGGATACCTAGATTCATACTTCTCTACATAGGCTATTTTAAGGTATCATAGAGTTTAAAGTATTTAAACAAGGATTTGATCTTCTTATCTGCTACACCGTTCCATTTCACAGGTTCCATTTAACTAAGCTACATTCATTCATTCATTCATTCATTCATTCATTCGTACATTCTTGTATCACATATTCCAGCAGGATGGGTTAATAGCTTTGTTTTATAAATACAAAAACTGGATATTGAAGGTTGGCCTAAATTCACAAAACTAGTAAGCCTCCATTGCTGTGATAAATACCAGGGCCAAAACAACTTTGGGAAGAAAAGGGTTTATTTGGTTTACAGATCATATTCCATCATTGAAAGAAGTCAGGACACAAACTCAAAGCAGGAACCTTGAGCCAGGAAGTAAAGAAGAAACACAGAAAAAGGCTGCCTAAGTGGTTGACTTGCTCCTCTTGCCTTGCTCAGGACTATTTGCCCAGGGGTGGCACCATCCACAGTGGGCTGTGCTCTCCCATGTCAATCAATACACCCCAGGCCAGTCTGATGGAAGCAAGTCTTTTGTTTGTTGAGGTCTCCTGCTCTCATTAGACCCCAGTTTGTGTCAAACTGACAAAACTAAACAGCACTCTTGTAGCAGCTGAGGCAGGATTATATCAGGACTGTTACATTTAAGGTCTGTTACATTGCTTATTTCAATCTTGAAGAGAGTTTTAAGATATCAACAGAAAAAAAAACTATGCCAGATTTTCATTTGAAAATATTAGCTTGGTTTTTATTGATGTGATCTATGGTGAGCTCAGACAAGCTAAGCTTAAATATTATATGATATCTTAATGAACCAGCCAGTTATTTTTAGCATAGAGATTTCCTATTTTATAACAACAGTAGCACATATTTATTAAATATGCTACAAATTACTTGCCATAAGTATAGTAAGTCTGAATGTTCTGTCAGCATTTGCAGTGAATTTGAAGCAATTAAAGAGCATGCTCTACGAGTTCCTGAGACAACAGAAGAAATGATGGAACTAATCGCTTACGTAGAAAGAGCTCGAACCATAGGAATTCAGGACTTGGCTCTAAGGATCCAGGTAAAACAAATAAACAAGCAAACAAAAACCTAAAACCTTAGAAACTATCATGAAATGAGTTATGAGTATTGACATACCCAGGTCAAAAAGCAGAACAACTCAGGTTTCCATCTGTTCTTCTAATCACACCATTGCTCTCTTTCTCCTCCTCCCATGTGTCTTCTATGTGATCTTCTCTGAAATGGTGTGCTTGATGCTCTTTATTTTCACCAATTGTGTGCATACTCTTAAAGTTAAGAAAACGTTTCTGACTCTCTACATCCAATAATAGTCTTAAAACCTCAAGATTCTATACCCATTTCATCCTGTTTGTATTTATTTTTACTTATTCACTTTAAATCCTGCTCACTGCCCCCTCCCACAGTACTTCCCCCATCCCCTCTTCTCTTCTGAGAGGGTGGAGACCCCCCCTGGGTATCTCCTACACTTTAGGATGTCTTAAAAATGAGTAATTCCTACTCAGGGAAAGAATAGAAGCAACACCATGATCACAGCCCATCCTGTCAGTGTGTGAACACTGTCATCGTTTTGATGACCACTTTCCTACTCTCCTTTATAGCTTTGCCCACTGTGTGTGTTTCTCATACTTACAGTTGACCTGACTTTGATATTTTATTTATTGAAGAGGAGTCATCTTGTTTGTATGCTTTTGCACATTACCAGTGTTAATATCAGTTAATGTCACCTTTTTTGTCTTACTTTCCTTGCAATGTAGTCCTTTTCTGATATCAGTGTTCAATAATTTAGCTTCTAAATTTCCTGCACAAGCACAAGGACCTGAGCTTGATCCCCACCATCCACATATAAAACTGGGCCTGGTGTTGCATGCTTGTAATGCTAGGGCAGGGGAGCCTGAAACAAGAGAAGCCTGAGCTTGCTGCAAAGCTAACCTATTTTCATCACCGAACCCTAGGCCAGGGATACACTCTCTGAAAACAATAAGGTGGGCAGCTGGGCACTCTAGAGGTAGAGGCAGGAGCATCTATGTGAATTCAATGCCAGCCTTGTCTTTATAGTGATTTCCCAGGACAACCAGAGCTGTTGCATCCAGATTGCAAAAACTCCATAGAGACCACCAGGACCACAACTCTGATGCAAGCACATTAGAGTCTTTATTCAAACTCATGAGCCTGGGCCACAAGCCTTCCTGATGATGGAACAGGATAGGAGAGCGACCCCTAGGTCTAGGGGAAGGGGGTTTATAAAGGAAAAAAATGCAAGGCGGGGGTGGGGGGGAGATTTCCAAGCCTTGGTGTTACATGAGAGGGTAAAGGAATGTTGGTCTTAAAGTTAATTGGTTTACAGCACTCAGTTAAACCACAAGGAGGGAGTCTACATCAAAAAGGAGCATCTTGACCTGGGGAAGACTTATGCTTTCTTAGCACACTCTGTTGCTATCCGATAGCTACAGCTGCTGTGTCTATATTGCAACTGCCAGGGACATATTGTGATTTTTCTCAGACCTCGAGGATGGGGGCCACGCCTCTCTAAAGGCAAGTTAACTTAGAATGGAGTCTTAAGAACAAAATGGAGTTAATTCTGCTACCTCAGTCCCTTCAGAGCTATAGAGAAAGCTTTGGTTTTGTCTCATAAAACCAAAGTCAATTAATAAATGATATAGGTAGATCCTAAGGAGTGATACCAGAGATTCACCTCTGGCCTCCACAACACATGGACACAAACATGGACCTATATCTGCACACACAAAGACATTTTTAAATTTTAATATTCTGGATGTTTGATTATTATTTGTTGTTATTAATGAGTATGCAGGAGAAAACATTTCTCTGAATTGATCCTGGATACTACATTCATTCATTTCTCTCAGGTATGTGTGAAGAAGAGGGGAGAGGGAGAAGATGAGGGAGAAGGAGGAGACTGAGAGTCTTGCTAATCGTACAGTGTAGCCTAGCCACACCTTGAACTTACCATCTTCCTTTCTGAACATCAGAACCACTAGACCCAACTTTTTAAAAATTATATATAAATGAATGGGTTAATGAATCCCTGTGGGAGTATGCACATGATAGGACCTGTGTTGTGGAGGTCAGAGAACAGCCTGAGAGATTTGGTCAGTTCTCATCTTTTGTGTGGTTCCCAGGGATCTAACCTAGGTTGTAGTGCTTTTCCTACTAGACCATCTTGCCATCCCCAACTTTTTTGTTTGTTTGTTTGTTTTTTGTTTTTTGTTTTTTTTGGTTTTTTGTTTTTCGAGACAGGGTTTCTCTGTATAGCTCGGGCTGTCCTAGAACTCACTCTGTAGACCAGGCTGGCCCCAACTTTTTTTTTTTAAGTGTTATAGCACTGCAGTATAACACATGATTCAGTGAGACCCATAGGGAGTAAAATAGTCTGCCTCTCCAATTAGATACATTTACAGTATAAAGTGTTTTTTCCTTTGACCTTCATACCACAGAACTTTCTGGGCTACTGTTGTTATACTAAATAGTCAAAAAGATGATAACATTACTAGAGATGAAGAATAAGAAAAATGATGATAAAAGTATCATCAAAAATTAAAAACCAAGCCGGGCGGTGGTGGTGCACGCCTTTAATCCCAGCACTTGGAAGGCAGAGGCAGGCGGATTTCTGAGTTCGAGGCCAGCCTGGTCCAGGACAGCCAGGGCTACACAGAGAAACCCTGTCTCGAAAAACCAAAAAAAAAAGAAAAAAAAAGAAAAACCAAATTATAACAAAGATAATTTAAGATATTTTAAAATAAAAAGTTTCAAAGATTGTCAAACATTTGATTACCCTTTAAGATTGTATACAAAGAGTCAAAGAAGTTACCTTTATATTAAGTCAACAATAAGTGAGAAATAACTTTGTAAATGGAAGTGTGTTTGCGGGGGAGGTGCACATGGGCTTTGTGTGTGAAGACCAGAATTCAACATCAAGTTGAATTCAATTCCCCTCTCACTCTCATGCTCTTTTGTTTGTTTAGTAGGGTTTATCACTGAATCTGGAGCTCACTTACTCAGCTAGTCTTTCCAGTTAATAAGTCCCTCAGCTCATCCTGTGTCTACCTTCAACATGCTGGCATCACAGGCACACACCACTATACCTGCTTACTGTTTAGTGTTGGGGAGTGAAACTCAGGTCTTGTGTAGCAAGTGTATTGCACACTAAGCCATCTTTGTTTGTTTGGGTTTTTTTGTTTTGGGGTTTGTTGTTGTTGCTTTGTGTTTTGTTTCTGAGACCAGGTTTTTCTGTGTATCTCTGGCTGTCCTGGAACTTACTTGTAGACTAGACTGGCTTCAAACTTACAGAGATCTACCTGCCTCTGCCTCTACTTCTTGAGTGCTGAAATTAAAGGCATGCTCCATCATGCCCTGCTAAGAACATCTAGCCTGGGTTGGCCTCAACCTTGTGGTCCTCCTGCTTCTGCCTCCTTCAGCAAATCCTACTGGCATGTGCCACTAACACATTTAAAGTACTTAAAAACTTACATTAAGGTATATAGGTGTATGGCTTAAAGCCTAATAAACATATGAAGTAAGCTGTTGAAATATCTGTGTGAGTTGAACAGTGCATAAAATATTAAATTTGAAAGAACATTAGAAATTGTTGGCTCTATTCTTTTTTATATGATATGTATATCTAGAGTTTCTTTTGTAGGAATCTAAACGCCAAATGAGTTACTTTTTAGATGTTTTTCTAATGTCTCAAGAAGACTTAAATTTAAATGCAACTGTCCTCTTGTGGCCTACTAAAATCACCCCTGTCTTTGATGAGAATGATGAAGTAAGTATATTTTTAGGTGTATAATTCATGTTCTGACATATTTACTATCATTTCCCCTCCTCCCTCCTTCCATTCTCTCTCTGTCTCTCTCACTGCCTCTGTCTCTCTGTCTGTCTCTGTCTCTCTCTGTGTATGTGTGTATGAGTAACTGTGTGTGTTTGTGTGTGTGTGTGTACTATAGCATGCATGTGAAGAAAAGAGGACAATTTTCAGGAGTTGATTCTACTTCTACCTGTAGGGCCTGGGTATTGAACTCAGGCTATCAGGCTTAGCGGCAGTCACCGTTACTGGCTGAGCCATCTCACTCTCCACATTCTGGCATTTAAAGTGCAGTGTGAATGTTTTATTTTCTACCAACTTGACACTGACTTGAAGCACTTCATGTGGGAAGATGTGTCTGTCTTTTACCTGTTATGGTCTCACTAGCTTAGAACACGCTTCTAGGCTTAACTCACCAGCCTTAGTAAATATAGGATGAAACAAAGAGGTCAAAACCATTATGAAAACTAATAGTAAGCACTGAAGTAAGTGGTTTCTATTTATTAAATTATTAAATACTCATAAAATCCCAGCTGCGTCTATTTGCTTCATTTTATAGATGATTAAGATGAAACTCAGAGAGAAGTTGATTCACTTGTTCAAATTCACAGAAATTGGAAGTTGCAGACTTAGGATTTTATATCAGACTTAATATAATTTAAAATCCCCAAAAGTAATCAGTTTCTTTATCCTGAATTGGGAGACAAAAATAGAATAATAACGACAAGCACGAGATAGACAAGCTTTTTTTCTTTTATGGTCTTGTAACTTTGATATCCCTCTCAACTTCCATCTATCTCTTTTTCTCTGAAGAGAAAATAATGACGTAGAAAGGGCACGTAACAGCTCTTGATATATGTGTATACTCAAAAATGTTTGCTTTTAATACTATGCTGAATATATTAAACAGTCAAACTATATAATTAATAATTTTGTGTTTTGAAAGCTCTTGGAAATTTTTCTCTGGGATTTACTCTTTGCATTTTTACATCAGTCATTACAGACAATGATTCTGTTTCCATTTTTCTCTAAATTACTATAAAACATTTGTGTTTTTCTTTGAAAATTCTTTTCTTTCTACTACATTAGTTAACATCATTAAATTATCTCTTTTAAAAGCTCATTGAGAATTCTAAACATGCAAAAGAAAATGAACTAATAGCCAAGAGAGAGAAACTGATTTTGGAAATAGAAAAAGAATCACGTCGCATGGAAGAGTTCACAGAGTTTGCAGAACTGGACCGAATGCAACAGGTTAGATACATGTAGGGCTGTGACTGTGGCCAGCTATAGGTTAATACAAGGCACATTAACACTGGTTTCAAAATAAGCAAGCATGAATTTACCATGTCAAATAAAAAAAAATCAGGCTTGAGTCTTAAGCCTGATACTGTGTGACTTAGTTTATTATCATATAGTGTGCATAACGACATCTTATTCCTCATCGTAGTGATGTTGTGAAGCTAATACTTAAAGTCACTGTATAAATAAAAGAACATACCTGATGTATTTTTTTTTTTTTTTTTGGTTTTTTGAGACAGGGTTTCTCTGTGTAGCCCTGGCTGTCCTGGAACTCACTTTGTAGACTGGCCTCAAACTCAGAAATCTGCCTGCCTCTGCCTCCCAAGTGCTGGGATTAAAGGCATGTGCCACTACCACCTGGCTCCTGATGTAGTATTATGCAATTTTGTTAAAATATCACCTGGATATTTCTAGAATGAACATTTGTTTGCTTTTAGTACGTGGCAGATGTAAGACAACTACAAAAACGTATTCAGGAATCGGAAGAAGCTGTTCAGTTTATTAATAAAGAAGAGGAACTTTTCAAATGGGAATTGACAAAGTATCCTGAACTGGAAAAATTAAAAGTCACCATTGAGCCCTACCAGAAGTTTTTTAATTTTGTTCTGAAGTGGCAGCGAACAGAAAAACGGTAATTTTTGGTAACATAATAAAAAAAATTAAGCAAATGATATAAGCAGTGTTCTTAGTCAGTTTGCATTTTATGTAGTTGGTTTACTAACACACAAAATTAGATATGTGGGGTCAAGTTTGTATTTATTTGGATAGTGTTGTTACCTATTGGTAATTAGATGCACGTCTCAGCACAGGTACTGTCATTGAAATGATGCTGTTAAATCTATTCTTTCCCATCAGCTCTACCTGTGCGCCTCGGTTGTCTCTCTTACAGAAAAAAGTGAGGCATCTACACAAAAGTTTCTTAATCCTTCTGCGTAGTTAAAAAATGTGAGTTTTAAATGCCTTTTCCTTTAAATTCAGGTGGATGGATGGAGGGTTTCTGGACCTTAATGGAGAAAGCATGGAAGCCGACATAGATGAGTTTTCCCGAGAAGTTTTTAAGACACTGAAGTTCTTCCTCACTAAGCAAAAGAAAGAATTGCAAGAAAAAAGAAAGGCAGCAAGAAAACGATCTTTGATGGAAGAGAAACCTGAAGAAGAACCAAAAGAAAGTCCTACAATTACTATGTGTACTACAGTAATGGAGCAGATAAAGGTTTTTAAGGTATACGTGTTCAAATGGCATTTAAATATTATACATCTCTTTGCAATATTAAGTTGTGTATTATATAAAATATAAAATCCATCCTTTGATCTTAGGCTTTGTCTATGTCATTAGTCCAGCTCCAAGTAAAAAGGGTTTAATCAATACTAACCAGTCTTTTCCTCTGAGTAGCTGCTGCAAGATGAGCTAGTCCTAATACATCACTCATATGGCTGTGGTAATTGGTTCGGGGTAAGCATATAGCCCAAACTGGGCTAATCATATTCCTCCTTGGCATTTTTAAACTGACTCTGTGAAAGGAGTCTCTGTCTCTCTGTCTCTCTGTCTCTCTGTCTCTCCCTCTCCCTCTCTCTGTTCCTCTCTCTCTGTGTCTCTCTCTCCTCACTGTTATGGGGTCACTGTGACCCCAAGCCCAGAATACTATAGAGCTTTTAAGCACACAAATCACAAAAGCCACAGACATCTGTGCCAAGTTTCAGTCACATTTCCCACCTAGGACCATTTCCTTGTGGTACACTTATCCTGTTCTCATTGGTTGGTTTGCTCAGCTGTGAAGAGGTCACTTGCCCAGCATTCATGTCTCAACTTGCCAGCCAGGATGTCATTCATCCAGCAAGGTCTTGGGAACTTAAACTTTTTTTGACCCCTATTCAAAATAGAATTGGATTTAGAAAACGAGAGGGATAGATCTACAGTTAACCTACTTGCCTCCATGGTCAGAGTGGCCTGCAGCTTCCCAGCGAATGCCTCACGGAGTTGAGGGCCAGGATTAAGTGATGAGTAGAAGGAAGGAAGGTTGAAGGAGGAGGCCTAAGTGATCTCTATTGGAGCACAGGGGAAGGTGGGATTTAGGCAGGGGCAGGAGAGAGGAAGGTGAGGCAGCAGTGGTTGGTCTGCAGCAGATCTGGAATAAGGCTGGGGGGTTGGATTGGAGAAGAGGAGGGATAGGTAGAGATCTGCAGTTAGTATATTTGCCTTCCTGGTTAGAATGGGCTCCCAAAGTTACTGTGTAATTTTCTATAATATGTTTTGAAAATGGAAAGTGTGAACCTCCCAACTTTGTTCTTTTTAAAATTTGCTGTGGTTATTCTGATTATCTTACATTTTCCCAATTAGCTTGTGGATTTCTGCTAGAAAGGCAACTGGGGTTTGGATGGGGATTGTGGTAGTTTGAATGAGAATAGCCCCCATAGGTTCATGTATTTAAATAGTTGGTCCCTAGTTAGTGGAACCCTTTGGGAAGGATTAGGAGGTATGGCCTTGTTGGAGGAGGTGTGCTGTGGGAATGGGTTTTCAGGTTTTAGAACACTCCTGGGATTCCAGTGCTCTCTCTTTGCCTCCTGGTTGTGAGTCAAGATGTGAGCTCTTAGCTGTTCCTTCACTCTGCCATCAGACTCTTAATTCTCTGAAACTTCAGCTGAATTAAGTGTTTTCTTTTATAAGTTGTCTTGGTTGCGGTGTTTTTTCACAGCAATAGAAAAGTAACTAAGACAGGGATTAAATGTATATACCAATTTGTATATACTATCATCTTAAAATGACTTATCCTTTTATAAATAGTTTTATTATTATTTTTGAGAATTTAATTGTTCTGATTAGTTTTTGTCCACTTGACACAAATCTAGATGTGTTTGGGAAAAAGGAATCTCAGTTGAGAAGAATTGTCTCCATCAGACTAACGTGTGGGTGTGATTGTGGGGGTTATTACCTTGACAGATGATTGGTGTAGGAGTTCCCAGACCACTGTAGAAGTACCAACACTGTGCAGGTAAGCTTAGGCTGCAAAAGAAAAGTAGCTGACCAAGCCAAGGAGAACAAGCCAGTAAGCAGCGCTTTCCCATGAGCTCTGCTTCAGTTCCTGCCTCTAGGTTCATGTCTTGGCTTCCCTTGATGATGGTCTATAGCCTGTAAACCAAATAAACTCTTTCTTCCCCAAGTTATCTTCACTTTAGGACATTCATACCTTGTATTTTGATTACATTCACCCCAGATCCTTTCAGATTCATCCTCTCCTTCCAAACCCATCCAACTTTGTGCCCTCATAGTGTGCAATTTGTGCTGCCCATATACTCTTGGGTGTGTGCCCACCCACTACGGCAGGATTGCTCTACCAGGTGCTACACCTTTAAAAAAAACTGAGTCTTCCTTTCTCAGCACTTATTTATAAACAATCACTCCTAATCTAGAAATAGGGCTTCATGGTCACTGTCCTCAGCCACTGGTGAGATTTTGTCTAGCTTGGGCTTGCATAGCTCTCGTACATGTTATCACAGCTACCATGAGTTTATACATGCAATTACCTTCCTGTTATGTCCAGAAAACTGTTTCCTTAGAGTCATGCACTGCCTCTGGTTCTTGCCATCTTTTCACCCACTCTTGTGTTATGACCTTTGAGCATTGGGAAGATAGGGTGTGATAGTGATATCCCATTTAGGGGTGAATACTTTAGTCTTTACTCTCTACACCTTGTCCAGCTATAGTTTCCATGTTAATTATCATCTACTACAAAAAGAAGCGTCTCTGATGAGGCTTGAGAGATCCATTAATCTATGGATGTAACAGTAAGTTCTTAGGACTCAATTTAACACTCTGCCCATTTTGCAGAGTAACAGTAGTATGTTCTCCTCCTAGAGCCTCTCTGGCCACAGCTTCTTGGTCTTGATCATGGTACCAAGCATGGTTTCCACCTTGTACAGTAGGCATTATGTTCAATCAGAAAGTGGTTGACTACTCCCATAACATTTAAATGTTACTATTGCGAAAGAGGGCTTATTTTACCAGGACAGTTGTAGCTCACAGGATTCACAGCTGGATAAGACTGAATTACTTTTGTCCTCTGGTAGTACTTCATTAGTACCTTCCAGCATTAGAAAAACTAAGCATTAGGTATGATTTATCCAGGCCAGTATCTGCTTGATTTTTTCATGTTCTGTGACTCAAGCGTGTGATATTTTCAACAATAAGGTTCTGGAGGGTAAGTAAGACATGTTGTGATGGTTTGAAAATGCTTGACCCAGGGAGTGGCACTATTAGGAAGTGTGGCCTTATTGGAGGAAGTGTGTCATTGTGGGTGATTCTGCACAGAGCCTTGCCAACTTAAGACAGAAGTGCATTGCTTTTGATAATGCATTTTCCACAATGGGTAAGGAAGGCATTCTAGTCAGAACAACCTAAGACAGACTCAGTCTTGTTTATGAAATAAAAAAGGGAGAGAGGCAGAAAGCTTTTGAGCCTGCTTGGCAAGAATCTGACACAGACCAAGGACAAGGAAATGGGCTGCTTGGCAGGAATATGACATTTGCCAAGAACAAGGAAGTGGGAGCTTCAGGCAGGATTTTGACATTAGGCTAGAACAAAGAAGTAATTTCAGGCAGGAATCTAAATCTTAGGCTAGAACAAGAAAGTAGGCTTCAGACATGAAAATGACCTTGCAATAGGACAGGGAAGTAGGCTCAGATATTTTGGTCATCCTGATAAGCCCTTAGAAATAGTGATTGCGGGAGTGATCACAGAATTTTGTTTATTGCCTTGCTTGTCCTTTGACTATTTGTGTTTATTGTCTTACGTGTTCCTTGACTATTTGCATCTATTGTATTGCTAGTTCCTCAACCTAGAACTGACCTTAATACTTGCATGTAATTAAAATGATATAAAAGCAAAAAGGAGGAAAGGGGATGGGATAGAAGTTTTTCTAGGGATGGGAAAGGGGGGAAATAAATAAATAAATAAATAAGAAAATGCTTGGCTCTGGGAGTGGCACTATTAGGAGGTATGGCCTCATTGGAGGAAGTGTGTCATAGTGGGCTTTAAGACCTTCATTCTAGCTCCATGGAAGTCAGTTTTCTCCTGTCTGCCTTTGGATGAAGATGTAGACCTTTCAGCTCCTCTTGCCCTATGCCTGCCTGGATGTTGCCATGCTCTCTCCTTGATGATAATGGACTGAACCTCTGAACCTGTAAGCCAGCCCCAATTAAATGTTAACCTTATAGTTACCTTGGCCATGGTGTCTGTTCACAGCAGTAAAACCTAACTAAGACACCTGTAATATTTGTGGGGTCTATGGCATTTTACTCCAACAGAGGTAACCTATTCCTGGCTTTTCATGTGTTGACCTGTGGTGTTTAGTAGGAGCATTGTCACCCTGGTATAGAGTAACTTCATCTAAACTCTTTAAATATATGTGTGTATATGTATATATTTTAGAAAGCCCCCACAGTACCTGGTTTTTAGGTGATATTGTCAAAAGGTCTGTAGTACTGATTATACTTTCCTGATATCTCTCCTCTACTCTGTTCTTAAAATGATTTATTCTTCCAGTATGTTAGCACCTTTCCAGTTTTTTAGATCTTTATTTCTTTTAAAATTATATTTGTAATTTTTACCATGTAGCCCCCCCCCCCCACATTTCTTAAATTTGCTGTTAAGTAATTTATTTATTTTTTTGATACTAAGGTTCATGGAATTTTTCTTATTAATTCTTTGGTAATTTCTTGACTATTTTACATGCCTAACAGTGTAGATGAAATTTGGAATATTTTTGTTCCTTCTTCCTTTCCTCTAAATCTAGTCAATATTTTGATTGTACTCAAGTAATTTGAAGAAATTCAATCTTCCTATTATCAAAGTTTGATTTATAGAATCCATCTGTATAGAAGTCAAATGATGTTATTGTTTGTTTTCATCCTTAGGAATATATCCCTACAGTCTCCATCCTGTGCAATCCAGGAATGAGAGCTCGTCACTGGAAACAGATGTCAGAAATTGTGGGCTATGACTTGACTCCAGATTCTGGAACTACACTGAGAAAAGTTTTAAAATTAAACCTTACACCATACTTAGAAAGTTTTGAAGTTATAAGTGCTGGTGCAAGTAAGGTAAACACGTGGAGAAGACAAGGCACTTGATGGGTTTGTTCTCGGATAGTCACAGTTTGTCTTGGTGTGGTGTATATAGTACAGGACAGCAATGGGAAGAGATAGGGAGTGGGTGATGATTGAAGACCACCCTTTCATGACATAAACATGTGCTTGCCTCTCTGAAATGCACACTAGAAACTGCTCCTTTGACATTTGCCTAATTCTGCCACATGCTGATATAGTTGGTGGTTGATATTAATATTGGTGTATGGTTAGTCCATTAAGAATCATAGGTGGATGGATACATATGTGGCTTACTCTGTGTGTGTGTGTGTGTGTGTGTGTGTGTGTGTGTGTGTGTTCCCAGTATTGCCTTAGAGGGTTCTTAAAATATGCTGAAAACTTCAAGCTACAGCCTATCTGCAATAGGACACTTCAGAGATAATTCAGCGAGTATTTTATTTTGTTGTCCATTTTAGCAGTTTTTATAGCAACTAAACTTTAAAAAACTTCATTTTTCTTAGGAATTTTTTTAAAAAGAAAATTTACATACAATATATTCTTATTATGGTTTCTCCTCCCACACCCTCCCTCCCCCTCCCCCCTCTGACCCCAATTCACATCTTTTCTTTCTTTCATTAGAAATCAAACAGGCATCTAAAAAAAATAATAAAACAAAATAAAACAAACCAGAATAGGTCAAAACAAACAGAAGAGCCAAAGAAAAAGCACAAGAAACACACATCAAAGCAACAGCTGGATTGTTCACACACACAGGAATTCCATAGAAACGCAAAACTAGAAGCCATAACATATAATATGCAAAATACTCTAAGGTTTGCTGGACATCTGCTGCTGGTCATGGAGTCTGCCCTTAAGAGTGGTTCATATACCCAGTGAGTGTTCACTGGAGAAAGCTAGTTTCTCCTTTGTGAGTTACTCTTGTGATAGCTTCTGGGTTTCCCTCTCAGCACTGAAACTGCAATTGGTGAAGTCTGGTGCATGGCGTCTGTACACTGACATAGTCTCTGTGAGTTCATATGTGCATCAGTCTTGCTTTGTTTGGAAGGCCTTGATTCCTGGTGTCCTCCTACCCCTCTGGCTCTTACTGTCTTTCCATTTCCTCTTCCACAACATTCCCTGAGTCCGGAGAGGAGGGATTTGATGGATATATCTCATTTAGGTCTAAGTGTTTCATGGTCTCTCACTGCACGCAGTCCAGTTGTAGGTGTCGGAGTTTGTTTTGATCTACTGCAGGAGGGAGCTTCTGTGATGGGGGCTGACAGAATGTCATTTTACTGCTACATCCTTTCAGCAGAACAGCATTTGGTTTTATCCTAGGCCTATGGCCTCTCAAAAGAACTGTTAAATTGTTAAAAAAAAAAAAAGAGCCCCCCTTTAATAGATAGATGATAGATAGATGATAGATAGATGATAGATAGATAGATAGATAGATAGATAGATAGATAGATAGATAGATAGAT
>JANHMN010000001.1:184297399-184347155 GCA_030674055.1 Rhabdomys pumilio | reverse complement strand
GATAGATAGATAGATAGATAGATAGATAGATAGATAGATAGATAGATGGATATCAAGCAGACAGACACAGACAGTTATGGAGATATGGAATATGCACAATGCTTACTGAGTTACCCAGAGGAATTAAATAACATAAATAACTTCCTTTTCTCATCATCCTATACCCCAACCCCTACTCCACTCCCATTTGATCATCCAGTTCTTTTTGCATTTCTCTCTTGCAGGAATTTTCCTTAGAGAGGGCCATGAATGCTATGATAGCAACTTGGGATGATATTTCTTTTCATATAAGTCTGTATCGTGATACTGGAGTCTGTATTCTTTCTTCAGTGGATGAGATTCAGGCAATTCTTGATGATCAGATTATAAAAACTCAGACAATGAGAGGTTCACCTTTTATCAAACCATTTGAAAATGAGATCAAGGTACGTCAAATATGATAGCTTTTGGTCATGTATAAAAACGTCTATTTTAATTCATATATGTTCTCACGTAAATATTTTTGGATGGCTTTTAAAGTGCCTATTCAAGTGATGTAACTGAACCTTGGTATTTTATGTGGTGATATGATACAGAAATACATATTTGGAGAGTAGCATGCAATAGGAGGCTGAAGAGACACTGTGATGGTTAATAACCATCTGTAAGTGCAGTTTCAAAGGATCTGATGCCTCTCCTGGCCTTGGCAGGTACTGTATGTACATGGTAAACAATATAAAGGCAAAACACCCACACATATGAACATTTAAAAATAAACAAAAAATTAACTTGTAATAGGTTTGAGAGATTAATATTTTTGAGAAGAAAATCACAATTTATAAGTTTTTTTATTCAATGATTCTAAGTGTAACTTTTATTTTTCTGATGTAACTTTGTCTCTGAGGCTTACTGCTAGTCCTGGAAGCTTCTAGCCTCCATACAATTTTATCTAGGACCAGAAAGTTTTCAGCCTCTGACACTTGCTGCTGAATAAGCTCACCCTTTCTAGCTCTTTCTGAACTCTGGCTGGGCTGGTTCAACTCAGCCGTTCTGGCTCAAACTCCTCTTAAGCTGACTGATTCAATCTGGCTTTACTCTGAGCCTCTGACTGAGTTGCTCTGCTTGACCTCAAACTAATTCTAGTAATCTGTTCTAATCTTCTGGCTCCTTCTCATCCTGTGGCATCTTCTGTGTTTACCTGTGTCTAGCTTGTTCTCTCTTCAACCAGTCTCTGTAAAACTTTCCTGGTAAAACTGCTCCCTCACTCTCTCTGTGTTGCTCTCTTAAGAGTAGCTACTTAAGAGTAGCTTCCCTTCTCTCTCTGCTCTTGTGAGAGTCAGGCACATCTTACTCTGTCAAATCTTTCTCTCATTTGTCACTTTGTCTGCCATACAATTAGATATCACTTTCAAACATGGGTGCTTCCTTTTACAAACTAACTTTATCTTTATTGTTTGGGACTAAAGTTGTGTACTAAGGATGTTTCCTGTATTCCAGACAGAGGGAGTAAAGGTGTGTGCTAAGGCTGAGACAATACAACTAGAAACAGGTTTTTCCAGTAAACAACACAATCTCAGAGTTCACAGTGTGATCAAATATCCTGAACAAATGATACTACCAGGAGGGGAACAGCTTCTCATTCTCTTTCCTTCCCTTTCCTTCCTTCCTGTTCTTTCTCTTCCCTTTCTTTCTTTTCCGTTCTCTCCTCTTCCTCCTCTTTTTCTTGAGACATGCACTCACTCTGAATTTTGGGCTATCCTTGTACTCACTGGTCTCAAACTGGCTATGATTGTTCTACCTCAGATGTTGAGTATTGGAATCACAACCTGAGTCACCACACCTCGCTCTGTTTTCACGTCTTCCCTCCCTCCCTCCTTCTCTTCTTTCCTCATTCCTTATTTGCCTTCCTTTCTATAATTAGTACCTCACACACATTAAATGCACACTGTAGACTGGCAAGCAAATTATATAGCAACCGAAAATTTTAAACTTCATTCTTAAGAATATTTAAATACGCCAGGCAGTGATGGCACACACCTTTAATCCCAGCACTTGAGAGGCAGAGGCAGGCGGATTTCTGAGTTCCAAGCCAGCCTGGTCTACAGAATGAGTTCCAGGACAGCCAGGGCTACACAGAGAAACCCTGTCTCTTAGAAACCAAATAAATAAATAAATAAATAAAAATAAATAAACATAAAAACATTTTAAAATATGCTAATTTCTAATTTTAGAAAGCTCAGATCACATATTACACTGTAGCCTCATAATAAAATTCTCTGGGTCAGTTTTTTATTTGAGAATAACAAGCATGAGGGTAATTAATGAATTACTATCCACTTCAGAAAAAATAAATGATATCTCTTTATTGTTGATATGGGTAACTATGGGAAAATGCAAATTATGATAATAGCTTCATAGTGTAATGAAGTACAGTGTTTTTGCCCCTTAGTGAGTACAAAGCCAAAAAGTTCAACCAAGAGATAAGAGATTAAGAAAAAGTTAGTTAGAAACTGTATAAATTAGGGAAGAGCTGAGGATAATTCCTAAAATATTGAACAAAGAAAGTAAGGGAATTTGGTACAATGTATGTGTGTGTGTGTGTGTGTTAGAAACATATATATTATATGTTAGAACACACATATAACACACACATATGTTAGAAAGTTCTTGTTTAAGAAGAGTAATTTAGAAGCTCTTTTATGGTTTAAAAAAAATAGAAATGAAACTCCAAACCCAGGACCTTAACTATTCATTTACTAACTCTAGGTAATCTCTGAGGATAAGGAGGCTTACTTTACTTTATTTTAATTTTTCTTCAAACTGTGCTGATTTAGAGCAAGATCATTCAACTTTACACTATTAATATTTGGAGCTGAATAGTTTTATATGTATACATATACACATACATACACATTCCTTTCTTTATATACTTATTTCTTACTGTGTGTGAGTTTGTGTATGTGTGTATACAGGGATATCAGAGTACATGTGCTGAGGTCAGATGACGACTTGTAGACAACTCTTCTCTTCTTCCACTGAGCGGGCCCCCAGTTTAGGCACCAAACTCTAGATGTCAGTCTTAGTGGGAAGTGCTTTTACCCACTAAGCCATCTCTATGGTCCTGGGCTGAATAATTCTTTGTTGTGGACTGTCCTGCATATCGTAGCACATTTAGCAGTATTTCTGGCCTCCATCCACTAGATATTAACAGCATCCTCCCCGTATTGGTTGTAATAATTAACATTGTGATAGCTCAGACACTGTGATATTTCAGATACTGCCTGGTATGTAGAGACGAGGAAATGAAATAGCTTTACAATCACTACCAAAGCGAGTTCCATTGACTTAGGGAAACTTTATAGTGCCTACATCTTTTCTAAGCCTAAGCAAGTCTCCTATAAGTGATCTGTTTTGTATTGATATTAAAACAATAGTGAATTCTAAATAATTTCCCCCTATAATTTGTAGTTTTTCTTTCTTTTTAAAAGCTGAAATTTAGTACAGTATTCTTTTTATTAAGGCCTGGGAAGACCGTCTGATTCGAATCCAGGAGACAATTGATGAATGGCTGAAAGTACAAGCCCAGTGGCTGTACTTAGAGCCCATCTTCTGTTCTGAGGACATCATGCAGCAGATGCCAGAGGAAGGGCGGCAGTTTCAGACAGTGGACAGACACTGGAAGGATATCATGAAGTTTTGTGCTAAAGATCCAAAGGTGAAGAGTTTGTTTTCTTTCTTATAACAAGTGAATCTTATCTGGGATTTTTAAAGAAAGCATTTGACTTTCTTCGTGATTATTAAAACACAACTTGCACAGTGTGCAAGTGGGCAGTGGTGGTACACGCCTTTAATCCCAGCACTTGGGAGGCAGAGGCAGGCAGATCTCTGAGTTCAAGGCCAGCCTGGTCTACAGAGTGAGTTCCAAGACAGCCAGGGCTACACAGAGAAACCCTGTCTCAAAAAACCAAAAATAAGTAAATAAACAAACAAACAAATAAAACATAACTCATTCGTTGTATACAAATTGGAAAGTTCATAAACTGTTAGTTCAAAAAATATGTTTGAAAGTATCAAATTAATTTTATTTTTCACTTCATAAAAGTTCTATTGCAACACACACATAGTGTAGCTACTTTAGATGAACAGTTAACTGAATTGACTCCCACTATATTCAACCACCTCAGAAAGTAAACAAATATATAAACAATGAGCTATAGCAAAGGATGGAGAAAGTGTGATTAGTACAAGGGATTCTGTGTTTGCTTGGAAGTGTTAATCAGGAAAAACAGTTGAGACCTCAGTTGGTCTCAGTTCCTGTGTATCTTCCCTATTAAGAGCACCTTGGACAGGATTCTAATGTGAAAGCCAGTATTTTCCACACATTTAGCATAAACATAGCTGTGCATCTACCTTTAGAATGTATTTGAGTTAAGGAATAACTTTTTCCAATCTGAGAGAAAAACTAAATAAGTACTAGAATTATTGAGCGTTCATTAGAGAAATGTATGAGTTTCAAGAAAATTAATCTTCCTTTTTTACTTTTGGAGCTTGTACATGATTTCTTATAGATTAGAGGTCAGCTATCTTCTGTGAAGAGCCAGTTAATATGTTTCTTTAGGCTTTGTGAGGCATGTAGTCTATTTTTTATCCTTTCTTCTCCCATCTTATAGTGAAAATCAGCCAGAACTAATACATAACAAATGGGTATGTTTCCACCATAATAAAACTTTGCTTATAGACACTGACAACATTTTTACTTAGGTTATGAAATAGTATTATTACCTTCATTTTTAAAATTTAATTTTTTGAGACAGGGCCTCTAGCCCAAGTTGCTTTAAATTCTCTATGTAGCTGAGAAAGACTTTGAACTTCTGATCCTCCTGCATCTACCTGTGAAAGCCTAGGGTTATAGCCATGGGTCAGCACACTCAGTGTATATATGGTGCTGGCAACAGAACCCTATGCCTCATACATGCTAAGCAAGCATGCTGCCAACTGAGCTATTTCCCTCATCCTCTTTTGATTGTTTAACCTTCTGAAAGTATAAAAAACATTCTTAGTTTGAGGATTACACAAAAGCTAGCAGGGTTAGATTTGGCTGGTGAGATGTAGCTTGCCAAAACCTGCTGTAGATTAAAATTCACAGTTACAAAACCTAAAATAATAAATAAATAATAATAATAATGTGCATGATAATCATAACATCATTTGGAACTCATGTTATTGGGTTATAATATGTATGATGTAGTGAATTGTGTTATTTTTATATTATAAAAGAAGTTCTGAAGCTGGATGTGGTTCATACAATTCCAGCATTTGGGGGCTAGAGCAAAAAGTCCATGGCTAGCCTGGGCTACATAGTGAGCCCTGTTTCAAAAGTAAGGGGAGGGAATATTTCACTACTGATTTCATAACATTTCAAAACAGTTAATGGTTTACATACATCCCTTAGTGCTTATATCAAACACATAAGTCTGTCTCATATGAATCTTGTCTTTTAGGTGCTTACTGCTACTTCTTTAACAGGCTTATTGGAAAAACTACAGAATTGCAATGACCTTCTGGAGAAAATCATGAAAGGACTGAATGCATACCTTGAGAAGAAGCGACTTTTCTTCCCTCGGTATGGTAGACGATCAACTGCACTATCATTGAACACGTCTTCTGCTGTGTGATGAGTTGCCACTAAGGGTTTGTGTTTTTTTTATTCCCATATTTTTTTCTAGCTTTTTCTTTTTATCTAATGATGAAATGCTAGAGATTTTGTCAGAGACCAAAGATCCACTCAGAGTTCAGCCACACTTAAAAAAATGTTTTGAGGGCATCGCTAAATTGGAGTTCCTACCTAACCTGGATATTAAAGCCATGTATAGCTCAGAGGGTGAGCGAGTGGAGCTGATTGCACTGATCTCCACAGCTGCAGCGAGGGGCGCTGTAGAGAAATGGCTCATTCAAGTAGAAGACCTGATGCTCAGAAGTATTCATGACGTGATTGCTGCCTCCAGACTGGTATGTTTCCTAGGATTAAAGGGATAATCTATATTCTACAAATGCTTTTGTTTGTTTGTTTGTTCATTCATTTGGTGAATGTTATTTTTTCTCTGTATTTTTAACATTACTAGTAAGAATTGGTAAGAATAATATACTTAATAACACATACAATGTATGTTATAAAAGAAAAATGTATTATCAGAGAATAATAAAGTATATCTGTTTAGAATAGGCAAATATGCAGGGATAGGCTCACAAAGGAAGTTAGACTGAGTCTGAGATATGAAAGAGAAAGAGAAAATAACTAGATAAAGAGGAGGGACTCATGGCTCTAGCTGCATATGTAGCAGAGGATGGCCTTATCTGGCATCGATAGGGGGAGGGCCTTGGTCCTGTGGAGGCTTGATGCCTCAGCATAGGGGAATGCTAGGGCAGTGAGGAGGGAGTGGGTGGGTGGGGGAGCACCCTCTTAGAGGCAAAGGGGAGGGAGGATGGGATAGGGGGTTTAACGGAGGGGAAACCAGGAAGGGGAATATCATTTGAAATGTAAATGAATAAAATGATTAATAAATTAAAAAATTCAGTAAAAATACGAAGGAAAAAAAGAGCAGACATATTGGTACCCTGTGTAAAGACCAAGACACAGAAAGGTTGAAGGATTGTGAGAAACTGTCCGAAGACCTCTGCGCCTGCAGTAGAGTGAACGTAACAGAGAATGAAGATCACGGAAGGCAGAAAGGAAGATGTGCAGGGAGTTGTTTTATTTACACAGGAAGGTTAAGAGTGTTTTAATCAGGATAAAGTCATAATCTGGTTTATATTTTTATACCACTAGGACTGTGGTATAAAGAATGAATTAGTAGACTATCAAAACAGGAAGACAAATTAGGAGAGCCTTGTATTAGCCTAGAAGATAGATGTATGGGCTGACATTGGACAAGTGGTGGAGACATGGAGGATATTAGACACTATTAGAGAAATATACTTATATCCAATTTTGACAGGTCTTAAATTGATTGTACAGTAAAAGGGGGAGAAGGGAGAAGAAGGTCTCAAGAATTACTTTAATATTTTTGACATGAGTATATAGGTGAGATTTACTCTGAGGAAATGCTGAGAAGAGAAGCAGGTTTGTGGAGGCTGGTGAAAGATCCGAATTTTATTTTATAAATGTTACAATTGAAATGTACCAGTGACCAAGCCAGCTCAGTCAGTCATCAGGTTCTCTAGTGCAGGAGTGAGGATTAAAAAGAAAAAAGATGATTAGACAACGTTGTAGCATGACCCCAGCCAATTCTGAGACTAAAGACAGGTTTATTTTTTCCCAATTTGCTTTTATACCATTTTAATTAGATGCAAGTATTTAGGTCAGTTCTAGATTGAGGAACTAGCAATACAATAAATGCAAATAGTCAAGGAACAAGCAAGGCAATAAGCAAAGTCCTGTGAACACTCCCGTGATCACTTTCTAAGGGCTTATTAGGATGAACAAAATATCTGAGCCTACTTCCCTGTCCTAGCCCATAGTCAAATTCATGCCTGAAGCCTACTTCTATGTTCTAGCCTAATGTCAGATTCCTGCCTAAAGCCCATTTCCTTGTCCTTGGCCAATGTCAGATTCCTGGCAAGTGGCCCCAAAAGCTCTCCACATACCAGAAATAGTAGCTCACAGTTACAATGTCAGCACTGGAGAAGATGAGGAAGGTGTACTGCCCAGAGTTTGAGGCCAACATGGGTTACACAGTTCCAGATCCAGCTTGGGCTACAAAGTAACTCTATCTCAAAACAACAAAACAAGCAAACAACAAACCCATAGAAATGGATAACCAGGTAAAGGTTCTTGCTGCCAAGCCTGACAGTCTGAGTTGCATCCTAAAAGTCCACATGATGGAGAAGGGGAGCTGACTCTCATGTATTGTCTACTGTCTTCACACCTGCACCTTGGCACATATCCCCACACCCATAATAACTAAGTAAATCAAAACTTGAAAAAAAACCAACAAACAGAACACTGCAGCATTACTTACATATTTCTAGTAGGCAAATGCTAATCTTGAAATGTGTGTGTTACCTTGTTCTGCCTGTAACACCACAAAGGAGCAGCTGTGCAGTGGGAGTAGTTTGAAAAGCCCTTGTAGCCGATTTCCAGGAAGTCATTGCATGAGTGAGACAGCCTTCTCTTAAAGGGCCCTATGAAGCTTCTCTTTAAAAATTATTTTAATTATGCATAGTATTTATGTGTCTCTCTTTGAGAGTATGTGCACATCAGTGCAAGTATCCATAGAGGCCAGAGACATCACATCCCTCTGGAACTGGAGTTACTGCCAGTTGGGAGCTGCCAGACATGGTTCTCTGGGAGAATGTTACACACTTTTCATCACCAAGTAACTGCTCTAGCCCAGAGCTCATTTTCTTGAGATGGCTTTTCTGCAGCATCATTGTTTTTGCAACTCGATCTTATTTTTTCTCCTTTCTCTATGATTCCAAACAAACTAAAAACACACAGGAAATCATCAACATTGTCCATGATATCATACCTTCACTGGCTATGATGTCATACCTTCACTGGCCATGATGTCATACCTTCACTGGCCATGATGTCATACCTTCACTGGCATAAAGAATGTACCTGCTACACATCACTACTTTTCCTTAGCACTTATGTTACTTTGTTAGTGGAATGTAGCTATAAGTACTTCAATAAGGAATATTTTATAAATAATATATCTATATTCTTATATTTAATGAGTTATTTTAAAAGAATAATTTCTATTAGCATCAATTTGAAAATTCATTCTATAAAGTTTTTTAATTTATAATTTGTATTTGCTGTTATCATTTGTTATCAAGGCAAGCTACTTTTAAACTATTAAGTCTTCCTTCCAAAATACATTTAAAACTTTGAAACAGGAAAATATTAGGAGTAGAAAGAAGCATATTTCAAATTCAAATGTACAGATTGTTAAGGTGTATATAATTTAAAAAGTGTAACCATATAGCCTGGTTATATAAGTTTTTAGAAAAGTTATGCATAAGTGACATAAACATTCTAACTACTAGTCCAGTTTTTCAATATATTATACGACCTCTGTCTTAGTTGCTATGCTGCTATGATAAAATAATCTCATCTAAGCAACTTGAGGAAGGAAGTGTTTATTTTAGTTCACAATTCAAGGTACAGTCCATTGTGTCAGGGGAGTCAAGACAGCAGGATCCAAAATCAGCTGGCCACACTACAGCCATAGATAGCCAGAAAGGAGAGAACCATGAGTGCTTGCTAGTGATTAGCTTGCTTTCTTTATTTTATGCATACCAGAGTTGTCTGACCAGTGAATAGTCCTACCTACAGTTAAGATGAGTCTTCTTGAATCAACCTAATCAAGTTATACCCCATAGTCATGCCAGAGGCCTGTCTCTCCAGTGACTCTAGATTTTGCCAAGTTGACAACATTAACCAGCAAGTTTCCTTTTCAATTAAAATTTGACATCAATATATATTATATTTAATTTGTTTTCAAGCCTTTGCACATTCATAAACTATACTTAAGCATAAACCCATTTTATAACCTTCACCCTCCTTATGTATGACTTTTCAAATGGTTTAATGAAATTTTTATATTTTCCTTATAATAGAAATAATTTGTATTGTTCATCAAAAACTTGACAACTAACCCAGCAAAAGAATTTTTAAAATGTTAGATGTTCACAGCTCTCTTTTATCTTGTAAACTTTTAAACATAGGAATTTATTTTAATTATTCAGGCTTATCCAGAATCTGCAAGAAAAGACTGGGTCAGAGAGTGGCCTGGCCAGGTTGTTCTTTGTGTGTCTCAAATGTTCTGGACTTCTGAGACACAGGAAGTCATAAGTGGTGGAACAGAGGTAAACATCATTTGATTTTAAACAGTAGCATTCTTTTTCTTGTTCCATATTTCTTTGTTTTCTTGTCTGTTCTTTGTTATTTCTATGTGCCGCATTAACATTTTTCAAAGCTTGTTATTTTTACTAGGCTTAGACAAATTCACTCTGTAACTCACTTATATTTTGAAATAGATTATGAAGCCAAAGTTATTGCATAAATAAGTAAGTATATGCATAGCCATACTGTGAGAATAAAAATTGAAAGCAGCTTGAAACAAATAACAAAAATTCATGGTCAGTAAGACCATCAACAACATGTTGAATATAGCCATAATAAAAATATAAAGTCCCTCCAGGGCAGAGTGACCAAAAAATGAAAAGGCAAGCAAGGACATGCTCAGACAAGTCTAAACAAGCCCAAGTGAATACTTCTCCTCCCCTTTCTGGGAGGTTCGAGGTTTCATGGTCAAAAATAACTAGTCATCCTGCCTGCTCAAATGATTGCTTACGCAAATTGCTGATGTTTAAAATATCCAATCACATGTAACCGTGCCAAATTTTCCCCGCTCTCCCCAAACTCTACCTATAAATATCCTAAACTTCCTGGGGTCTGGGTCGAATCCTCTATCCCCTGCATGGGATACATTTCGACCCGAGGGCCCTCGCCACTAAACTACCTTTTGCTATTGCATCAAGAAGGTCTCTCGTGTGTCCTTGGGTGCACGCAGATCCGGATTTGAGTGAGGGTCTCCCTTCGGGGGTCTTTCAATACATGTTTGTGTGTGTGTGTGTGTGTGTGTGTGTGTGTATGTGTGTATGTGTGTGTGTGTGTGTGTGTGTGTGTGTGTGTAATGTCAATTAAACTGCTTCTATTTTGTAGGGATTAAAGAAATACTACAAGGAACTCCAGTATCAACTAAATGACATTGTGGAGCTGGTGAGAGGGAAGTTGTCTAAGCAGACCAGGATCACACTGGGGGCTTTGGTTACGATTGACGTCCACGCTAGAGATGTTGTCATGGACATGATTGAAATGGGTAGGCGACTGCTTCTTAAATATAAAATGTAAAGTGTTGATAGTGTCTAAGAAACCAAGACATGAGGTTTTTATTAACAAGATTTCTTTTTTAATAGTCTTTTCTTTTCTTTATTTTTGTTTGTTTTTTGAGACAGGGTTTTTCTGTGTGGCCCTGGCTGTTCTGGAACTAGCTATGTAGACTAGGCTGGCTTCAAACTCACAGGATCTGTCTGCCTCTGATGCCTCTGATTGCTGGGATTAAAGGCAAGCACCACCATCACCTGGTGAATGATCTTTTCTTTAATCTGAAAGCATGAATTATTTTATTATTTGTTGTAATAATAAAAAATTGCTTTTCAAATTATATTCACTTGATGATTTTATTTCATTCTTTCTAGGTGTCTCACATGATACAGATTTCCAGTGGCTTGCTCAACTTCGTTATTACTGGGAATCTGAGAATGCTCGTGTTCGAATCATTAATTGCAACGTAAAATATGCTTATGAATATCTTGGCAACTCACCCCGACTTGTCATAACTCCTTTAACTGACAGATGTTACAGAACATTGGTATGCACTTAAGTTACTTTGTTCACACATTAAATTTTACTTTTTGGTATAGAATTTATTTTCTTCTCCAAACTTAATATAGGCTATCCTCATTTGTTTAAAACATTTTTATAATTATTTATGTGTGTACCTGTGTGAGAGTGGGGTGCTGCCTGTGCCCAGGTCAGAGAACAACTTTCAGGACTGTGTTCTCTCCTACTTTATGGGACCTGGGGAGTAAACCCAGGTTGTCAGGTTTGGTGTCAAATACCTTTACCTGTTTTGCCATCTCTCTGGCCTCTCTTTTAACTTATCTCTGGGAAGACAGAAGTACAACTACCAATAGTCCACAATAATGATAGATCTAGGACTTCTAGTTAAATCTAAATCTCAAGTGATTGAAAATACAGTCAAGTGTCTGGTGTCACTTAAGGCTAGACATACATTCTCATGCAAAGTGTGTCTCATGCAAATGCCAAAAAATATGCATTTGCAGCACTAGATGTTCCACAAAACTAGCTGCTTATGGGCAACAGGAAGAGGCTATATGGCATATGTTAGTGGCACCATCTACTGTTAACTGAAGCATCATATGTGGGGTATGTGTGTGTGTGTGTGTGTGTGTGTGTGCTCTCTAAATAATGTAAGGGAAGCAAAGGGACTGTTAATAAGTCATCTATTGTTCATCTGAAATTTAAGTTTCCCTGTGCATTTTCATTTGCGGCCTCTGCCAACCTAACTTGGGAATTGAGGAGGAGCATGAAGAAACAGCAACCCATTAGATGCTGAGTGGTTAGAGTGTAAGGTTGAATTCTCTAGTAGCAGATGACGCTAGGATTCTTGTGCATATGATTTATTAGAGAAATGATTCATACACTACTGAATTTAAACTCTGACTAATGAAAAAGAAGAATGCATATCAACTATAATACAAAGTGGAAAGTGACAGTAGTGGTAAGAGAAACTCAGAGCAGTTCTTTGGGGATGCAGGAAATGGAGAACATACCAAGAGTAAAGAGAACAGTCCAGAGAACTCATAGACAACACGTTTGTTTGTCTTCCAAATCTAGACCCATCCATGTCACTGTGCTAGGCATTTAACCTCTTTGCAACTAGCCATGGAAAGTGTCTTTCTTTTTTTTCTCTTTCTTTTTTTAATTGGATATTATATTTACATTTCAGATTTTATCCCCTTACACCATTCCCCCCATCACCCAGAAACCTCCTATTCAATCCCCCCACCTCTTGCCTCTATGAGGATGTGCCCTTACCTACCCCCCCACTCCCACCTCCCCACCTTCGAATCCCTCCCTCCCCACCCCACTCGGTGTTCAACCTTCATGGGACCGAGGAACTCCTCTCCCACCTATGCCCAACAAGGCCATCCTCCCCTACATATACAGATGGAGTCATGGGGCCCTCCCTGTGTGCTCCCAGGCTGGTGGTTTAGACCCTGGGGAGCTCTGGTTGGTTGGCATTGTTGCTCTCCTCATGGGGTCATAAACCCTTTCAGCTCCTTCAATCTTCTCTCTAATGTCTCCATTGGGAACCCCTTGATCAGATCAAGTTAGCTGTGAGCATTTGCCTCTGAATGTGTCAGATTCTAGCAGACCTCTAAGGAGACAGCTATATCAGGGTCCTGTCAGCATGCACTTCCTGGCATCCACATCAGTGTCTACCTTTGGTGACTGTACATGGGGTGGATACCCAGGTGGAATGGTCTCCAGACGGCCCCTCCTTCAGTTTCTGTCCCACACTTTGTCTCCATATTTGCTCCCTTGAGTATTTTGTTACTCCTTCAAAGAAGGACCAAAGCACCCATACTTGGTCTTCCTTCTTCATGAGCTTCATGTGGTCTGTGAGTTGAATCTTGACTATTTCAAGCTTTTGGGCTAAAACCCACTTATCAGTGAGTAAATACCATGTGTGTTCTTTTGTGATTGGGTTACCTCACTCAGGGTGATATTTTCTAGTTCCATCCATTTACCCAACAATTTCTCAGATTCATTATTTTTAATAGCTGAGTAATACTCCATTGTGTAAATGTATCACATTTTTTGTATTCATTCCTCTGTTGAAGAGTATCTGGGTTCTTTCCAGCTTCCGGCTATTATAAATAAGGCTGCTATGAATATAGTGGAGCATATGTCCTTATTATATGTTGGAGCATCTTCTGGGTATATGCCCAGGAGTGGTATAGCTGGGTCCTTAGGTAATGCTATGTCCAATTTTCTGAGGAACTGCCAGACTGATTTCCAGAGTGGTTGTACCAGCTTGCAATTCCACCAACAATGGAGGAGTGTTCCTCTTTCTCCACATCCTCGCCAGCATCTACTATCACCTGAGTTTTTGATCTTAGCCATTCTGACTGGTGTGAGGTGGTATCTAAGGGTCGTTTTGATTTGCATTTCCCTGATGACTAAGGATGTTGAGCATTTCTTAAGGTGCTTCTCGGCCATTCGAGTTTCCTCCATTGAGAATTCTTTGTTTAGCTCTGTACCCCATTTTTTAATAGGGTTATTTGGTTGTCTGGAGTCTTTTTTTTTTTTTTTTTTGGTCTGGAGTCTTATTCCTTGAGTTCTTTGTATATATTGGATATTAGCCCTCTATCGGATCTAGGATTGGTAATGATCTTTTCCCAATCTGTTGGTTGCCATTTTGTCCCATTGACAGTGTCCTTTGCCTTACAGAAGCTTTGCAATTTTATGAGGTCCCATTTGTCAATTCTTGATCTTAGAGCATAAGCCATTGGTGTTCTGTTCAGGAACTTTTCCCCTGTGCCCAAGTATTTGAGGCTCTTCCCCACCTTCTCTTCTATTAGTTTCAGTGTATCTGGTTTTATGTGAAGGTCCTTTATCCACTTGGATATGAGCTTTGTACAAGGGGATAAAAATGGATTGATTTGCATTCTTCTACATGCTGACTTCCAGTTGAACCAGCACCATTTGTTGAAAATGCCATCCTTTTTCCACTGAATGGTTTTAACTCCTTTGTCAAAGATCAAGTGATCATAGGTGTGTGGGTTCATTTCTGGATCTTCAATTCTATTCCATTGATCTCCTTGCTTGTCTCTGTACTAATACCATGCAGTTTTTATTACTATTGCCCTGTAGTACAGTTTGAGGTCAGGGATGGTGATTCCCCCAAAGTCCTTTTGTTGTTGAGAATAGTTCTCGCTATCCTGGGTTTTTTGTTATTCCAAATGAATTTACAAATTGCTCTTTCTATCTCTATGAAGAATTGATTTGAAATTTTGATGAGGATTG
This sequence comes from Rhabdomys pumilio, assembly GCA_030674055.1. Taxonomy (NCBI): domain Eukaryota; kingdom Metazoa; phylum Chordata; class Mammalia; order Rodentia; family Muridae; genus Rhabdomys; species Rhabdomys pumilio. The sequence continues at coordinate 184,332,490 of JANHMN010000001.1, read as the reverse complement.
CATTGAATCTATAGATTGCTTTTGGCAAGATGGCCATTTTTACTAAATTAATCCTGCCAATCTAGAAGCATGGGAGATCTTTCCATCTTCTGAGATCTTCTTCGATTTCTTTCTTCAGAGACTTGAAGTTCTTGTCATACAGATCTTTCACTTGCTTAGTTAGATTCACTCCAAGATATTTTATATTGTTTGTGACTATTGTGAAGGGTGTCATTTCCCTAATTTCTTTCTCAGCCTGTTTATCCTTTGAGTAGAGGAAGGCTACTGATTTGTTTGAGTTGATTTTATATCCAGCCACTTTGCTGAAGTTGTTGATCAGGTTTAGGAGATCTCTGGTAGAAGTTTTAGGGTCACTTAAGTATACTATCATATCATCTGCAAATAGGGAAACTTTGACTTCTTCCTTTCCTATTTGTATCCCTTTGACTTCCTTTTGTTGTCTAATTGCTCTGGCTAGGACTTCCAGTACTATATTGAATAGACAGTGTGAGAATGGGCAGCCTTGTCTAGTCCCTGGTCTTAGTGGGATTGCTTCAAGTTTCTCTCCATTTAGTTTGATGTTGGCTACTGGCTGTATATTGCTTTTACTATGTTTAGGTATGGGCCGTGAATTCCTGATCTTTCTAAGACTTTTAACATGAAGGGATATTGAATTTTGTCAAATGCTTTGTCAGCATCTAGTAAGATGATCATGTGGTTTTTTTCTTTGAGGTTGTTTATATAGTGGATTACATTGATGGATTTCCAAATATTGAACCATCTCTGCATTCCTGGGATAAAGCCTACTTGATCATGATGGATGATTGTTTTGATGTGTTCTTGGATTTGGTTTGCAAGAATTTTATTGAGTATTTTTGCATCAATGCTCGTAAGAGAGATTGGTCTGAAGTTCTCTTTCTTTGTTGGGTCTTTGTGAGGCTTAGGTATGAGTATAATTGTAGCTTAATAGAATGAGTTGGGTAGTGTTTCTTCTTTTCTATTCTGTGGAATAGTTTGAGGAGAATTGGTATTAGGTTTTCCTTGAAGGTCTGATAGAATTCTGCGCTAAAACCATCTGGTCCAGGACCCAGCAAGGGGTGGAAGGGGAATGGTATTCCGTGGGGGGTGGGGGGGTAGGGTGCCTGGTGGGTCCTGAGAGAACCCTGCTCCCAGTTGTAGCTCTGGGGCATAGGGCAGTGGGCGACTGTTCTTACCCACCACTCTGAGTTCAGTGGCCCCTCTAGGATGTCTCAGGATACACTGTCTTCATGGGAGCAGACCAACTAATGTCTGCTCCAGCCACAAGGACCAAACGAGGAAAGTGTCTTTCTTACCTTCTACCTAGATCTCCACATCTACCTTCTGAAGAAAAGCATCCAGAGTTAATTTTACTCCCTCTGAGCTAGACTCTCTGTTCTTGAAGGGAGAACTAGTAAGTGCGAAGAATTAGACAAGGAGATTTTGTTACAGTTTACAGCTGTGGAGACCCTTTAAACTTTCTGTTTGTATAGTCACAAAGTTCTATGCTGAAAGATAACAATATAATCATACCCGGCTTCCCTGAAGCTACAGATACAAATAAGTTCACTTGGCCAATGATTGTCTAGTTTCTTTGTTTATTTGCTTGTTTTAGCTAATCATAGATCCTTTTCACACAAACTGTTTTATTTTTTCAGATAGGTGCCTTCTATTTAAACCTTGGAGGTGCTCCAGAAGGGCCAGCAGGCACAGGAAAGACAGAAACCACCAAGGACTTGGCTAAAGCTCTGGCTGTGCAGTGTGTAGTGTTCAACTGCTCTGATGGGCTAGACTATCTCGCAATGGGAAAGGTAGGAGGAGGATCAGATGTCACCACCTTCCAGCTAGGTCTGCCTTGGCACACTACGGCAAATTCCTTTGCTAATAATCCTGAGCTGTAGTTTATGTGAGCTTTGGTTTTAGTGGTAAAGGTAATATCCTTGGAGCTTTTTAAGCTTAATTTTAATTTTGAGTTAGAAGGTCAAATGTCTTTAAAAAAAAAAAAAAAAAAAAACACCACAAGAAAATTAACCCTTTGCCTCCCATCTCAGTTTTTTAAAGGACTGGCTTCTTCGGGCGCTTGGGCTTGCTTTGATGAATTTAATCGAATTGAACTGGAAGTGCTATCTGTGGTGGCGCAGCAGATTCTTTGCATTCAGAGAGCTATTCAGCAGAAACTAGAAGTGTTTGTTTTTGAAGGGACAGAACTTAAACTCAATCCAAACTGTTTTGTAGCTATTACCATGAATCCTGGCTATGCAGGACGTTCTGAGTTGCCAGACAACCTCAAGGTGATTGTTTGGAAGTATACATTTGTTTGTTCGTCATTTCCTTCTTCCCTTTCCCATGTAGTATAAGTTAAAGCTCCAAGCACTTATTTGTTTGGTGATACAGGGGCTTGGACTCACACATACTAAACAAGCCTTCTACCACTGAACTGCCACCCAAGGCTGAGTTCATTAAATAAACTTAAGATAGTCTCACTAAATTGTCAAGGCTGGCATTGAACTTGTGATCCTCCTGTTTCAATTTCTTGAGTGGCTAGTATTCCATAGTTATGCTTCCCTGCCCAGCTTCCAAAAGTGTTTTTAGAAGTCCCAAACTATCAAGTAATACAAACATTTAACTACTGCTGAAAAAAAGTAGTTTATAAGTTTATATTTAGAGAATAAACCTGACTATCCACCTTTTTGAATCATGTTTCTGCTTAGCTTTAAAAATGACTTCTTTTTTGTAAGTCATGTATTTCATTTATTATATGCCTCAGGTTCTTTTCAGAACTGTAGCTATGATGGTTCCAAACTATGCCCTCATCGCAGAAATCTCTCTCTACTCCTATGGATTTCTGAACGCAAAACCTCTGTCTGTGAAGATAGTGATGACCTATAGACTGTGCTCAGAGCAGCTGTCCTCACAGTTTCATTATGACTATGGGATGCGAGCAGTGAAAGCAGTGTTAGTGGCGGCTGGGAATCTCAAGCTAAAATACCCCAGTGAGAATGAGGACATACTGGTGAGTATTAATTACATGTGTGCCTTGTGAAAACCGAGGTGGAAAGCTAACTTCGTTAGTGAGATCAACCAGGAACTGTACACAGGCAGCTGAGTTGTTGCTCTGAGTCTTTCAGGTGAGATTGAAATAGTAATTTTAGGTTGTTTATTGTACTTTGTACAATGTATAAAGGCCTTTAGGTTTGATAAGCATAGTATTAGTTTCTGATCGTGGAGCAATTCTAGGAACAATAAAAAATAAACTGACTTTTGGCTAAGAGTTTGTGTGTGTGTATGTGTGTCTGTGTGTCTGTGCGTGCACGCAGTAAACATGTAAGAGCAGGCAATTAAATTACTTTATCCTTTTGTGATTTTAGCTTCTTCGATCAATTAAAGATGTAAATGAACCAAAGTTTCTATCACATGACATACCCTTGTTTAATGGAATAACTAGTGACTTATTTCCTGGTATTAAGCTTCCTGAAGCAGACTACAAAGTAAGTGAACCCATGAGAATTACTTAGTCTGTACAAGAAAAAAAATTCAACTGATGGCTCAATTATTTTCAAACTGTTATAAAATTGGGGACCTTATTCTGTGTGGATAGTCTTAGAGGAGACTTCGAAGTCATTTTTCAAAAATAAATTGGAAGAGTTTGAGAAGCATTGATTTTTTTTAAGATTTAGCAAAACCCCTGTGATTATTATGAACATAAAAATACACAAAATTTAAATCAAATTTGAAATAAGAAAAAAATTTTAAAGATACTTGATATGATTTTATTTTGGATCTGTTAAGGTTTAGTTTGTAGCTTGCTATGTAGTCCATTTTGTAAATTTTTCATGTATACCTAAAAATCTGTTTTCTATTGCTATTTGGGAAAAATGTTTAGCTCTATTAACTTCACTTGGATTGATGTAATTCAAGTTTGTTTCTTAATCAATTTGATATTTGGATTGTCCAGTAAATAATGAGAGGAGAATGCTAGCACCATTTACTACCACTGTCTTGTACCCATGCCTGCTGTAGCGCCTGAGTGTTTGCTGTGTATCATTATGTGCCCAGAGCTGGCTGTACTTTTACAGCTGCCTTGGTGTTTTGTTTTTGAAAATCTGTCCTCTTTGACATTGTTGAAGACTTTCTGTGTTTTTTATTATTTTCTGTTTTTTTATATTTTTATAGTTTTCAGATTAAAGCTTATTTTGTCTTTTTAGCCTTTTACTATTTGTAAATATTTATTTACTATTTATATCTACCACTGCTCTCTTCTGTTTTTATTTTCACAGCATCTCTTTCTCTTCTGTTTTTTTCTCTGTGAGTGTTCTATGAGATGAAACAGAGCAAATATTTTGGTCTTGCATTTGTTTAATCAGTTCAGTCCTTTGATGCATTTTTATTGGATTGTGTAACCCACTTACATTCAAAATAATTAATTTACTTTTGTGTGTGTGTTGTACATGTGTGCGTGTGTGTGTGTGTGTGTGTGTGTGTACACACACACACGCACACATGCATGCCACAGCTCTTATGTAGAGGTCGGAGAACAGCTTGGAGGAGTCAGTTCTCTCCTTCCATCATGTGGTTCTCAGGGACTGAACTCAAGTTGTTAGGCTTGGTGGGTGTCAGATGCCTATCTGCTGAATCAGACCCAAATCAATTATTGATATGAGGAGTGGCTCACATTATTTTAATTAATTGTAAGGTATATTTAATTGATATGTAAGGTATAAATCACATTATTTTAATTAATTATTGATATGTAAGGTGTAATTCATGTTATTTTAATTGTTTTCTTTACACATTTGTTTTCCCTTGTTTCTTTTGTTGTTTAAAGGCAATATGTTTTCCTGAGATTTGCATAAAACATATTTATAGCTTGCTTTTAAAAGTTGATAGCAACCTTAACATTGACTTACCAGCTAACATCCACATATAAGCAAATGCATACCATACATAGTTGTCTTTCTGTGTCTGGGATACCTCACTCAAGATGATTTTTTTTTCTAGTTCTATTTACCTGTGAATTTCATGATTTTGTTTTATTTTTTTAAAAATGTCTGATTAATACTCCATTGTGTAAATGTACTCCATTTTCTTTATCCATTCTTCTGTTGAGGGACATCTAGGTAGCCTCCCATTTCTAGCCATTATAAACAGAGCAGCAATAAACAGGGTTGAGCAAATGTCTCTGTGGTAGAATAAAGTATCTTTGGGTATATGCCCAAGACGGGTATAGTTTGATCTTGGGGTATTGGTTTCTTTTTCCTTGTTTTGTGTGCTATCCAGTTATACTATAGGTCCTTTCCTTCAGCAGAAGTTTAGGTTTTGGGGGAGGAGAGGCAGGTTGAGACAGAGTCTCACAATGTATCCCTGGCTGGTTTGGATCTCACAATGTGAGATCTCACATGGAGTCACCATGTGACTGGCCTAAAACTCATAGATATCTATCTGCTTTTTCTCATAAGTACTGGGATTAAAAGTGTGACCATTAAAGGGGCCATAATAACATAACATCACATAACATCACATAACGTCACATAACATTACATAACATAGTTGTAATAGTTGTAAACAAATACTGTTTACCCAGTATTCTGTGAGAATTTCTATTGATGTGATGAAACACCATGACCAAAATAAACTTAGAGAGGAAAGGATTTGTTTATTTGTTTGTTTCAGACAGGGTTTCTCTGTGTAGCCCTGGGTGTCCTGGAACTCACTCTGTAGGCCAGACTGGCTCCAAACTCAGATCTATCTGCCTCTGTTTCCTGAGTGCTGGGATTAAAAGTGTGCACCACCATGCCTAGCTGGAAAGGATTTCTTTAACTTTAACATCAGAATTAATCAAAGGAAGTCAGGACAGAAACTCAAACAGGATAGGAACCTGAAGGCAGGAGCTGATATAGAAGCCATTGATGTTGCTTACTGACTTGCTTCCTATGGCTTGTTCAGCCTGCTTTCTTATAGAACCCAGGACTACCAGCCCAAGGGTGACACCATACAGAATGGGCTGGGCCCTCTCACATCAATCACTAATTAAGAAAATTCCCTTCAGGCTTGCCTGCAGTCTAATCTTATAGAGGCATTTTCTCAATCGAGGGTTCCTCTTCTCAAATGACTGTAGCTTGGGTCAAGTTGAGGTGACATAAAACTAGCCGAGACACTCAGGAAAGAATAACCCATTTCTGAACTTAAGTTCCATCAGAATAATTTGCATCTACAGTGCCTTATGTCTCTTAAACTTTTATTGATATTTTAGCATCTCTGCTTATTCCTAGTTGCTATGGTATGAAGGGTCATCAAGCATATTCTTTTGTTTCTTAGCCAAAAATAGAATTTTGGCAAACACTATCAAAAAGAATTGTTTTTATTTAAACATATACCCATCCAATGCTATGATCATTAATAATTTACAGTGTTATATTAAAAGCATTTTAGTTCTATTTATTCTTTTTAATTTGAAAAATTCTTTCTGTATGACATGATTTATAATAACACTTTATAGAAACATATTTCATTTTTATTTTATTTCAGGAATTTTTGGAATGTGCACATGAAACTTGCCAAACACATAATCTTCAGCCTGTTAAATTTTTTCTTGAAAAAATTATTCAGACATACGAAATGATGATTGTTCGACATGGGTAAGAATATTGATTATCTGCCATAGTTTAATGTTATTTTAAATTAAAGAATGAAAAGAAGCAATAAACTTTTTATATTAGGAAGGCTAGGGAGCAAATAACTCCTCTCTTCTCAGTAGCTTACAGCAAAACACACACACACACACACAAAGGAGAGGCATGCACACCTCTAATCCTGCTTGTGAGCATCAATGCAGGAGAGTCCTAAATTCCAGGCCAGGTTGGCCTATATTTGAAGATCCTGTCTCAGAAACTGAAGTAAACACAGCTTATATTGTTAGGTAACAATTCTGAAATCTACCTGGGCACCTAATGGTCCCATTTTCAGAGATGGTTTTACTGTGAAACTAATGGAATATTAACTTTAGGAGCTCGTCTTTATGGGGAATCATCCAAGTTATAAACATTTTGTGTATATAACTTACATTATAAGGTGGATATGTAATTTTGTATTCATAATCATATGTATTTTTTCTTAAAAGAACTCTTAAAATGTGTAAACGTAATGCTCTTTATAATATCTTGAACCTAACTCTGCTTGATTTTTGTTTCCTGGAAGGGGCTTTCTAATCAGCTTTTTTCCACAGGACTTGACTTAACGTTTGAAAGATCTTCCTATTTTTGTCTTTTTTTTTTTTTCTCAACACGCATGTAGTAACAAGAAAGAAAAATGTTATTTTTAGTAACTAAAGAATGATTTCAGCCATTTGCTGTTTATTGACAGGATCTAATCATGATTTTTGAAAAGTTAAAGTAAAAACATTTGTATTATGCAAAATTTCAAATATATACTAAATGAGGGACTAGTAAACTAATCCTCATGCATCCAGGGTTGAGCAAATGTATGTTGTTTGTGTTGTTAGACCAGGCTCAGGAGGTAGAAATCAGCAAACACCTTCTGGAAATTATAATCATCTTTTATATGTTTCACTCTCCATCTGCCCTAAGTATACTTTTATTTCTTTAAATCCTTTTTGTAACCTTAACCCTGCCAGGTTTAGTAGATTCTATGCCTCCAGCCTGCTTTCATTAGTCTTGTTTCCTCCCGAAATGGCCATGGTAGCCCTCCTTACCTGCAGTTTCCATTTCTACGCTTTAGTTACCCACAGTCAATCAACTTCAGTCTGAAAATATAAAGGGAAAAAATTCCTATTTTGTGATAGAGCATTGTCATATAATCTTCTCAAAGTATATTATTATAACTATTCTACTATGGTTAGTCTCTTACTATGTACAATTTATAAATTAGCCTTTATCATAGTTTTGAATGTCCAAGAAAAAACATGGTATTACATACACTTCTATGGTGCTCATGGTTTTGGGTATCTACTGGTAAACTGAAGAATGGGGGACTTCGATACTGAGAACCATATTAATCCTTCATAGATTTTAATGCTGTGATAAAAATAACCCAGTTCTTGATTTGATCCTTTATACCATTCTAAGTTTTTATTGTTGGAAGCTTTCTTAACTTTTGGTCAGTGTGCATGAGAATCCTACAGGTTCCTGAACTTCTGAGCTCCCTCCTTTCTCCTTCACACCCACTTGCAGACAGACCTGTCTCTCAGGTCTGGCTGGTCATTCTCTGGGCTCTATCTTTCTTGTTAAATGCAGAGATATCTTTCCCATTGTGCCTAACAGTGCTATATTTACTACCCTTTCTCCTTCATTAGATAGATTATCTGTCTTCCAATTTACCTGAATGATTAAATTCATCAAATATTCTATCGTTGTATAACAATTTGTCCTCTGGAAACTGTTAATTTCCCCTGGCTTCTAAGCCAGTGCATTATATTTTGGTTTTCTTCCCTGGGATGGGCTAAGCTACACTGTCATTTACAATGCAAAGGCTAAATTTTCATCCATTCTTCATGTCCATTTAGAGGCTAGCAGGGAGAATTGTTTATCCTAGTCACAAAGAGTAGCCATATCTCAACACTGTGGTTCACATTCTTGCCAGGGGAGTAGACAGCTCTGTCAGTTCCCTTACTGGCAATTATCTATCTTGAATGACTCACTGGTTGGAATTAGACACCTGGTGTTTCTACAAGAGTGGCAAAGAGGCCAGTATGCCAGGAGGAGGTCTAGGAATGTCTGGCAAAGAGTCCTTGTAATCACATAGCCCTTGGAAGCTTTAGAAACAGTTCTCATGACTTGGTTTTTATTTTAAGAATATAGAGATAATAAAATTTTACTGACATTTAGATACATATTATTATTATCTTTGAGAGTGTTACAAATGTGGAAAACTCAGTGTGGATTTGATCAGTTTAGAAGTTAAGTGTATTTTCATCTTATCTGAGGAAACATTTTAGAAATTAAAAATTACCTATGGTGATTACCTCAGAGTGATATCTTCTATACTGGTACAAATGATTTGATTGGTCATATTTTTACCATCTTCCTGTATAATTCTGTCTCTCGTAGTTTCATGTTGGTAGGAGAGCCTTTTGCTGCCAAGACAGAAGTGCTGCACGTGCTGGCAGACACTTTAAGTCTTATGAATGAACGCAACTATGGAGATGAAGAAAAGGTCATATATAGGACTGTAAACCCCAAATCAATTACTATGGGCCAACTCTTTGGGCAGTTTGATCCAGTGTCTCATGAGGTAATCTACAAGATAACATTCTTTTCTATAGACAGGGCATATTAAAGCAAGAAATTAGAAGTATTTTTATGTTTTAAAAGAAAAATCCAATTTATTTTATGAAGGAAGCTTTTCAGCTTTTCCTTTTTTTCCTCAGTGGACTGATGGCATTGTGGCAAACACATTTAGAGAATTTGCCTTAGCAGAATCACCTGACCGGAAATGGGTTGTATTTGATGGTCCTATTGATACTTTGTGGATAGAGAGTATGAATACAGTATTGGATGACAATAAAAAGGTAAATCACTATTATTTAAATCAGAACTTACTCAGATAAAATTAATCAATTCTAGGATTATATTTAAACTAAAGTATGTAAAAGTTGAATACATTTATAAACTATCTTTTCAGTAAAGACTATGCTATAGTCTTTTGTTTTTAATAGAATGCAAGTGTGCTATATTCAAGCTACTGTGTTAACATAGTAATTGTGCTAGTCACTGCTCTATTGCTGGGAAGAGACAACATGACCAAGGCAGCTCTTATAAAAGAACCCATTTAATTGGGGTTTTTTTACAGTTTCAAAGGGCTAGACCATTATCATTGGGACAGAGAGAATGGAGGTAGGCAGGCACTGGAGCAGTAGCTGAGAGCTGCATCATAATCTATAGGTAGAGGGAGAAAAAGAGAGAGAGAGAAAGGAAGGAGGAGGGAGGGAGGGTGAGAGAGAGGGAGGGAGGGAGAGAGAGAGAGAGAGAGAGAGAGAGAGAGAGAGAGAGAGATACTCTGGCCTTGACATGAGATATTGAAACCTCAAAGACCACATCCAGTGACACACTTCTTCCAACAAGGCCACAATTAATCCTTTTAATCTTTTCAAATATTGCCTAGTAAGAAAGTCATTTAAATATATATAAGTAAACATTGAAATATATGAGCCTATCAGAGCCATTCTTATTCAAACCACCACAGTAATCTACTAAAAAACTAAATTGGGCTGGGGAGATTGCTTAGCTGTTAAGAACACTGGCTACTCTTCAGAGGACTGAGGACCCAAGATCAATGTTCAATTCCAGCACCCACCGGTGCCTAACAGTCATCTGTAACTCGTTGCTTGTCACTTTGTGCATGTGGTAGACAGATGTACATGTGGGCAAAAAACTCGTACACATAAAAAAGAGTAAGTTAAGTTACTTCAGTCTCATAAATTTCATATAGAAGTTTATAGAAGTTAGAATCAAATAAAAGTCTCATTCCTTTTATAAAAAAGTTAAATACTTTAATGTTTATCTGTAAAATGTTACCCTGGAACATGAGAGATATACGAATGAACTAGACAATGGAATTCTTATAATATTTCTTTTAATTGAGAGTAAATGGACATAAAATTCTAAAGATGGATGCTGTGATTTTAGTGTATTTGAACACTTTCATAGATGTTACCAAAATAAAGATGCACCAAATTCTCTGCACCCAGAGGTTCATTCATGCACCTTCCAAGTCAGTATCTGTTCTAGAGGTCATCACTTAATAAGTAATAACTGGTTTTAGCGCATTTTGAACTTCATGTTAGTCTATGTACATAAGATGTTTGTGTTGCTGTTTTCTATTTTATTCCTTATTCTCTTTTATGTCTGTATTAGTATTCTACTGTGTGAATATGTCTCAGTTTATTTCTATACTTGTTTTGTAGTGTTAGGGACTGAATCCTTGGGCAGATATTAAGCAAGAACTCTACTATTGGGCCATTTCCCCCACCCAAGTTTTTTTTTAATAAATAGTGAATTCATTTAATTAGTACTCAAATGTATGTTTAAGAACCTCATTGTTGTTGGTTATATTTTTCACTCAGTAGTTTTGATCGAGCTGAGAGAGAAAAGTAAACAGACAGGTGTTGATTCAGAAAGGAGGGGTTAATCAGCAGAACGAAATGTAGGAATTGAGATTCACACAGAACACTGCTGTCACATCAGATGACACACATCTGAGTATCATCTGATACACAGAGTTTGAATACACAGAGTTGGTGGTGACAAATAAAATACAGTCCTTCTGCTGACTTGTGTTCATGAAGTGGTGAGCTTCGGTTCTTTTCAGAAGAAATGAAGCTGTTTTAAGTAGCCCTGGTAGGAGCTGGGAAGCAGAACTTCTTAGCAGTGTTTCTCAACCCATGGGCTCAACCTGTGACCTTTGGGGTCACTTATCAAAGATCCTGCATATCAGAAACATATCATACATTATGATTCATAACAGTAGTAAAATTACAGTCAAGAAGTAGCAACAAAATAAATTTTACAGTTGGGGGTTACCACAACATGAGGAACTGTTAGTCTCATGGACCGCAGCATTAGGAAGGTTGAGAGCCACTGGCTTACAGAAACATAGAAGTATATGTGGGTTGTACTGAGGACTGGGTTAATTTAAAAGGCTAGAACAACCATTCTACCGAAGGATGCCTTTGTGAAATATTCTCTACAAACAAGCAGCCTGGGCATAGGTAGAGGTAAAGTTTCAATCCTGAAAATACACCCAGACTCTAAAGATAATGGCATGTGAATAGTAAAAGCACTGTATACAAAGCAGAACTTACCTAAGAAAAAAAGTAAAACCAGCTGTGATAGGACATTCCTTACCATGATGAGGAGAGAGCACAATAGGGAATGTTGGTCTGCGTAGAGGGATCCATAATCAGGATACATTAGGAGGAAAAACTCTGTTCTCCAGTAAAGGAAAAAAGGTGTATTCAGTGTTAATGGGCAGGAAAACTGGATGGAGCTGAGGGCAGAACTAAGATGCTTGAATTGAATCATTCAGAATTACAGTGTTTTGTTTTTCAAGAGATAAATTTCCAGATATATGGAATGAATGTCTGGAACAAAGTAAGGCAAAGGTCAATGAAGACAGGCTGGTCAGGAACAGAAGACTCTGTTGCTCTGAAATGCTTACCCTCATGAGCACTGCCCAGTCTGGATTTAGAACAAGACTGGGCCAGGAATGGAGTGCTTTGGTGAGAAGAAGATCCTCCGGGCCTAGCAGGTGACAGCAAATTAAGGATTTCCACATAGCTGACTTGTGTCTGATGGTGGCAGCACAGTAGAGTGAGGGTGAAGCTGGTGTCAGGTCCTAATGATAGCAAGCAGAACAGTGTTCACTGGTGTCATCTGACACACATTTAAACATATTCTAGATGACTTCTCTTAAGTAGAGCTTTCTATAAGTCTGGAAACGTCTGCACTGTTAAGGTAGACATCAGTCACATGTAGCTTGTCAACACTTCATTTGCAGATTTGCTTAGTGTAGTTGAAGAACTGAACTTGGGGTAGGGAGATAGCTTAGAAATAGAGTGCTTGCTGGCGTGCATGAGGCCCTCACTTCATCTTGTGCAGCAAGACAACGAAGGTGTTGAAGAACTGAACTATATTTAATTTTGCATTGGTAAGTTAAATACAAATAGCCCTGCATGGCTAGCGGCTAGCGCAGTGTATGGTACAACTCTTTGCCACTCTATTTTATACCTAACAAGCTGAATCCAGAAATGTTAGATGCTCTATTGTTGGCGTATGACTAGAGGCGTATGACTAGACAGAGTAAACCTGAGTCTAGGATGAAGATTGTAAGAGCAGAGAGGAAGCAAGAGAGAAACATGGAGGCAGTTGAGACTTTGAAGTGAAATTAATTTGATATATGAATAGTTGATAATAATAATAGTCATTAATATTATTAAAATTTAATGATCTTTAAGCTAAGGAGCTTGAGATAAGGTAGGGGTTTTTCGTTTTTTGTTGCTTGTTTGTTTGTTTGTTTGTTTTTGTTTTTTCAAGACAGGATTTCTCTGTGTAGTCCTGGCTGTCCTGGAACTCACTCTGTAGACCAGGCTGGCCTCGAACTCAGAAATCTGCCTGCCTCTGCCTCCCAAGTGCTAGGATCAAAGATGTGCACCACCACCACCTGGCAGGTAGTTTTAATAATAATGGAAAAGGTGAGAATTTGAGAGAAGGGATGTAATTGATAAATTCAAGTTTTGAGCATATTTGATAGAAGAGAAAATGTTTTATATTAAAGAAGCTAAAGAGGCACCAGAAACACAGGGCTAAGGAGGCACCAGAAACACAGGGCTAAGGAGGCATCAGAGACACAGGGCTAAGGAGGCATCAGAGACACAGGGCTAAGGAGGCATCAGAGACACAGGGCTAAGGAGGCATCAGAGGCACAGGGCTAAGGAGGCATCAGAGACACAGGGCTAGACTAGGATTTTTTTCTGGCTTCCATCCATATTCATGCCTTTGTATCCCAGCACATCTTTTATCTATAAATAGAACAATTCTACCTAAATTTTAAAATATTTGAAAAATATTTGCCTTTAGCTTTGCCTTATGAGTGGAGAAATCATTCAAATGTCCCCTCAAATGAGCCTCATCTTTGAAACAATGGACCTTTCACAGGCTTCGGTAAGTTCTTAACATATAAATATTTAATTTATAGTTTGTTTATTCATTTATTGAATCAAAATATTTTGTGTCCTAAATGGGCTTAACACTGGGGATAGACTGATGACTAAGACTTCGTGTATGTTTAAAAGGGTGAGAAGATGCTAATGATAATCCCAATACACACTTATGTGTACGTGCCCTGAGAGCATGGAGGAAACTGAGCATCCATGGGGGCAATGGGAGGAGGAAGACCTTAGATATTTGTGTTTGACCTAGTTTTGCAGAAGATTCAAGACTTCTTCAAGGAGATTAGTTAGGTTTGGGCATTTCAAATCATGATTGGAAGATGTCTAAACATGAATAGGTATAAGATGGCTAAGGACCTGACTGAAAATAGTTTTCTGTATTGCGAACACGTAGCCTTTTTTTAGAGTATAAAAATGGGAGTGACCTACATCCTGAAAGGACTTATAAGTACTAGCTGTAAGGACCAGGGACCACTCATGGAAAAGCAATCTTTTTTGGAAATGGAAAAAGGAAGTCTGTGCTTTTTCTCCAGCCAGCCACTGTGAGTCGCTGCGGCATGATTTATTTGGAACCTTCACAGTTAGGATGGGAGCCACTTGTGGCTTCATGGTTGAATTCACTGAAAGAGCCTCTAAATGAACTAGAACATCAACATCTGCTGAAAGAACTTTTCAACTGGCTAGTACCACCTTCTTTAGTATTTCGGAGGAAGAAATGCAAGGTAATAGCACAGTAATTCTATGACTGACTCCAGTTTCTGAAAATTCCATACAACTCAATTAAATTTACAGTCACAATGCTGGAATGAACAGTCATTTTTTTCTTTATCTTTGTTTATTTATTTATTTATTTATTTATTTATTTATTTATGTACTATTTATTTGGTCATTTGTTTTGAGCTCAAACTCACTATGTAACTGAAGAGAACCTTGAACTTCTGATCCTTCTGCCTCCACCTCCCAAATTCTGGGTCACAAGCATCTTCCTTACATACCCAGCTTTCTTTGCTTTTATATTGCTTAAATTACAATTAACTTAAAAGCTTAAATTTACCTAGAATATTTGTATTAAACCATAGTTTCTAGACCTTTAAAAATCCCAATTACTTTCTATATATTTTTAATTATTTTATTTACATTCCAAATATTGTCCCCCATCTCAGAGTTTTCTCCTTATCCCACCTCCCCTTTGCTTCTGAGAGGGTGCTACCCTCCCACACCCTTTACAATTTACCCCCCTAGTATCCCCCTTCCCTGGGGCATCAAGTCTCTACAGGATTAGGCGCATCCTCTCCCACTGAGGCCAGACAAGGCAGTCCACTGCTACTTATGTGCCAGGACCATGGACCAGTCCACAAATGCTCTTTGGTTGGTGGCTTAGTCTTGGGGAGCTCCCAGGGGTCCAGGTTAGTTACCACTGTTAGCTTTCCTATGGGAATGCCATCTCCTTCAGCTCCTCAAATCCTTCCCCTAACTCTTCTATAAAGGTTTCTGACCTCAGTCCAATAGTTGGCTTTTGTAGTAAGATCTGATTGTTTTCTGAATTTCCTCAGTTTCTGTTGTTATGTCTCCCTTTTTGTTTCTTATTTTATTAATCTGGATTCAGTCTCTGTGCTCTTTAGTTAGTTTGCTAAGGGTTTATCTATCTTGTTGATTTTCTCAACCAGCTCTTGGTTTTGTTGAATCTTTGAATTGTTCTCTTTGTTTCTGTGTAAGTACCGCCCGCTAACCGATTGCACCACTGGAGCTCTGTTCTCTTTGTTTCTAATTGGTTGATTTCATCCCTGAGTTTGGTTATTTCCTGCCTTCTACTCCTCTTGGGTGTGTTTGCTTCTTTTTGTTCTAGAGCTTCCAGATGAGCTGTTAGGCTGATCTAATCTCTCCAGTTTGTTTATGAAGGCACTCGGTGCTATGAATTTTCTTCTTAGCACTACTTTCATTATGTTCTGTAAGTTTGAGTATGCTGTACCTTCATTTTGGCTAAATTCTAGAAAATCTTTTATTTCTTTATTTCTTGCCTGACCAAGTTATCATTGAGTAGAGAGTTGTTCAGTTTCTATGAGTATGTGGGCTTTCTATTGTTTTTGTTTTTATTTTATTTTATTTATTTTTTTTATTGGATATTTTATTTACATTTCAGATGCCATCCCCTTTCCCCATTTCCCCTCCCTAGAAAACCCCTATCCTGTGCCCCCTTTTCCATTTTGCTTTTATACAATTTTTTTAAAATGTTAATCACAGGCTTTATAAGTATGGTAATGCTCAATCAGAAGTGTAACCCAATACCCAACCTAGCTATGTAAACTATCTTTGACTGGTGGAGACAAGTGAACTTCTGCCTCCATGCCCCTCTCTCTTTCTCTCTCTCATTACCTAGCTTCTCATCTACTTCATCTTCTCCTCTCCTTACTCCATCTTTTCCTCTTGGTGCTCCTTCCCCCTTAGCTCCTCCTACATATCACCCCTCCTGTTAAAATAAAACTTTTCTCTCAAAATACAATTAGAGCATAATTATTCCTATTTGTACCAGTGAGGTACAAGATAGTCTTATTACCCAGTCCATCCTTTTGTTGACTAACCAGAACCTCTGTCGTCTCTCTTGACTAAAACACTTAGTTTTGAACCTGGCTTTTTTCTTGGCTTTAGAATGAATGTCAGCTGAAAACCATCCACTCAGATCTTTTCTCTCAAAGTAAATAGCCAGGATTGGCTATGAGACTATAGGTCTTCAACCCCGACAGAAATCCAGAATGACTGAGTTAACTGAAGTTATGGGAAGCACTAAGCATAGCTTCTAAAACTTAGCCAATTTATAGAGACCGCTGAACACCTGGACAGTTCCTATACTACTGAACGTTGGAGCATCAAATCTTCAGCCTTCTGGCCCAAACTCATCTGACAGACCTTAGTGATGCAGAATTATTAGGGGCTGATTACTCTGTCTAGGCAGATATAATCAGTCGACTATTCTGCAAGTGTGTTCTTTTCTGGACAGTAATTTGTCTGTAGATGGAGAGAGGCAATTCTGGCCTAGTGGCTGTCTTTTGTTTTTATTTAAGACCAACCTTAGGTCCTCGGTGATCTCATAGAATGCATGGGATTATTTCAATCTTGTATCTGTTGAGGTTTCTTTTATGTCTGAATATAGGGTTGATTTTGGAGAAGGTACTATGAGGTGCTGAGAAGAAGGAATATTCTTTTGATTTAGGGTGAAATTTTCTGTAGATAACTGTTAAATCCATTTGGTTCATATCTTCTGTTAGTTTCACTGTGTCTCTGTTTAGTTTCGTTTTCCATGATCTGTCTATTGGTGAGAGTGCGGTGTTGAAGTTTCCCACTATTACTGTGTAAGGTTCAATGTGTGTTTTGAGCTTTAGTAACATTTCTTTTATGAATGTGGGTGCCTTTGCATTTGGAGTGTAGATGTTCAGAATTAAGAGATCATCTTGGTGGACTTTTCTTTGATGAGTATGAAGTGTCTTCCTCCATCTCTCTTAATAACTTTTGCTTGAAAGTCTTTTTTTATTTGATATTAGAATATGGCTACTCCAACTTTTTCCTTTGGACAGTTTGCTTAGAAAACCCTTTCCCAGTGCTTTATTCTGAGGTAGTGTCTACCTTTGTAGTTGAGGCATATTTCTTGTATGCAGCAAAATGATAGATCCTGTTTATGTATAAAGTCTGTTAGCTTGTGTCTTTTTATTAGAGAATTGAGTCTGTTGATGTTGAGAGATATTAAAGATCAATAATTGTTATTTTTGTTGTTGGAGGTGATAGTGTGTGTGTGTGTGTGTGTGTGTGTGTGTGTGTGATTCTTTTCTTTTGGGTTTGTTGTGAGATGATTAATTTCTTGTGTTTTCTTGGATGTAGTTTCCCTCTTTGTGTTGGATTTTTCCTTCTAGTATCCTCTGTAGGGCTGGATTAGTAGAAAAATATTGTTTAAATTTGATTTTGTCATAGAATATTTTAGTTTCTCCATCTATGGTGATTGAGAGTTTTGCTGGGTATAATATCCTGGGCTAGTATCTGTGTTCTCTTAGAGTCTGTATAACATCTGTCAGTCAAGATCTTCTGACTTTTAGCATCTCTGTTGAGACGTCTGTGTAATTCTGATAGGTCTGCCTTTATATGTTACTTGACCTTTTCCCCTTACAGTTTTAATATTCCTTCTTTTTCTGTAAATTTGGTGTTTTGATTATTATATGGCAGTAGGATTTTTTTTTTCTGGTCCAATCTATTTGGCGTTCTGTAAGTTTCTTATATGTTTATGGGTATCTCTTTCTTAGGATAGGGAAGTCATCTATGATTTTGCTGAAGATGTTTTCTGCCCCTCTTCTATTCCTATTATTCTTAGGTTTGGTCTTCTCATTATGACCCAAGTTTCCTGGATGTTTTCGGCTAGGAACTTTTTACACTTTGTATTTTCTTTTACCAACGTGTCAATATCTTCTATGGTATCTTCTATGCCTGAGATTCTCTCTTCTATCTCTTGTATTCTCTTGGTGATGTTTGAATCTGTAGCTTCTAATCTATTTCCTAGGTTTTCCATCTCCAGGTTACCTTCATTTATGATTTCTTTATTGTTTCTATTTCCATTTTTAGATCTTGGACTGTCTTGTTCAATTCCTTCACCTGATTATATTTCCCTTTCTTTTGTTAAGAGATTTATTTCCTCTTTAAGGGCTTCTACCTATTTGTGTTTTCCTGTATTCCTCTAAGGGAATTATTTATATCCTCCTTAAAGGCCTCTATCATCTCCATGAGATGGGATTTTAGGTCAGAATCTTGTTCTTCAAGTGTGTTAGGGAATTCAGGGCTTGTTGTGGTAGGAGAACTGGGTTCTGATGGTGCCAAATTACATTGGCTTATGTTGCTTGTGTTCTTGTGCTTACCTTTTGCCATCTGGTTATCCCTGGTGTCTGGGTGTTTTGGACTGGAGCAGGCCTCCTTGGAGGCAGATAGAGCTGTGTGATCCTGGGTAGAGCAGGCCTCCTGGGAGTGCTGGCAGGTAGTGCTGTCTCTGGTTAGAGCAGGCCTCCTGTGTCCCTGGTTAGGGCAGACCTCCTGGGAGACAGGCTGGCTTTGGGGTCTAGGGGCAGGCACTTTCATCTGCCACAGGTTCAGGTACAGGTGCAGACCAAAAGGATGATGGGGCTCAGGCAATGAGAGATAGATCTCACATCTGCTGGGCTCTGTGGGGTCCTAGCTGGTGTGGTATTGGGGCAGGGGTCTCACTTGTGTTCCTGGCTATGTCAGACCTCTTGAGAGACTGGTAGGATGTGGGGTGGTGGGGGAAGCATGTGGATCTGGCACAGTTTCAATTGGGAGTATAGACCGGAAGGATGATCCTTTCTACATATTATAAAAATTTAGGTGCTAGAGAGATGCTCAGTGGTCAAGAATACACAGTACTCCTATAGAGGACCCACGTTCAGTTCCCAGTAGCCAGCAGCCATATTGAGTGGCTCACAAAACTCCAACCCCAGGGGCTCTGATGCCCACCTACACTCAGATACATGCACACATACAAACTTTAATATAAATAGATTTTGAAGTATCTTAATTACATGTCTTTATAAGCATACATCAATGTTTAGTATTTTATGAATTCTCTTTATGCTGTGCTATTTTATTAAGGCATTCATAGCAAATTACTATAAATGTGGTGTCTTAAATAACAGAACTCTACTTTCTCATGGTTCTGGAAATTAGAGACTGACAACAAGATGTTGGTAGAGCTGTGCTTCCTTGGAAATACTAAGAAAGAATCTTCTTTTATCTTCCAGATTCTGGTGGCTCCAGTTCTGTGGCTCATGGCTGCATAACTCCAATCCCTCCTTCCAGCTTCTTATGACCTTCTCTCTGTGGTATTTCTCTGTGGCACTTGGGGTCTTGGATTTCTTACCTGTTGGATAGTACATAATGTCCTCATCTCCAGATTTTTAATTACATCTTCAAAGATCTCTTACCATAAATTCTTAGTATTATAATACAGAAGAGTCTTTTGGAATACCACCATTCAGCAATAGTGAACACACTTAGCTAGATTTAAATAAATATATTGGATACAGAAAGATACTCAATAGCTTCCTATCTTAAAATATGGTTTTAGAAAGAGAAAAGCTATGGTATTTACAAAACTAGATAATTCACATTACAAAGATTATTTATGATGACTTCATAGAGAAAATAAAAGTTCGTACCAGTATATCAGTTTTAAATCCCTAGTACTATAGAATTAAATAATACAAAATAAGCTGCATCTTTCCAGTTAACAGGTGATGGGTTTTCTTTTCACAGATGTTGTGTTTTCTATATGTGGCCAGTTTTAAAGTACACTTGGTTTATTTCCTCCCTGGCAATGTTTTTAATTTGTCTTTCCATTTGTCTTTCTCCAGCCACCTCCTCACCTCAGCCTTTCCTGTAGAGTGGCCTCAGTTCTGACCTCATTTCCCACCTGAATCATCATCACAGGGGCACTGCTCTGGTGCAGTCTACATCTTATAAGTAGAGTGAAGATTGTAAACACTCACTCTTCCTGTTTATTCCCTACTTCAAAACCCTTCTTTGGAGGCTTCTTTCTGTAATGAACTTTAGTGCAGCTTATGTTGTCACCCTGCCTCTTCATCCTGCAGAATCTCATCCTGCAGAGATCTACTTGTATCTGTTTTATAACTCTCCCACCTTACACATGCTCCCCACCTCTATTCACCTAATTTTTATTTTCCTTGAAAATTCAGTTGAGCTTCTTCTTCTCTGGGAAGGTTGTTTGTCATTTATCTTTCCCCAGGTTCTCTGGAACTAATTTCTGGACTTATTTCTACCCCAAGTGCTATAGCAACATCTCTCTTCTGAGACTGGCTCCTTTATATAATTACCTCACTATGTTATACTTTCCATTTTGTCTTAGAGTTGCTCCTTTTCAGAAATCATATCTCTTATTTCTACTTCTCCCAGCTTGCTCTATGACTATGTGGATATATAATTTGTCTTTCATCAGCATAGGATAAATAACTGAATGAATGACTGTCAGAGGTTTCATTTCTGCTACTCTTAGGACATCATTCTCTTGTATACTGTAGCCCGCGCGATATCCCTGCCCGCAGGAACTCACACGAACATGCAGGATTCTTTCGCGGCACGGTTTATTTTCCCACCATGGCTGAGAGAGAGAGAGATTTGAACTTGCCGCACCTGTATATATAACCTTTGGGGTGGACAATTATGATTGGCTGCTTGCTCAAATTCCCAGGTTCCCCTGCACTGTACATGCGCAGTTTAATGGTGGATATGACGTCGGAAATTAGGCGTACCCAAGACGCTGCACATGCGTGGTTTGTTACCTCACGCACACAGGCGTCAGCAAGGACAACCTCCTACAGTATACCAACTTACCACTTGTCAGAGGACTGAGTATAAGAATACATCACGTTCAGTTTTATTATATGCTAAACCAAACTCAAAATCTTTGAGAATTTTATTTTATTTTATTTTTTATTTTTTATTTTTTTGGTTTTTCGAGACAGGGTTTCTCTGTGTAGCCCTGGCTGTCCTGGAACTCACTCTGTAGACCAGAGAAATATTTTTATTGTGCCTACAGTTTATTTTTTGTAAGTTTAAATGTTATTTTAAAATATATCAATATTGTATATGTTCTTATTCATTTTTATTAAATGAAATATTTACTTTCATTTCTTCTCCAAGTAAGATGGAAAAATTTTAAAAACATTTTATTACTTTCCCTCTGCAGGAGCTGATTCCTACAAGTAACATCAATGCAGTTGTGGCACTCACCCGCCTCATTGAAATACTGCTCTGTACTGTGGTGGAAAATGAACCCAGTAGCAAACACATTCGTGTCTGGACTATGGTTGGTTTTATATTTAAAGTGGTTTTAAACACAAAATAAAGTATGGTTATAGAAAATAATGTTCATATTCAGAAAGGCCTTTATAAGATCCAGAGCAGGTTCTAATGATCACTAAAGAATAGCTAAGGACACTAAGCTGGCCCCACCTGGTATTCTGACTCTAAAAACAACTTTAAAGAAAATAAATTATGTCACTGTGCTATTCTTTATGAAATGCCATA
The DNA here is from genome assembly GCA_030674055.1 of Rhabdomys pumilio. Taxonomy (NCBI): domain Eukaryota; kingdom Metazoa; phylum Chordata; class Mammalia; order Rodentia; family Muridae; genus Rhabdomys; species Rhabdomys pumilio. Next base: position 184,310,721 of record JANHMN010000001.1, on the reverse strand, counting down.
TGGAGATAGTCCCTTGATGAGGTGGTGCAGTATTAAACTCACTTGTTTTAGGGTAATTGATTTTTGTCTTAGTGCTAAGTGGGAGTATAGACAGCATAGAAATTACCTATGAAAGACTGGGAGAAGATATCCAACCAGATAGGTGAAGGATTCTTTAGGACACAATAGTAGTAGTCTTTGTTAGTTAATGTCTGGAGTTTAAAGAAGACCAAAGAGAATGGCAATAATGTGCAGAAGTTACCAAAGAGAGAGAAAAAAATTTTTTGGTTCAATTCCACATATTAAAAAAATTAATTAATTTACATTCCAAATGCTGTCTCCCTTCCCCATCCCCCCTCACAGAGTCCCTCCCTCCATCCCCTCTCCCCTTCTTCTCTGAGAAGGTGGGGCCCTTGGGTATCCCCCCAACCCTGATGCATCTAGTCTCTGCCAGATTAGGCGTATCATCTCCCACTGAAGCTAAACAAGGGCCCCTACTGGGGAACAGATACCAGTTGGGCTACAGCTTTTGAGAGAACCCCCACTCCAGTTGTTGGGGGGCCCACATGGAGACTGAGCTGGATGTCTGCTACATATGTACCTGGGACCTCATTCCAGCCTGTGTATGTTCTTTGGTTGATGGCTCAGTCTCTGAGAGCTTCCAGGGGTCCAGATTAGATGAGTTGTTTATTTTCCTGTGAGGTTCCTATCCCCTTCAAGGCTTTCAATCCTTCCCCCAATTCTTCCATAAGAGTACCCTCCCTCCATCCAGTTTTTGACTATGGGTATTTGCATCTGTTTCAGTTAGCTGCTTGGTAGAGACTCTCAGAGGACAGTTATGCTAGGCTCCTGTCTGCAAGCATAACAGGGTATCATTAATGGTGTCAGTGATTGGTGCTTGATCATGGGATGGGTTTCAAGTCGGGACAGTTATTGGTTGACTCAGTCCCTGCTCCATCTTTGTCCCTAGATTTCTTTTAGACAGGACAAATTTTGGGTTGAAAGTTTTGTGGGAGGGTTGGTGTCCTCTTCCCTCCACTGGGGATCCTGACTGGCTACAGGAGGTGGCCTCTTCAGATACCGTGTCCCCACTGTTAGGCACCTTGGCTAAGGTCACCCACATTGACTCTAGGGAGTCTCTCTTATCCTAGGTCTCTGAGACTTCCTCACCCCTGGCAACTTCAAATTTCCATTCATTCTCCTGGCCCTCTGGCCTTCTCTTCTGTCTCTCCGAATATCTGATCCTGTACCTCTCCCCTTCCCCTTCCCCTTCCCCTTCCCCTTCCCCTTCCCCTTCCCCTTCCCCTTCCCCTTCCCCTTCCCCTTCCCCTTCCCCTTCCCCTTCCCCTTCCCCTTCCCAATCAGTTCCCTTCCTCTGCCTCCTATGACTATTTTGTCCCTCCCTGCAAGGGTCATTCAAGCATCCTCGATTGTGTCTTCCTTCTTGTTGAACTACTTTGGGTCTGTGTGTATGTGTGTGTGTGTGGGGGGGGGTATCTAGGTTATCCTATACTTTATGGCTAATATCCATTTTCAGTGAGTGCATACCATGACCTTTTGTGTCTGGATTACCTCACTCAAGATAATATTTTCTAGTTCTATCCATTTGTCTGCAAAATTTATGATGTCCTTCTTTTTAATAGCTGAATAGTATTCCATGTGTAAATGGACCACATTTTTTGTATCCATTTGTTGGTTGAGAGATATCTGAGTTGTTTCCAGTTTCTGGCTATTACGAGTAAAGGTGCTATGAACATAGTGAGTGGAACATTTGTGATATGGTGGAACATCTTTTGGGTATATTCCCAGGAACATTATAGCTCGGTCTTCAGGTAGAACTATTTCCAATTTTCTGAGAAACTGCCAGATTCCAGAGTGGTTGTACCAGTTTGCAATCCCACCAACAATGGAGGAGTGTTCCCCTTTCTCCACATCCTCAACAGCATGTGATGTCGCTTGAGGGTTTTTTTTTTTTTTTTATCTTTGTCATTTTGATTGGTGTGAGGTGGATTTACATTTCCCTGATGACAAAGGACATTGAACATTTCTTTAAGTGCTTCTCAGCCATTCAAGATTCCTCTGTTGAGAATTCTATTTAGCCTTGAACCCCATTGGGTTATGTTGTAATTTCTTATTTCTATAGTTCTTTATATAATTTGGATATTAGCCTTCTGTTAGATGTAGGTTTTGTCAAGATCCTTTCTCAATCTGTAGGCTGCCGGTTTGTCCCATTGACATTGTTCTTTGCCTTACAGAAGCTTTGAAGTTTCATGAGGTGCTATTTATCAGTTGTTGATCATAGAGCCATTGGTGTTCTGTTCAGGAAGTTGTCTGCTGTACCAGTGCATCCGTGGGTATTCCCCACTTTCTCTTCTGTAAGATTTAGTGTGCCCAGTTTTATGTTGAGGTCCTTGATCCACCTGGTCTTGAGTTTTGTGCAGGATGATAAATATGGATCTATTTGCATTCTTCTACATGCAGACATCCAGTTAGACTAGCACCATTTGTTGAAGATGCTTTCTTTTTTCCAAAAGAAGAAAATGTTTAAAACTTTTTGTTCCTGACTGTGACTCATTCCAATCTACCACTTTGTTCTTCATGTACCTCCCCTCCTTTTCTCTTCCAGTCTACGACAGGAGCATTTCCCTCTCATGTTTTCCTCCACCTTGTTGCTACCAAAAATAGCTACTACTCTAACCTGTTTTCTGCCTGCCTTCTCTTCTTCCTCCCTTCACAGATGTGCTATGTCAAGTTGGTTTATGCACTTTCTCCTTAGGTTTGGAGCCGTCCTTTCAGGTTTATCTTCTCATAGTCTTCTACACTATCATTATTTGCTTTTATGTAGCTATTCCTGGACTAGTCCACCTATATATAAACTTTTGTAACTCCAGAAAATGTCTGTTCTCTTGATAAACCTCAACTCCCAACTTTATCAAATGGTTCAGAATCACTTTATAAGACTTATGTAGATGGATTCCTAAAATTTGAGGATTAATTATTTTTAGCCAGATAAGGTATATGCATTGAATACAATTCAAAAGGCAAAAGGGATATTTTCCTTTAAGCCAGTACCCCAGCCACCCTCAAGGCAAGTTAGTGCTTCACATAGCCCTGTAATGATATTTTACATATACATTCTTTCCTGTGTGTATATTTTATGTGTCAATATACTATATGTACTAATTTGCATCTCACTTGCTGTCCATCTTGATTTTTCCATGTCAGCATTATAGTTACATCGTTCTTAAAAACCGTATACACATCAGTGTGTGTAGCATACTCTAAATAACCAGAGTGCCTGTTGAAGAAATAGCAATTTAACCAATATTTTATACATATAACATTTTCACTGATAGAAATTTATTTGAGGAGAAATTAAATAAATGTCCCTAGGCCATTTGGGTAGGTATTTAAGTTTTTTTTATCACTATTGCCAAAGAAACGATTCTTTATATGATTTATCTATCCTCAGTTTTATTTTTTGTCTCTGCATGACCTTTCCAAGTACCTTAAACAGGTCTTAATATATTAAATTTTAGTTGTTTCTCCTAAATTTTCTTTAAAAGTAATCACTATAATTTTTTTCACCAACAGGCCACCTTTATATTCTCTTTAATTTGGTCAATTGGCGCCAGTTGTGATACAGATGGTCGTCTTGCTTTCGATAATTTTCTAAGATCAATTGTGACAGGAAGAAATGAAGAAGCCCCAATGCCAGTTACTATCAGTAAATGGGAATGCCCATTTGATGAAAAGGGCCTGGTCTATGACTACATGTATGAGGTATGACCTAAAATGTGTATTGAGATAAAATGTGAACCACAAAACCCTGGGTCAGCCCACACAGCGCCAGCACGCACAGCATCTGGGTTTTCATCAGAGGGTTTGGACTCCCATGGAGAGATGCTTAGTCCCATTTCTTTACTTTTCTTTGTAGTTCTTGTTCTTGTTGTATCTTATAATGTCATGTGCAATTTTAGGGCACTTTTTCAGTCTGAAATAATTCATCAAAGCCTTCTTTAAAACAGAAAACATTTCACCAGTCATCTTATTCATGCAAATTTTATTTTACAACTATAAGATTTAAGTAGAGCCTTGGTTATAATTCTATCTAAATTACAGAAATCTAGAGGCAGAACTCAATTCCAAATAGCAGTGGAGAACTAACTCATTCACCCACAAACACAGAATTTTAAGAATTTGACCAGAAAGTTTATCTTTATTAGTCATAGAAGAAAGTCAGTAAAATAATCTCTGAACAGTGAATATCTCAGTAGCACAAGCATGTTTTCTAAAACTAAAAGTAAATATCAAAATCCAGTTTAAATAGGTAATTGCCACTGAGAAAGAGAAAGTGGAAGTTGAGAACTATTCTTTATCTTAACCTATATTTGTTTGTTTGTGTTTTGTTATTCAAGACTGAGTTTCTCTGTGTAACCCTGGCTGTCCTGGAGCTCACTTTGTAGACCAGGCTGGCCTCAAACTCAGAGATCTGCCTGCTTCTGCCTCCCAAGTACTGGGATTAAAGGCGCGCACCACATCTGGTGTCATTTTCTTAATCTAATAAAACTTTTAGCTCAAAAATACATGTTTCTAAAACTTTAGTATCACTCTAAAAGTTTTTTTAAAAAATGAGTTAATAGGCCAATGAGATGCCAATGAGTAAAAATACTTGGCACACAAATTTGAATATCTGAGTTCTGCCCTGTGTGTCCCACAGTGTAAGTACAGGAGTTTCCCCAAAACTGCCCATGCTGTGGCCCCTGCTTGCCTGATAGGACACAGGAAAAAAATTCTTAGTGCCCGCTTCAATGCAGGAGCAGGTGCTAGACCCCTGCTGTTTTGCCGGGAATTAACTTTTATAATTTGATAGGAGACCTGGGTGTCGACAAGGGGAAGAAGACTAATCAGGAGAGACAAATAATGGTTGAGGCCGTTACTGATGAGAAAACATCCAGATAGTAGTAGCACATTGAGCCAGTAGTTCAAAAGAACCTCAAGACTGTAATTGTTAGTACAATCTGCTGATTATTGTGGCTGAACGGCGGCCTAGATCAAAAAAACAAGACGGCAAACAAATGCAGAGGTCTCAAACGATGTTTTATTTTTACTTAGAGTATTGCTCATGTACTTCAGAAAACATGAAAGATAGAAAACCAAACTCTAGAAAGTTGTAACTTAAGTTACACTAGAGTGACTTTGAAATACTCCGTATATGCAAAAGACCATATTAAAGACATTTAGGGATGATTAGATATTAAGAGGATATAAATTCAGCCAGGTGAGGTGGTGCATGCCTTTTGTTCCAATACTCAGAATACAGAGGCAGGTGGATCTCTAAGTTCAAGGCCAGCCTGGTCTACATAGTAGGGCTATCTCAAAAACTAAAGGACATAAACTCTAGGTTTGTTGAGTTTAAGATAAACTGATATTTATATTCTTTGAATTATGATAGACTGACATTTATATTCTTTGAATTATCATTAAAAATTAATTGTATTAATTGAATAGTAGATTCATGTTTATTTATTTATTAATCTGCTTTATGACTTAAGATATTACTTACATTTTATGTGAATTATGATATTTCATTATAAAGGAGGAAAAGACTAAAGTTTTTAATTTGGGGGATTCATTTACAATATTTTTAAATTTTTATGTGTATTGGTGTTTTGCCTGCATGAATGTGTGCATAGTACGTGCATGCCTGGTATCTACAGAAGTCAAAAGAGGGCGTCAGATTCCCTGGAACTGGGGTTACAGTTGTGGTCCAACATTTGAGTTCTGGAAAATGAATCTTGGTTTTCTGAAAGAACAGCCAGTGGTCTTATTCACTGAGCCATCTCTTCCTGATTTAGAATTTTTAATAAAACATACCTTTCAAAACCATAATAAGTCCCTTTTCCAGTGCTAATGATCCAGGAGTATAGGCTCTGGTTGTGAGTGCATGGCCTCTTCATGTTATCTCAAGCTGCAGATAGTTTACTAAGCAATTACCTGTTACCCATTTGGATTTACTCTTCTATAAACTATATGTTTTTGTCCTTTTAACTACGTTAACTTTTCCTTGTCAATTGGTAAAAACTCATTGTGTATAATAGATGCTAAGTTTTATCTAAGGCTCAAGATTTAAAAAGCAAATGGTAAAAGTGTTGAAAAGATTCTTCCAGATGTAACAAGTGTAGAGTTTACAGTATTTTAAAACATATTCTCTTGTAGTTAAGAAACCGAGGTCGCTGGCTCCATTGGAATGAATTAATTAAAAGTTCTGATTTAGAAGACAAACGTACCAAGATTCAAGATATTATAGTCCCTACAATGGACACGATTAGATATACTTTCCTAATGGATTTGAGTATTACCTATGCAAAGTAAGAAACTCTAAACATGAATGCTAAATGTAGCAGTACCATTCTAATAAAATGGCAGCATTTTTTAAAGTAAACTTTGAGATCATTGAGTTTCAGGCAACTGAGACAATGTCTGGGAGCTAATTAACATGTTTTAAATGATGTCTACTGTTATTGGGAAACCCAGAATTAAGCTTTTTTATTACTCCAAAATGTTAACAGAACAATAGTTCATTTCCTCTCAAGTTACCAAAAATCACTTGCAATGTTGTTATTAAAAGCTTTATACTCAGTCAGTAAAATCCTTATTTTATAAGCATGTGGAACCAGACTCCATATAAAAAAACAATGAGTTCAGGTTGATATACAGCCAGAATCATGGTGCACACAGCCATAGTGAGATGGGAGACAGAGGCAGGCATATGGGCCAGCTAGCCTAGTCTTCTTGGCAAACTTTCAGGGAAGAACCCTGCCTCAAACTAAAGGAGGAAATGCCTAGGATACCATCAAGTTATCCCCTTAGCTCCATATATGTGTTATGCCAGTGCCTACACATTGATATGCACTTACACACAAGTGTGCACACACACACACCCTACAATTTTATATATTTTACATACAGGTTAGGTGCCTCCAGGCTAGTAGGGCAGTGAACTTGTGGAGAATTCTCCTGTCTCTGCTTCCCATGCCATAGTAGTATTACAGACACAAGCTAGCAGGTCTGATGTTCACATGGGTTCTAGAGATCCAAACTGAGACAGTCAAGCTGGCATGGCAAGTGCTTTGACTTGCTGAGCCATCTCTTTGGCCCTTCCTTTACTGATCTTTCATGCACAATTATAAGCATGTGGAGTATTAAAAAGAAATGATTACTATTTAAAGTTTTAAAAATATGTATTTGAGTTTCTTTCCATAAAAATGCTTTTATACTTTCTTCCATTTTTGAATTATGTTATTTATTGTTTTCACAAAGGCCGCTGCTTTTTGTGGGTCCCACTGGTACAGGAAAGTCGGTGTATGTGAAGGATAAACTAATGAATCACTTGCAAAAGGAAAAGTACTTTCCTTTCTATGTTAATTTCTCTGCTCGGACCAGTGCCAATCAGGTTCAGGTCAGTATAAAGCCAGAAAATTGGGTTTGTAATTATACTTTATCTTATTTGATAAATATTAAAGTATTTAAAGCTCTGTGTTAGACATGCATAATTAGCACTTAATTATGCATAATTAGCACTTAATTAAAATTTGTCACTTTTTGCCTGAGAAGCAACAATTGATTTAATTGAAGAAGGAAGTGTAAGAGACACTCGTGTGTGCACACAAGGGTAGTGGGTGGACATAAGAGAATATTCAATTGTTCTTTCTATACTTTTCTGTATGGCTTTTAGGGGTACTTGCTGCTCACAGGATTGGTCCAGCCCTATTTCTGTTGTTTTCAGCCAATAGATTTGTCTTAACTTCAAAGTCTTGCAAAGTTACAAAACTGTAGAATTTTTAAGTAAGAGAATTTTGGTATTCAGTTTTACAATGGACACGCAAGTTTGTTTTTTTGTTTTTTTGTTTTTTTGTTTTTTTGTTTTTTTTTAAAGAATGTTAGAAATAATGCTGGGTGGTGATAGTACATGCAGCACTTGGGAGGCATAGACAGAAAGATCTCTGAACTTGAGGCCAACCTGGTCTACAGAGTGAGTTCCAGGACAGCCAGGGCTACACAGAGAAACTCTGTCTTGAAAAACCAAACCAAGCCAAACCAAAACAAAGCAAAACAAACAAAAAACAACAAACAAACCCCCCACAAAATTTAGAAATATAAAAAAGCATACCCATTTATGTTGGATATAAAATCCAACAATGGTTGGAAAAATTAATGCTTTTAAGTCTTAGGTAAAAGGGTATCCAGTGTGAAAAGCACTATAGAATCATACATACAGACGCTACATGTAATGCAAGCATGGCATGTACATACCTGTTATAATTCTAAGTGCAGAGGAGGTTTTCAACAGATGTCATTTGAAATGATGCTGAGTTTAAAATTTAGTATCAAGTAAGAGTAACTCATGACGAATATAAATATAACATTATTTCTTTTCAAAGATTCTTCCAGTTATTTTTCTGATGTTAACTATTTTTATGTTAAGTTATTGACTAATTAAATATATGGTAGCTGATACTGCTAGTCTGTAGATACTGTCTCGATATTGACTTAAACAATGATAATAACACCAATATTGTAATACTATCATGTGTAATATGCCTCTGTCTTTTTTTAATTTTTAGAACATCATTATGGCTAGATTGGACAAAAGGCGCAAGGGAGTATTTGGGCCACCTATGGGAAAGAAGTGTGTAGTGTTTATAGATGATATGAATATGCCTTCATTGGAGAAATATGGAGCCCAACCTCCTATTGAGTTATTACGACAGTTTTTTGACTGTGGACATTGGTAAATACTTTAATTAAAGTCTTAATAAGCCATGCTAAAATCACATCTTGTTCTATATTTTAGTTTTTCAAAGCAAAATGATATATTTTCAACTTATTTACAGAAAGTGATTATTGGTCAGATTGTATATATAGAAAATGTAGAAGGATTTCTTCTATATCTTCTAAGACTGCTTATAGATGAGTTTTAGATTCATAATAAATCCTGGGAGAGTGCAGAGATTTCTTTCATATACCTTTTGCCCTCACAAATGCATCATGTTGCTCCCCACCCTCCTCAGCAGATGGCAGGTGTCTTCCAGTTACTAAGCATGAATCCATATGCCATTATAAATCTGAGTTCTTAGTACAGGGCTTGCTTTTTGTTTTATATGACCCCCTGGATGTGCCTCCCGCGTGTGCCTGCCACTTGTTGCACCTTGCATTCCTCTAGAACCAACGGTTGCAGGTCAGTCCCAGAATGACAGCTCCCAAGATTGACTAGGTAGTTGGACCAACAATCATTAAGACTGTCAAAGAAACTCAGCTCTGGGTCTATTCTTATAAGCTGTGAGTAGACAATTTGATCTCACTATAGAGACCTGGCTAGTCAGGAACTCACTATCTATAGACCAGGCTGTCCTAGTGCTTGGACTGAAAGTGTGCACCACCATGTCCAGCCCTCACAGCTGATTTTAAAAGCTGATGGAAGAAGCTTTGAAGTGCAAGTGGAGCAGTGAAGACCTCATCCCGGAAGTCTTGCAGAACATCAGCCTGCACCTGACACTTTTAACCAACCTTGCAGTTGTTCTTCAATCTCTGGGAGGCAGAGGGGCATCAAAGAAGCCTGGAAGATTTCAGAGATGTACAGAGCAGCTGGATGTGAAACAGGCTGACTGATAAGCCCTGCCTCTCAGCACCCAGCCTGCCTGCTAGGATGTTCCTCATGAACGCCCCTCCAGTGGTGGCGCTCCAATCCAAATGGGAGGCATTTGGCCAGCCCAGGAGCTTCTGCTTTCCGGACTGCTTCTCAGAGTCTAAAGAGGACCCGTCCAGGGCTTCAGTGAGTGCAAGGGTGCCGACGCTCATCAGCACGCTGCAGAGAGACGAGGCTGCCCTGGGCATGAGCCATGCGAGTGTCACAAAGTGGCCAGCGTGCAGAGAGGTCCCAGACACCAGGCTGGCCCCCAAGCCTGCTGTGTGCAAAGAGCAGCCAGAGTTCCTTGCCTGTGGTCTTGTTGAAAACTGCAGCACCCTGCAGAAAGATGAAGCTGGGAGACATGGCCCCTTGGAGCTGGATTCTGACAGTGATGACTCTGTGGACACAGGCATTGAGGAGGCTGTCTAAGAGTTCCTTAAGGCAAAGGGTACGGCTTCTGAACCTATGTCCCAAGGGCCCCCCTCTATCCCAGAGTTTGTCCACAGCAACACCCTGCTCACCCCATGGCCCTCACAGCTCACTCCTGGCTCAGGTTCCTGTGGGAGCTAGTGAAGACCAGGGCTCCACCTCCCCAGCTAGCATGAGCAGCGAGGACCCCTTTGAACAGAGCATCTGAACTGAAATAAAACAGTTTCTTAATGAGAAAAGACAGCATGAACACCCAAAGTGTGATAGGTCTGTGGATAAGAATCAGACCCAAACAAGAGCCCTACCAGACTTGGAACCAAGAAACCTCAGCCAGGGCAGCTCTGATAGGAACCTGTAAGGAGCTCATCTTCCAAAAACCTTCCAGGCTAACAGCTGAGAAACTTCCAGCCTGAGCTCACCACAAAGCCTGAGACCCCAGTGAGCACAAAGCTGACAGCTCACAGATCAGAGGCCTGCCAGGCGCAGCAAGAGCATCAGGAGCCCAGCCCCAGTGCATCAGGCATCGGACCCCAGCAGTGATGATGACATTGAGGAAGCCATCCAGCTGTACCAGCTGGAGAAAACCAGGAAGGAGGCCAGTGGGGACCCACCTTGAGAGCCCAGCTGAAAGAGGAAAGGCCTGGTAGTGCCCAGTCAAGTGCCTTGCCTGAAGTCCACAGGAGATTCCCTGTGGAAAAAGAAAAAGCTGGCAGTTCCAAAGATTATGGACACCACCCAGGGAGGCCTCCACCCTGATGCCCTCTTCAAGTTCCTAACAGATTCGAGAGCCTCTGTACCTCCAGGACACACAGCTGTCGAGAGTGAAGCTGTGCACCAGGCCTCACGCCCAGCAGACACATCCACTGAACTGATATGCGCAGAAGCGATCCTGGGCGTCTCCAAGACCATCCTGTCAGCCTCCATGGGAGGCAGTGACAGGCCTTCATCCAGGAACACACTCTTCTGTCCCCAACTCATGCCTCCCTGCTCTGAAGGTGACAGAAGCAATATTGATAGTGATGACAGCATCAAGCAGGAGATCCAGATGTTTTTGGTCATCAAGGCACAAGTAAGAAGTCCTCAGCCTGCCCAGGGTCAACTGTCCTCGCCTGGCCCCAGTGGCCAGCCTGTCATCCCCAAGGCCCCTCTTGCTAAAACACCAGACTCTCTCTTGGCTACAAATGGAAGCAGAGAGGTGGAGGAAGCTCTATAGTGCCCAAGAAAATAAGGGAGAGTAGAGAAAGTGACCAGGACACTGACCACATCCAGAGGAAGGTTCAGCCTGGCCATGATGAGTAGGACCCTCTCAGGCAGAGCAAAGTCACAAAGAGAGACCCCGGGAAGAGAGGCTGAAATCAAGAACCAGCCTGTCACTTCCAGGGCCCTTGGGAAGGTCTGTGAGAAAGAGAGCTCTGAGCATAAGAGCAGTTCTCTAGACAGTGACAAGAACCTGAATGTGGCCATCGAGGACTTATTAAGATCCAAGTGCAAATTTAAAAAGAGGTACTGAGACCCACAGGCTTCACGTAAGAAGGTCAGATTTGGCTGCAGAGACTCAGTGTGTGAAGAAGCTGAGCAACCTTCCAGGGGACTGGAAAGACCACAGACAGTAGGCACTACAAAGCTGTCTGCCCAAGTTCAAAGACAACCCAGGAAGAAGCCCAGAAAGCGCCTTCAGCAGCATGGCAGAGGGCGAAGCTGGGTGGCACAGGGGTCAAGGATTCAACCCCCACCATTCTCTCCAGGAGGAAAAGTCCAAAAGGGACTCCTCCCTCTAAGTCCACAGGAGCCAATGGCCACCCTCTTTCAGCCTCCAGCCCCACATCTGAGGACAGTACAGTGGACAGTGGTGACAACATTGAGCTGGAGATCAGGAGGGTTTTGGCAGAAAAGGCCAAGGAGACTATACACAATGCAGAACCTCTAGGGGGCCCTGCCAAGCCAGAGATGCCCTGCCCTGTAAGAAAGCCAACCCTGGGTTTGCAGCCTGGAGTGTGCACATGGAGCCAAAAAGCCAGGGGAACCTCTCAGCTGGCCGAAGGAGGGAGAGGCCTAGAGAGAGCTTGGACACAGGTAACCAACCTCTTGAGCCAGACTGGGAGGGGCACCCTCCGTGCTGAGCAGGCCACCTGCCTCACTACTGCTCTGGGCTGAAGCGAGGCATCACTACCCAAGAGCACCAGCAGGAACAACTCTGGCAAAGCATCTCCACCAAGCAGGAAAAGTGCTAATGTTCACAAAGACCATGGCCTATAGGGAACGCAGACTGCAATGGCAGAAGGTGTGTTTAGTCAGGTGCTCAGTTGTCCCAAAGTGGGTGCTGAGACTGGAAGTGCCGGGGGAACCTTTCACCTGAACTATGGCAGTCAGATCTTGCTAATCCCCAACCCTGGATCCCAGGCTGACCTCACCCTCCCTTGGAATGACTGTGCACACCAGAGCAGGCTGTCCAGCCCATGGGTGCTGAACTTGGGTCAAGAGACAGTGTGGACAGGGGTGTCTTTCAGAGGGAGAAGGAAAAGGGTGCTTCGCCACAGGCTGGGGACCCATCCAGTCTTTCCTCAGACCCCAGGAAGGGCCTGCCTTTCCTCTCCACCCAACTCTTCCACTTTAGGAAGAATGTTTCCTGGGTAGGGCAAACAGGCTGGCCTCTTCAGCCCCGATCTGAGCAACGTTCTCTGCCTTCAAGGAGACCCAGCCTGACCCACAGCCCTGTATTTGGAAGCCCACACTTGCTAATGAAGGACACTGGGAACTGGCCAAGCTGAGAGGCTCAGGGGACCCTGAGACAGCAGGACAGAAAGAATTCTGGCTCTGAGGACAAAGTTCTAGACCTGAGATATGGGCACATAGTTAGTTGACAGGGAACAGCAGGACCAGGAGACCTTGGGCAGTGATGCCAGCAAATTCAGTGACACTTTCATGAAGGATGGGGGCAGTGCCACAGTGAGCAGTAAAGGCCTCAAGTTGTGACAGGCATGTTATGGCCCTTGTCATAGCTGTGGGAAGCAGTATGCGTGTCTTATTTGATGTGCACGTGTGCATGCCTATCTGTGTATGTCCCTTTGCACGTGTGTGGCTGTGTGTGGCTGTGTGTAGCTGTGTGTGGCTGTGTGTGCCTTAGTGCATGTGTGCCTGTGTGTGTGTGCCTGTCTGTGTGTGTGTCCCTTTGTGTGTGTGTGTGTTCCTTTGTGCATGTGTGGCTGTTGTGTGTGTGCCTGTG
>JANHMN010000001.1:184238759-184297389 GCA_030674055.1 Rhabdomys pumilio | reverse complement strand
CTTTGTGCATGTGTGGCTGTTGTGTGTGTGCCTGTGTATGTGTGTGTGCCTTTGTGCATGTGTGGCTGTGTGTGTGTGTGTGTGTGTGTGTGTGTGTGTGTGTGTGTGTGTGTAGCTATGTGTGTGTGTGCCTTTGTACGTGTGTGACTGTGTGTGTGCCTTTGTGCGTGTGTGCCCATGTATGTGTGTGTGTGTGTGTGTGCCTGTGTGTATGTGTGCCTGTGTGTGTGAGGCAGCCTTGGGTGGAATTAGGGGATCCTGACAGTTAAAGAGCAAAAATTGGGTCCCTTCCATGCAGTCCCCCTGGTATAAACATGTACACTAACCTCAAATGACATTTTTATTTAATGAATGTATCCTGGTACATAGTGGGTTTTGTATGTTTTTTATCAATTATTTTTAAAGTGCTGTAAGAAATACTTTTTGAAAATGTCGTTCAATCTTGCAGGGTGTTCCTAACTGCAATTCTCTGTGGTCTCAGTGCAGTATGGTAGACGAGTAAATACTTGGTTTTAACTGTCCCTGTGCGGGTCAGAGACAGAGGCTGGAACTGTTTGCTATTTGCTAGTGCAAATATTCAGACCTGAAGATAGCAGCATCTATCTACCTTGAAAGTGCTAATGTGGTTGAGGTGTCAGGATGCCACTGGGACCAGAGGCTGTCTCTGGATTTGATAGTCATGGCCTGTAATTAGAAAACATTTCAAAGCATAACAGCTAGCAAATAGCTGACCAACCATCCCCTGTCTAGTGTGGGATGCTGGCTCTGTAGCTCAGCTGAGCCCAGATCATCCAGTATCTAGTTGCTGGGGGATTCTAACACCCATATAAACCCCTTCATATCAGAGCTACAGATTTGCTTTTAGTTGTGGCTCTAAAAGGTAATCCCACATATTCATTTTGACTGCACTGTTCTTCATATATGTGTGTGGTGAAGTAGTGAGGCCATGAGATGGCTTAGTCCCCAAACAGCTTAACCACCTATAATGGTGAGCCCCAGCCCTGGAAACAGTGAGGACAAACCCTACCCACACCTGCTGTGTATGACTCAAAGCCCAGCTGTGTGTGACAAATGATAACACCAGCAGTCTGCATGGCTTTCTGCAACCCTGCCTTTACCCAGAAGAAAGAAGGGCCTGGCCAGTGCTGAGGCCAGGCTGTAGGCATTGAGTTCCTAGGAGTTAAGCAGAGTGATACTGCCTTGGTGCTGAGGTGCCTGTGGCAACTGAGAACTGAAGATGTGCTGAACCCCAGATGTGAGGGTTATATCTGTGTTGTGATTATGTACCTGTCTCCCCTGAGTTCTGTATCTCAGTATGCTGGGTTGCTGTGTGTCTATTTTGTGGCTGAATTCTGTTGGTATTCTAACATGGAAGTGCATTTTCTACTTTATGCACCTGGGTCTGAATTGTAAATCACTTCTGTGCCCAAATGGAGACACATACTCTGACCATCCTTCATGTCTGCCATGTTGGAGCTTTGACGTGGTGGTGCAGGGCTCTGTGGGCCCATTGTGGTCCTAAATTCTGTGTATAATAAATCCATTGTGCATATTTGTTTATGTGTTTCTGAAAGAAACAGCTTTGTGTCATCCATGTTTCCACCTTAAATTTTCAGAGTGCTTTTAACCCTTGAAAACAAAAAACATCTTATTTTATATAGAGGACCCATCCAGTATTGGTATTTTTTTTTTGTCTAATAAATAAACCAAGTACTATCCAAAAAAAAAGTAACATTCACAAATTGTTATGGTAATACTACATTTAGTTTTAAGATGAGTATAGTAAAATGTAGCTGCCCAGCAGCCACGTACTAAATGGGTTCACCTGAAAGAGAGGCTAGAAATGAAAAAGAGACGGAGGGGCAAGTGAAGCATGGAGCCAAGACAAAGGTTTCTGATCAAGACTCAAAGTTTAATGTTCGGCACTTCGTGTGTGTATATATAGGGGAAGCCCACCGAACACATTCTTTGTTCCAGCTGGACTGTGTCCATTCTTCTAAGACACATTCATTGTGTCTATTCTTCTAAGTTCCTTAGGAAGTTGCACATGCAGCCAAGGTGGATGACTCCATCTAGGTTGTTAAGGTCCACTGTGGCAAACAAGGTCTCTCTGGCCTGCTCAAGGCTGGGGGAGGGCTCAGTAAAACACTTCTGTAATTCTAGCATTCAGGAGGCTGAAGCAGGAGGCCAGGCCTTCAAAGTAAAAACCAGTATATATATTTATATGCCTATATCTTATATTCTTTATTGACTTTCACAAATAGAAGTTTTTATTTTAATGAAGACCTCATTTTTAATTATTTCTTTCACAATTTGTGTCTTTGTTATCATAATTTAAAAACTTACTGTACCTAAAGTAATTTAGATTTTTCTCAAATGTTATCTGTAGCTATTTTTTTTAATACTTTGTGGGTTCTTTTTTCTTCCACCCTTCTCCACCCCTCTTCTTTCACACTTTCAACCCCTAACACTAGATAGAGCAAAAGGAAAGAGGAGAAAGAGGAGATATAATTGTTAGACTGCTTCCTACTGAGTAGGAGTGTCCAGTTCCTCAGGGCAAGTTTGAGCTTCACCATTAGGATATCTAATTTCTTCTTCATGTTTCTTCTCTGCACATGACTGTTGTGGACCGAGCTCTGCCTGGCTTGGGGGCAAGAATGTAGCGGCCTGCGCTGCTGTTTCGGGTCCACAGGGCTAGAGTCTCGAAGAATGGAGACAAGACAGAGGTTCTGGAGTCAAGTCTCAAGTCGCCTTTATTGTTTCTCTTCTATTGGCGCATATTCACTCTTGTTCATTCCTCTTAACCCTATTTACTCATATACCTCTTAACTCTATTGACTGTATATATATATTCTTAACTCATTGCTCTTAACTGTATTGACTGTATATACATTAACTCTATTGACTGTATGTATGTTCTTACAAGAAAATCCTGGGTATTTATAAGCACACGCAGGAGAACACAGGTGAAAACATTTTTACCACGTGCACCATGCAGCTGGGGTCACTAAACAGCAAAACAAGCTATGTGGGATAAACAAGATATTTGTTAGAGTGTGCTCGGCTGTTGTAGGCTGCTGAAAAACCAAGTCTCTATCAGGGTAAATGGTTCCAGATGGCTGCAAACATAATAGCTGCTTTCTAGCCGATTTCTGCTTAAAGTTGGCTCCCTACACATGACTACTTAACAAACCATGTCCAACAGCAACCACCAGCTACCAACCACCCACCCTGTCTCTCAGGGACCTAGCATTTATCTGCCCACTGAAAAGTCCCCAGAATTCCCAGCATCACACAATTGCAGAAACTATCTGCCACTGGCAAAATCACACCTGTGCTAGAGCATCAGGCCAATCACAGTCAACTGCTGTGAACAATGTGAAGCAGCCCCATATCCTACACCTAGGACTGAAACAAAAGCATGTTCTTATAATATTTATAATATTTCTGTGTTTTTTTTTTAAAAAAAGTTCTCACCACAGTTATCTTTTAAGACTTTGATGGTTTTATACTTAATATTGAGGTCTGTGATCCATTTTGAATTAAATATTGTAAAAGGTATATAGAGTCAGTGTTTAAATTTACTTTCTACATGTGGATGTCCCAGTGCTAGTTGATGGAAAAAAAAACCACTATTTTTTGCAAGGCCTTTGAACCCAACTCCCACTCTTCAGACCTTCAAATGAAAGCTTCAGTATTAGAGAACTTGATGGCCTGTTGAAATAGTCAACTAAATTTTGTCATTTAGATATCTAATTAGAACTTCTTTGAAGTTTTATTTCTCTGTAATGGAGTCCTCTCTACATAAAAATGAGTAGGTAATATTTAGATATTAATGCATTTGGAAGATAAAACCAAAGATGATCAGAAGATCAAACTGAAACAGAGCTAAGAATAAGATGTTATTGATAATTATCCCAGGATAACAAGTACAAACCAGGCTCACCTTAGGCAGAGTGGGACCATCACCCCCAACTATAACCAGCTATAAGTACATCATAGGTATGCTCTTCCAGAATTCTAGTTTTAGAGAAAAGGAAAATTTAGCAGAATCGGATTGTAAGGAAGCATGGAAATAAAGGGGAAGTCAGGGAAGGGAAGCAGGATCAGCATCTGTGAGAGAAGGGATGGAGCTGTGACTGAAATAAAACATTCTCTTCCACAGGAGTAAAACTAACTGAATCTCTGGGCTACCGTGTTTCATTCCATCTTCTCTCTTCTCTTCGTGTGTGCTTTCCAGGTATGACCTTAAGGACACCAGTAAAATCACACTGGTTGATATATTGCTGATAGCTGCCATGGGTCCTCCAGGTGGCGGAAGGAATGCTGTCACCCCCCGTTTTATTCGACATTTCAACATCTGCACTATCAATTCTTTCAGTGATGAAACCATGGTCAGAATTTTCTCATCAATCATGGGGTTCTACCTTAGGGCTCATGATTTTTCTCCAGAGTACTTTGTACTTGGACACCAAATAGTCAGTGGAACTATGGAGGTGAGCAAGTAATACAGACATGTTGTTCTCTTAGCTGTCCTTGGTTTCCACTCAGAGATCCTGGTCAGATGCTTTCTGAGCAGGAAAATCATATATTTGGAAGCAGAGAGTTTAACTGGTGTTGCTCCTTGGCCGCTGTCCCTAGGTGGATCTCCTGGAACAAGCAGTTTGACCTTTTGAAGGCCCAATTTTTTTTGTTGTTGTTGTTTTGTTTTGTTTTTCGAGACAGGGTTTCTCTGTGTAGCCCTGGCTGTCCTGGAACTCACTCTGTAGACCAGGCTGGCTTCGAACTCAGAAATTCGCCTGCCTCTGCCTCCCACTGCCCAGCGAGGCCCAATTTTTTAATCACTGAAATGACATATTAATTAACCTTCGTTAAAAAGAGTATTAACTTTCTTATAATGAATGCAGCATTCAGAAAAAAATATACTTTGTTTCTATATTACACCAATTAACATAGGAGAAGGAAGAGGAACCAGACTCTAACAGGAAGAGAATAAGGGAGAAAACTGATTAGTTAATGTTATCAGTAATTTAAAGGACATTATTTGGAATGCTGTAGAATGAGTTACCTCGTTTTAGTTTCTATTGCAATTTTAAGCTTCTTAGTAACTTTCAGGTCATCTGTAGTGGAACAATTATAACAAATGGAAAGTAAAGTAAGATTGAATGGAATCCAAGGGGCTAATAAGTTCACCCAACTTAGTGTGACCTGGTTTAGTGCTATAGAGCGAAATGAACATGGACTCCATGCTACGCTTAATATATACACGTTTCCAAAGTGATAGAATCTAATAGGATAAGTGATTATACTGCTTTGTTAGAACTGTTAATCATAAGCATTTTATTTCTGAACTGTTGCATTTTTTTCCTTCACAGGTATATAAACAATCTATGGGAAATCTTTTGCCCACTCCTGCAAAATCTCATTATACTTTCAACTTGCGTGATTTCTCACGTGTCATCCGGGGTTGCTTACTCATTGAGAAGGACGCTGTAGAGAGCAAGCACACTATGATCCGCCTGTTTGTGCATGAGGTTCTCCGTGTGTTCTACGATCGCCTTATTAATGATGAAGATCGGAACTGGCTCTTCCTATTAATTAAAAATGTTATAAAAGACCACTTTAAGGAGTCATTTGATACTGTCTTTAGTCATCTTCGGAAAGGGAATGCTCCAGTAAGTATACGAGTAATTAAAAACATGTCAGGTTAGAACAGAATTTCAGCAGCTGTCGTAACTAATGACGTATCTTACAAAAATGCACTTGGCTTTTATTGAACCTATTCTTTTACTTTTTTTCATGCATACGTGTTTAAGATTAGTCTGTAGAAGAATGCACGCGATATAGAGCATAAAACCCTCTATGAGTTGCTGCTAATGAGATGGTACAGAGTACATAGCATGGTACCACCTCTCAGACTCTTCTTTAACAAAGTCAGAAAGATGAATTTCCAGTCTACAGAAAAAGCATCTGAAGATGCCCAGCAGTTAAAAGCACTGGCTGCTCTTGCTGAGGACCTGAGTTAGAGTCCTACCACTCTCATGGCAGCTCACAAGCACCTATAACTCCAGCTCCAAGCGGTCTGACATCATCTTCTGGCCTTTTCAGGCATAGCACACACATGATACACTTGTATAGATAGCAGCAAAGCACTCATAAAATAAAAATAAATCTTTTGATTTCCAGACTATAGAAAAAGCAATAAAACTTTTCTTTTTCTTGCATAAACCTATAATTTTATGTGTTAATTTTATACACATATTATTTTCTATCTTAATGTTTAAAAGAATTAGATAACATAAAATAATTTTTTGTATTTTTTTCCTTAAATTTATTTTTAAATTTAACTTCTACTCAATAGGTAACTGAAGAAGACTTAAGAAATCTCATGTTTGGGGATTATATGAATCCTGATCTAGAAGGAGATGATCGAGTTTATATTGAAATTCCAGATATTCACCACTTTAATGATGTTGTTGACCAGTGCTTAGATGAGTATAATCAAACTCACAAAAGAAGAATGAATCTTGTTGTGTTTAGGTACCTCTGTTTTACATTTACGTATGTGCTTGAAACTCTTATTTATAAATTTTTATGAAATATTTAAAGCAAAAAATATAGCAAACACTTGTCATATATATCACCATATAAAATATTAGCAATTCATTAAGTTCTTGTTTCAGCCAGCCCTCCCCTTAGTCTGTAGTACTAAAAAGAAACTCCTGTGTTTTTGGACAGAGAATGGAGGTCAGAAGGCATCCATGAGGTGCCTGTCCTCATCTTTCCACTTATTTACAGCAGGACCTAGATGCCACTGTAAGCCAGGCAAGGTGTCCCCATGAGCCACTAGAGAGTCTGGGATCTGTGGCTCCCGTCCCCCACCTATGCATTCTGGTGTTACAGATGTTTGTATTGTTGCCTCCAGATGTGATTGTGAGTTCTGGAGAGTTGGATTTAAGTCGTTCGGTTTGCAGCAAGAATTCTCACAGCCCCACCTCCTGCATGGTTTACTTTCTCAGGAAATTTTGCATATCTATATACTGAACAGGGTGTTGTAAAATATGTATAATAAAATGATAAGTAAATTTACATGTATATTGCTATGGATAATAACCCTTATTCTTGACAGGTATGTTCTGGAACATTTATCAAGAATATGTCGCATTCTAAAACAGTCTGGTGGAAACGCTTTGCTTATCGGGCTTGGAGGAAGTGGTCGGCAGTCTTTAACTAATCTGGCTACGTCTATGGCAAAAATGCAGATTTTCCAACCAGAAATTTCTAAGAGTTATGGTATGAATGAGTGGAGAGAGGATATCAAGGTAAAATTATGAAGATAGCTACAGTGAAAAATGAAAATAGCGCAACCCTTGACTAGTAAAGGGGAACCACCCTACATAGCTATGAATATTTGAATAGTTATGCTAATACTGCCCAACGGGTGCCTGCCCAGATGAACACCTCCTGAGTGCCTTAAATATATAATCTCATTCCATAGGCATAACACTGTGATAAAGCAGGTATAGCTGTCTCTATGTTTCACTGCTGAAGACACTGAAACTGAAGGAAATGATAGATAACAAGACCAGGCTTCCTAATGCAAGTTACCACAGTTGCCACCAACTCTGTCCTTATCCTAGTCTGGGAAGATTTATTTCACATGAATATATACTTTCTATAAGGTCTTGTACAGACAGCCACTGCTGCTTTGAGTTTATGAGTGCAACAGCCCTATCTTATCCACCCCCCCCCCCAATATCTCACACCAACCATTCCCAACTTCTGGCTCTTACAGCCTTTCTCTCTCTCCTGTGGATGTTTCCTGAGCCTAGGGAGAAGGGGGACAAGGTTTTCTGTTTGAAGCTGAGCATTGCACAGCCACTTACTCTCTGCAGCTTTACTAGTTGTGAGTCTGTGTTAATGATCATCCACTACAATAAGAAAATTCTCTAATGAGGGATGAGAGCTGGACTAATCTGTGGGTAAATGAATAGTGTTTATTAGGAAGTTTAATGCTGTCTTAGTTAGGGTTCCTATTGCTGTGATGAAACATCATGACTAAAAGCAAGCTGTGGAGAAAAGAGTTTATTTGGCTTATATTTCCACAGCATGGTCCATCATCAAAAGTCAGGACAGGAAATCAAACAACACAGGAACCTAGAGACAGGAGCTGATAAAGAGGCCGTGGAGGGGTGCTGACTGGCTTGCTTCCCATGGTTTGCTCAGTCTACCTTCTTAAAGGACCCAAGACCATCAGTCCAGGGGTGATGCCACCTACAATAGGCTGGGCCGTCTCATATCAATCACTTGCTAAGAAAATGCTCCACAGGCTTGCCTACAGCCTGATCTTGTGGAGACATTTTCTTAACTGAGGTCCTCTCCTCTCAGATGACTTTGCTTGTGTCAAGTTGACATAAAACTATTCAGCACAAACGTTGTATCCACTTAGCAAAAATAACACTTTTAGGTTGTTTTCCCTGTGAAAATCACCTTCCCAAGCAGAGATTCTTGGCCAAGTTTGCAGTGCCATCTATGAGTTTCCTCCGGCAGATCAGGCCTTGAAACCAATCATAAAACAATTAGCTGTCCTCTGCACCCCATAATATTCATGCCGTTGTTGCACTGAGCATTGCAGTTCATGGGGTTCACACTGAGTAAGACAGTTCATGACCTTTTCTCTCACATCAGCCTACAGAGTGCCTTTCAGTTACTATGAAAGTTACCTAGCCGGGCACTAAGTAGTTTGGATTGCCCACCTAAAGTATGGGAGAAATGAAGTTCTTGATTGACAGCCCAGCAGAATCAAAGTACCCTTACATCAAAGTGTGTAAAGAAGGGAAAAGCCAGCCCAGCCCGAGTCCCCCACATTCTACTTATAAGCACATTTTTTTCTTTAAGACCTTGCTGAGAAATGTTGGTGTGAAAGGCCAGAAGACAGTCTTCCTGATCACAGACACTCAGATTAAGGAGGAAGCTTTCCTAGAAGATATCGACAGTGTGCTCAACACTGGTGAAGTTCCTAACATTTTTGCAGCAGATGAGAAGCAAGAAGTGATGGAGGTAAATTCTCTCAGCACAGGGATTCCTTTTATCACGAAAACTTTGTTTTGCTCTTCAGGATAAATATAACTTATACAATTAAGCAGCTAAACATGCTTATACAGCTTAAAGGATATTAGTTTAATACATCATTTTGGTAAATTTTAAATTTTAGCACAGCTGTGAGTCAGAAATTATCTTACAATTCTTACCTTCATAAAATAGCAGTTGTTTTATGTAGCCAGACTTTGGCTACTTTGTAGATTCTTCTATCTCCTACCCACTAACACTAGATAGGGGAGAAAAAAAGATACCATGGAGAAGGGGTGATGTTAATTAATTGTTAGGCTGCTTCCTACTGAGTAGGAGTGTCCAGCTCCTCGGGCAAGTTTGAGCTTCACCATTAGGATATCTAATTTCTTCTTCATGTTTCTTCTCTGCACATGACTACGTAACAAACCATGTCCAACAGCAACCACCAGCCACCAACCACCCACCCTGTCCCTCAGGGCCCTAGCATTTATCTGCCCACTGAAAAGTCCCCAGAATTCCCAGCATCACACTATTGCAGAAGCTATCTGCCACTGGCAAAATCACACCCGTGCTAGAGCACCAGGCCAATCACAGTCAGCTGCTGTGAACCATCTGAATCAGTCTCATATCCTATACCTGGGACTAAAACAAATACACATTCTTATATTTCTATATTTTTTCAAAGAAACCAAAACTTCAAAATTGTCACTATAGTTTTATATGTTTGGTGATATCTAGCATGCTTATGATTGATTAGAATTTAATATCATCTCTTAACCTGATAAAAGAACCAGGACTGGGCACATTAGCATACACTGCTAATCTCAGCACCCAGGAGACTGAAGCAGAAGGATCAAGAGTTCAATTACAACTTGGACGATATTTTGAGATGCTATCTCAAAAATAAAACAAAGAAATAAACAACAGACAAAGGAAACTAAGCCTACTCGATTAGTTGTATGTCTTTCTGCTGTCCAGAATAATTTTCAAAAGTCTTAATAAAACTCTTTACTTACAGTTCTAATATTATATATATATATATATATATATATAATAAAGAATTATCTAGAATATATATAAAACTCTTTCTATAGTTTTAATATGTATTTCTAAATACATATATAATTATAAATAGTATAGATATGTTATATCTATTTTTATATGTATTAATTCTAATATACTTCTGTGTGTGTGTATGTGAATGATATAAATGTAAGTCAGGTTTTGTATCCAATTGGCAAAATACAATTGCCTAGCACCTACTACTGTCAACTGTCAGATACTTTGATTCCCATTTCTAAGACATCCTCCTTTCTTGTTGACCACAATTGCTTTTGTCCTTACTCGTGTCTGGCTGTTTCCTCCTCCTGGAATGAAATGGACTCACCTTTGGAGTCTAGGCCCTCTCCTTTAGCCTTGGATGGAGTAGGAGCAATGATAGTAGTTCCCCCTGCATAGGGCTATAGTGAGGGGAGGGAAGCGTGTGTGTACTGTTGAACACTTAGAAACCCTTTGGTAAATGGCTTGTTACTAGTTTGTAGCCTGGGCTGAAAAAGAAAAAAAAAAGTGGTTTTGCTTTTACCTGAGTAATACTGGGAATATCAGGAAGACAGCTCATGAATGGCTATGTTCCCAGTTAATAGGAAGAACAAATTCTTCACATTTTCATACAAAGAATAGTCACCCGTGGGGAGTGAGATTTCTTTCGCTTTCCCAGACTTACCTGCTTGCTTTAGCTATTATTTAGCTATTACTATTTTATTAAACTTTTCATTCCTTTACTATTTTGTTTTAAATTTACATAGTTTATGCACACTTTTAAAATGTCCTGGTTTTGTTTATGTGTAGAGAGTATGTGCCAGTGTCTGCCTCGGGTCCCCTGGAATTGAAGTTACAGGCACTTATGAGCCACCAGACATGAGTGCTAAGAACTGTGATCCTCTAGAAGGGCAGTGAGTGCTCTTAACCATTGAAGCATCTCTCTAGCCAAGCGGCCCTCAGTCTGGGGCTTGGGACCCCTCTGAGGTCCACACATCAGATCCTGCATTATCAGATGTTTACATTATGATTCATAACGGTAGAAAAGTTACAAAGTAGCAGTGAGATAATTTTGTGGTTGAGGGTCACCACAATGTGAAAACTATGAAAGAGCTGCAACATTAGGAAGGTTGAGAACCACTGCTCCAATCCTTGTATACATCTTTGAAATGAGATCTCTCTGTGTCGTTCAGGCTGGGCTCCAGGTGCCTAGGTTCAGGCAGTCCTCCTGCCTCAGCCATCTGAGTAGTTCCAGGTGTGCACCATAGCAAGCCCACATACACCTTTTTTCTTCTCTTCTTTAAAACTGAGCCTTACTGATGTAGCTCTGGCTGGTCTCCTACCTCAGCCTATGTGCTAGGACACCACACTAGTGTGCTTCTACCTCAGTACTAAGTGCTAGGTGTACACCACCACACCCAGCCTTTATATTTAAAATATATATGTTTTATTTATCCTTTAACAGTTTCATACATGTATTCACAATTTCACAATGTAACTTGGTTATGTTCATTTACCAATTCCCTTCTCCCTCCTCAGACCCATCACATACAATCCTCTCCTTCCTTTCTTCCTTCCTTCCTTCCTTCCTCCCTCCTTCCCTTCCTCCCTCCCTTCCTTCCTTCCTTCCTTTCTTCCTGTCTGTCTGTCTGTCTGTCTCCTTTCTTCCTTCTTTCCTTTCTTTGTTTATTTTTATAATCCACTGAGTCTGGTTAGTGCTGGTAGCATGCACATAGGAATGAGGCCATACACTGGGGTGTGGGCGACCTCGAGTGGTCACACCCCTGACTAAAATTGACTCTCCCTTCTCCAGCAGTAATCAACTGCCAGTAGCACCTTAGCTTTGGGGGAGACTAGTGAGCCCTCCTTCATCCATGCTGGGGTGCTGACTGGCTTGATCTTGTGCAGGTAATTACAGCTTGAGTTCATGCGTGCAATCGACAGCCAGAAGACAGCATTTCACAGCACCTTTCCCTCTGCTCCACGCTATGCTCATCTCTCCTTTTCTCCTATGATGTGCTCTGAGCCTTGGGGTGGGCTGGGGTGATATAGATGTCCTTTGTAGATCTGTGAACTCAACAGTATTTTATCCAGGTATGCATTTCTTCATTAACCATGGTCCCATACCAAAAGAAACTTTCCCTGACCAAGGTTGAAAGCAGCCCTGACTTATGAAATGAGCGTAAATATTTGGAAGGTAGTTTGACAACAGGCCCATTTAACAAAACAGCAGTAGCAGGCTTCCCCTTAGGGTGCATGGCCTTGTGAGCCATGGGCTTTTGATGGGGTTTAAGTATGAGGCATAAATTCTCTCCTGAGCAGCAGGCTTCAGATCCAATCAGAAAGTGATTGGTTACCCCCATAACAGCCGTGCTGCTCTTAGACCAGTGGGCATACATCACCTCCAGACCATATATTTTTAAATTTAACACAATAACTCAGATTTTATGTATTCTTACATAACGCAATTGGTTTTTTTTTTTCATCTATTTTATTTTGCTGATCTTACCACAGCACAAAATAATACATCTTAATAGTTGTGGTTTTCTTAGTTTAGTATGCATACAAACTAACAGGTTTTTTCTATGACATTGTACTTTGCTTGTCTCCTTCCTTTGGACCTTCTCTTCCCCCCTTTCTACTTTTAAGTTCTACATATAAAAAAAATTTTTCAGTATTTGACCTTTTTTCCTTTCTCTCCTATTATCTTCTCAGTCTCAGCCTTTCTTTAGTCTCCTTTCTCCACATTTCTACTGTACATTATATATATCACATGTTTATTATATATATATAATATATACACACACATATAAAATCTTGATTTTGCGAGTTTAGTTAGTTTCTTACTGGTGGACATTGCAGTAGCTTCTGTCTTGCCTCTTGAAACCAATGTCGCATTTAGGCCTACATGTAGTCTTGATAAATCTTTCTGATTAACTTTACCTGGTAAATTCTTGGCAGATATTTGATTTTAAATTATAAAATTATTGTGCAGGCAGAGATTTTGTAAGCATAAACTGTATCAAAACCATCTCTTTGTCATAAAAATAAAATTTTAACGACAGTTAATACAAAACCGATATTCTAATATCTGATAGTTGATAATCTCCTTATAGTAAGTCTATGTTTATTTACAAGGTTTCTATTTTCTCTTCTGTAGGGTGTCCGTCCAGTAGCTCAGGCCGGCAATAAACATGGTGAACTCAGTCCCTTAGCCCTGTTTGCCTTCTTTGTGAACCGTTGCAAAGATAATCTTCACATCGTGGTGGCCTTTAGCCCTATAGGAGATGCCTTCCGAAATCGTCTGAGACAATTCCCATCCCTCATCAATTGTTGTACTATTGATTGGTTTCAGGTTTGTTTTACTTTGTTTTGTTTGTTTTGTTTTGTAATGAGGTAGCAAAGTTGTTAATTCTAAGAATTTTAACAAAAATTTATTTAAGCTTGACTAATATTCAGCAGTTGACTAATGATTCATTGCTAATTAGTCATTAGCAATGACTAATATTCATTGATCATTGTTAGTATAATGATGGGCTTAGTACTTAGGAGGAGCTATAGTACTTACTAGGAGCTGATAAGGTTATGTGTTTCCCAGAAAGAGTTCATAGTCTAGACTAGAAGACATGAAAAACAATAGGCAGGAAATGGAAGACATATAACATTGATATGCAAAGTGTATACTGAGGAAGAAAGAAAATTTCTAAAGTACAAAGGTGAGTCAGTTACATAAAAAGGTAGATATGGAAACATAGGAGTGTGTGTGTGTGTGTGTGTGTGTGTGTGTGTGTTTAATAAAATATGTTAATACCCATATATATTGCATATAACAGAATTAATACAACTTTCTATTGTATAACTTTATGCCAACTATGTATTATAATTTTATATTAAATAACTAAACAAGTCTTCCCTTTGTGGAGTGTGTGTGTGTGTGTGTGTGTGTGTGTGTGTGTGTGTCTCCTCCTGTGGAGCAGGCCTCCAATCTAATAAAAAAGTGGCTGAATGGGCTGGAGAGATGGCTCAGTGGTTAAGAGCACTGACTGCTCTTCCAGAGGTCCTGAGTTCAATTCCCAGCAACCACATGGTGACTCACAACCATCTGTAATGAGATCTTGGTGCTCTCTTTTGGCATACACATATGCAAGCAGAACACTGTATACATAATAAATCAATAAATCTTTTTTTAAAAAAAAAGTGGCTGAAACCTTCCCCATTGAACCAGTAGCACATTTTCTTCTAAGCTATACATGTTTTAATTAATTTACTTTTAGTTAAAAATAAAATATATCCATACAAGATGTATGGATATTTTGCCTGTGTGTATGTCAGTATACCATTTATGCCCAAGAAGACCGAGAGAGGACTTCAGATACCTAGAACTGGAGTTAAAGACAGTTGTGAACTGTCACATGAATTCTGGGAATCAAACCTGGGTCCTAAATATGAACCCCATGCTTATAGTCCCCAAAATTTAATACAGAAAGGGGTGTGTGTGTGTATGTGTGTGTATGTGTGTGTGTGTGTGTGTGTATGTGTAGGGAGAGGATTATGAATGGGTTTGGTCCTCATGATTATGGAGCCTTGCAGTTGTCAAGATCTTTAGTCCACAAACTGGGAGGCTTTGAGGAGTCAGTGGTACAGTGCTAGTATGAAGGCCACGAGGCTTAAGGCCTTGAAGAGCTCATGTTTTGAGACCTTCTGAATTCTGAAGCCAACAGTAAAATCAATGTGCCAGCCTGAGGGCAGTCAGAGAGGACAAATTGCTCCTTGTTTGGAAAAAGGAGCAACATTTTTCTTTGGTTCAGGACTTCTGATTAAAAGAGGCCTGCTGACATGAGGGTGGTGAGCTGTGCCTTTGGGAAGCAGAGGCAGAGGAGGATGGCTAGGGCAGCACAGAGAAGCCCTGTCCTGAACTCCCATCCCCAAAAGGAAGATCTTAAAATGTGCACTGCTTTAAAAGGAAAAAGAGTACAAGTGTCTTGTTGAAACTGAATGAAAGGAAATCTGGAAAATATTCTAACAAAAAGTAAAGAAGTATAAACTGTTCAATTAAACATCTAAAATATTGGTTGTCCAGTATCATTTTAAGCACTCCTTACTTTCATGGGTTTTATTTCTGTCAAGGGTTGAATGAAAGCCAGTAACAGACAAACAAGCAAACTATACCTGAGGTATTAATTAGTAAGTTATGAAGATAACACTCTCCACAAGAGGTTGTATAATAACAGGAAGAAGGTTGTTCTAGAAAGAACATTCTGGGAAGAACTTTATGATAGTCTGGGGCATAAACATAAAGGAAGTGAGAAAGTGAACCACATCAAGAACTGAGAGAAGAGAATTCTGGTCAGAGGAAACAGCAAGAGAAAGGTCCAGGAACAAGATCACGTTGTCATAGTTCAGGACAAAGCAGAAGAAAGCCTTTCATTGAGGTGGGCAATGAAAAGATGGGCAAAAGGGACTTTTGGGTAGAAAAAAAAAAAAACAAAAACTTCAGCTTCAGATGTTATGATAGGGATTATGATGGACTTCCAGTGACAGAAATCCAAATTAAAAAGGGTTTTCCCCTCTTTCTCATATGGGAGAAGGGTATAGTAGATATTATTAAGTAGACAGTTAGCATCATCTACAGCGAACATACTAAAATCAAGATGCCTAGTGGACAGCCATGTAGAGGTGTGGAGAAGGGGATAATTATGTTCTTAATATGCAACATGTCATTAGTCCTTATCATGTGTCCTGGTTTTCATTTTAATATGTAAAAAAATCTAAAAAAAAACATCAGGCCCTCAGTCTACGTAATTCTCATTAAACCTTAACCTCTTCATAACCCTAAACTCTTCCCCTGTGTGAAGTCATGACTTACATGCTTGCACTAAGGCTGCTCATCTTCAATACATTTTTCTTCCTCTCTCCAGCCGTGGCCTGAAGACGCTCTTGAACGTGTGGCTGTGAATTTCCTAGAAACTGTGGAGCTCACGGAGGTTGAGCGACAAGAGATAGTCCCGATCTGTAAACACTTTCACACTTCCATTATGCGCCTCTCAGAAAGGTTAATACTGATGACATTTTAAATTGTGCAAATGCCTTGTATTTTAAATGCCTTGAATTTTCCACAAAAGTCCAACATTTTGATGTTATTTCTTTGTCTTATAATCTTTGGGTTATTTAATTAATTAAAACCCTCAGCTAGCAAACAATAGAAAGGAAGAGTTTATTATGAAGATCCAAGAAGGCCTCACAAAGATCTGGAAAATGATCAGAAGAAGTTAGAATCTGTTAAAAACACACAACTGTTTTCTGATATGCACCACGGTGTGTGTCCTAACTATAGATCTTTCACCCTTGTGTCATAGATGCCTGAACTTCAGTGCTGTTATGTCGTCCATATAGAGTCAGTTATCTGGCATACTTGGCTTGGACAGTGGTGCCAAGCAGTGTGCTGTAGTCTGCATACTTGTATATCCCCATATGTCCTTCATGTACACGATATGCTGGTCTTGTGTGTCTGGTCTTATACATTCAGTCTACATGTAACACACAACATAACTCATACTTGTCCCATTTGCAGTCTCCTTTCCTGAGGCTTGCCTAACTCATACAATAGCTCGAGTGTCTTACAAGACTAGAGCCTTCTGGCATATGACATGTAGAAAAATAAAGACTGTATCTTTCTTTGCTGTAACTCACCTTTCGTAGGCATCCTTGATTTTTTCTTTTTCAACATGTCATTATTGTCTGATTTTTTTTTCAGATAAGAACTTTGATTATAATTGTGTATAGATTTCTAGGGTTTCGTGAAGTTAAATATTTAACATGTCCTGCATAAGCCTTAACCTTTATTCATAATTGACTATCTTTAGTGCTCTGCTGAATTAGCACCATTGTGAAATTCACTATTAATACTGGGGCCTATTGCCTGACTCTTCTTCAGGTTCTTAGAAGAGTTAGGACGACATAACTATGTTACTGCTACTTCTTATCTTGAACTTATTGGCTCGTTTCGGCAGCTTTTAACTAAGAAACGGCAAGCTGTCATGGAAGCAAAACAGCGCTATGTGAATGGACTTGACCAGTTAGCTTTTGCTGAGTCTCAGGTAAATCTGATAAACTGTTCAAAATAGTAAAATATTCTGAGCCAGGTGGTGGTGGCACATGCCTTTAATCCTAGCACTCAGGAGGCAGAGGCAGGAGGATCTCTGTGAACTTAAGGCCAGCCTAGTCTACAGAGTGAGTTCCAGGACAGCCAGAACTACACAAAGAGACACTATCTCCAAAATCCCAAAACCAAAAAAGGAAAAGAAAAAAAAAAGAAATGCAAAAAGAAAGAAAAAATACTGATAAATGTATGAAATCTAAGAGCAGCTGTTTACTGACAGTATGTTATATACAATTTTATGATGCACTTAAGTTTCTGGTTTCTATACCAGCTATACAGAAGGTAAACCCTAGTCGGGTGGTGGTGGCACACACCTTTAATCCCAGCACTTGGAAGGCAGAGGCACGCAGATTTCTGAGTTCGAGGCCAGCCTGGTCTACAGAGTGAGCTCCAGGACAGCCAGGGCTACACAGAGAAACCCTGTCTCGAAAAACCAAAAAAAAAAAAAAAAAAAAAAAAGGTAAACCCTAATAGCAAACTGTCTGCTTAGGTTGGTGAGATGAAGCTGGAGCTCGTTGAGTTACAGCCCAAACTGGAGGCGGCTAAAGTTGAAAATGCACGTATGATGCAGGTAGGCTATCAATATTTTTATTGATTCACAGGACCATCAAATACTGTAAAACTAGTCTAGAAAGTAACCTTTAACTTTTTGTCACTAGAACCAAAGGAGTTTATAACTTTCTATTGACTGGGAGTCTCACTGGTTCTACATGTTTGTTACTTGAAGGGTATTTGGAAATCCATTTCCAAATAAAGTAACATGTATTTATATTTCCTCTTATTCTAGAACTAGCTTTTGTCTCCAAATATTGTATTAGTTCTTTCAGAATTTTATACATCGTATGTTAGTCACCTTTAATCTTCTCCCAGGTCCACTCCCCATTCTATACCCACCCAACTTTGGGCCTTTATTTTTTTTAACCCATTGAGTCCCATTAGTGCTACATATATACTCCTAAATACTAGAGGATGTTAGATCTGCCAGGGGCCATGTCATCAAAAAAAAGCAATTCTCTGTCTTCCAACAGCTATCATTTCCCAAAAGTTCTTCAGCTAGGGATGGCCGTTGTGTGAGCTTGTCCGGGGATGGTGCATGTTGTCCTAGTTGCCGAGTTCACATACGCAACTCTCTTGTTGTGTCCAGAAAATGTTTTTCCTTGTAGTTGTCTGCTGCCTCTGACTAATTTTTTTAATTTATTTTTTATTGGATATTTTATTTACATTTATTTACATTTCAGATGCCATCCCCTTTCCCCATTTCCCCTCCCTAGAAAACCTCTATCCCATCCCCCCTCCTCCTTTTTGCTTTTATACAATTTTTTTAAATATTGATCAAAGGCTTTATAAGTTTGGTAATGCTCAATAACAAGATGCCCATACCCAACTTAGATATACCAACTATCTTTGACTGGTGGAGACACTCGAACATCTGGCTCAATGTCTCCCCTCCCTTGTCTCCTAGCTCCTCCTCTCCTTCTCCTCTTCCTCTCCTTACTCCTCCTCTTTCTCTCCTTACTCCTCCCACCTTAGCTCCTCCTACATACCACCCTTCCTGTCTCTGACTATTAAAGTCTCTTTACTACCTCCTCTGCAATGATCCCAAATTCTGTGAGTAGAAAGATGTGATCTAGAAGCTTTCTGATAAGATTTGAGAGCTACATTAATTTTTGGTTATAATGAGAAGTTGTTAGAACTCAGCAGAGTAATAGTAACGGTTCCCGCCTACAACCCATGTGTTCTCGGCCCCAATAACAGTGCCAACCAAGTATGGGTTGCATCCTGTGATTCAGGCCTTAAATCTTTCTTTATTTAATATTTTTATTGGATATTTTATTTCTTTACAGTACAGATGTCATCCCCTCTCCCCACTTCCCTTCCCTAAAACCCTCTATCCTATACCCCCTCTTCCTTTATGCTTTTGTACTATTTTGATTACATGCATGTAATAAGGTCAGTTCTAGGTTGAGGGTCTAGCAATACAATAGATGCAAATAGCTGAGGAACAAGCAATACAATACACACAAATAGTCAAAGAAAAAGCAAAGCATTAAACTCAGTTATGTGAACACTCCTGTGATCACTGTTTCTAAAGGCTTATCAGGGTGACCAAAGTATCTGAGCCTACTTCCCTATCCTAGCCCAAGGTCATTTTCGTGTCTGAAGCCTACTTCCTTGTTCTAGTCTAAAATTTAGAATCCTGTCTGAAATTACTTCTTTGTTCTAGTCTAATGTCAGATTCCTGCTTGAAGCCTACTTCCTTGGCCTTGGCCAATGTCATATTCCTGTCAAGCAGCCCCTTCCCTTGTCCTTGGCCCATGTCAGCTTCTTGCCAAGCAGCCCCAAAGGCTCTCCACCTCTCCCCCTTTTTTATTTCATTAACAAGACTGAGCCTGTCTTAGGTCATTCTGACAAGAATGCTTTTCTTACCTGTCATAGAATATGCATTATCAAAGGCAATGCACTTCTGTCTTAGGTTGGTAAGGCTTTGTGCAGAATCTTACCCATCCTTGGCTTGCAAGCCTGTTAATTTAATAACTTTGTCTAGGGGTCAATTTTCAGGTTTAAGCCATATACTTTGACTGCCAACATGTTGATGTTGTTAAAGATAAGCTTTAACATGATGGGCAGGAATAAAAGTATTCCCAGAACAAGAAGGGCTAGCCTGATCAATGTGCCATACCTGAGGTTTGTCCAAAATGGAAATACTAAGCTCAGTCAGGCCTTAAATCTTATCAGAAAGTATTTTATTACTCACATTCTATTTGTTCCATGGTTGTACCAGTGAGGATTTCTAGCCAGGCAAGTCATTGCAGCTGGCAAGGTTCACAGCTGGCTAAGATTGATAATTACTTTTCTCCTCTGGTAACCTTTAACTTTTAGCATAGCACCAGCACTGTGACAGCTAGCCAGTAGGGATGAAGCTTCCAAGTTAAATATCAGCTTGATTTCTTCACACTCTATATCTCCTCCAGTGTGTGACATCTTCAGCAACAGGGTCTTACCATTTAGTTCTGAAGGGTCACCCAGAGCAATGGTAATGGCCTGTTAGATTTAGGTGTCTACAGAAACTTACTGGCCAACTAGACCTATAGAGGTAACACATTTCTGATAGTGGGCTTTTTGTAGTGTCTAGTAGGGCATTGTTAAAGATAATTTCATTCAAGCGCTCTATGTATGTAGATGTCTCAAGAGGCTTCTGTGACAGAAGTGTTTCTCTCTCAGAAAAACTCAGTGTTAGTTGTTCTTCCCTGAATCTCTTCCTCTAGCCCCATGTAACCCTTCCTGCCAAATCACTCCCCTTTCCTGTTTACATCACTGCATTTGGTCTTCCTCCTTTGAAATCCATTCCCTCTCTGCCTCCTTGTTAATTCTCTAACACCTGTGGGTATTCAAAATGAGACAAACACATGCAAAGAGTCAAAACCAACATCCACAACGAGCAAGAAGAGATGACATTTGTTTTTCTGGGTCTGGATCACCACTCGGAATGACTGTTTCCAGCTCTATCCATTTGCCTTCAAATTTCATAACAACTTTCTTAACAGACCTTTCTGATATCCACCATTGTGTGTTGAGTTCCCTGATATTCAAGTAGTCTTATCTCTAGGCTTGAAGAAACAACAGGTTACTTGAAATTTTGTCTTCATTTTTCCGTATTTCTTTTTCTTTAGATAATTGAGATAGAATCTGCACAAGTAGAAGCAAAAAGAAAGTTTGTAAAGTTAGATGAAGAAATAGCCAGCGGAAAGGCTGAGGAAGCCCAAACTCTGAAAAACGAGTGTGAGAGTGACCTGGCTGAGGCAATTCCAGCCTTGGAAGCAGCGCTGTCTGCACTAGACACACTTAAGGAAAGTATTGCCACCTGGGGTTTCATCAAGAAAAGGGAGCAGTGAGGTCTTTGGTTAATGTGACCTGGCTCTCTTATGGTGGGCTCTGTCATTTATTTGTCAAGTTAAATGAAGCTTGCATCTAACCAGTATTCTTTGATATGATGTTATGTTTACATATTTACTTTTCCTATGTTGTGTATAATTTTCAACCAAAATAGTTTAATGGGAACAGACTGAATGGTCTTTGTGAATCCAAAGAGGTTCTGCATGTGGGCCCGAGGGAAGAAATGGGAGCACAGGAAAGGGAAATGAGATAACAAGTGTTACACAAACACCACAGCATACCATGAATGTTCTACACACCAAAGTGTACCACAGATGTTACACACACCAAGTGTACCACAGATGTTACATACACACCACAGTGTGCCGTGGATGTTTCACACACACACACCACAGTATACTGCAGAAAGTACCACTTGCAACTGCATGAGACATAACTTTTGAATTGTCTAGGTACATATGTCCTGGAAGCTGCAGAAGTAGCCACTTCTTGTAAATGGATAGAGCTGGAAACAGTCATTCCGAGTGGCCATCCAGACCCAGAAAAACAAATGTCACTCTTCTCCTTCATTTGTTGATGTTAGTTTCAAATTTTAGAAGTGTTTATGTCATTTAGAATACCCCTGGATGTCAGGAAATTAATAAGGAGATAACACATGTTATCTTCATAAGGACTTAGGAACCCTCAAACATTTGAGAACTGTTAGGCTTGCTCTGTGTTCAGTTCTCTGTTGCTAATTCTCTTTTATAATCATGCAAAACAGAAAATACTCATTTTTTTTTATTATTTCCCAAAATAACTTTTTAAAAATGTTTTTAGATAGCATCTTGTTATGTAGCCCAGGCCAGCCACAGTTCATAATCACTCTTTCCATCACTTTCTGAGAGCTGAGGCTAGTGAATACCACCACACCTGACTCCAACAATCTCATTATTTAAAAATAAGCTATTCTGTAAGGATGTCTTGTTGTCTTTTAATACAGCCAGCTGATATTACAATTGTAAAATCAATGAAGAATCCTCCAGCTGGTGTTAAACTAGTCATGGCTGCTGTTTGCGTCATGAAAGATATAAAACCAGAAAAGATTTCAGATCCTTCAGGAACTGGAGGCAAGGTAATAACTAATGAAACCATATTCATGAATGCACAGAACCTGTTTGAACCAACTGTTATCAAATTAAATACCAACAACCTGTAATCCAGGGAAGAAGTACTGTTTTCCAGATTGAATGTACTCAGAATTAACTGCAGAAAGTAGGGTCTATATATGTTCTAGTAAATATAGCACCATATCTGCAGTTCCAGTTGTTTCTATTTTCTCTTCTATCTCTACACATCCCTTGCTGTG
This sequence comes from Rhabdomys pumilio, assembly GCA_030674055.1. Taxonomy (NCBI): domain Eukaryota; kingdom Metazoa; phylum Chordata; class Mammalia; order Rodentia; family Muridae; genus Rhabdomys; species Rhabdomys pumilio. The sequence continues at coordinate 184,274,878 of JANHMN010000001.1, read as the reverse complement.
ATATTGTGTGAGCTGAGGCCTGTGCTCTGTAGCTAAGATTTGTAAGAATGTGTGAAATAAAACAGATGTGTTTTGAGAATTATAGTAAAAGAAAACAAACAAACAAACAAATAAACAAACAAAACCCCCAGTCTGTGCTGTTAGGTCTGATGATCCCAGTTCTCCAGAAGGGAGGCAAAAGGATCAAGGTCATCATTCAAGCCCAACCTGGGCAGCACAAGAACCTGTCTCAAACAAAGAGGGTGTCCCGGCCCAAGCTGCCCCACACTTGGGGGCCAAAATGTTCTGGACCGCTCTGCTGCTCTGGTCTGAGGGTCAGGGTCTAGCAAGAGAGACAGTGGGGGAAAGAAGGGGAAGAGACTTGAAGAACAGAAACAAGCCAGAGGGTGTAGTCAAGTCTCGTTTACTGTCTCCCATTCACTCCTCTTATTGTCTCCTGTTCTCCCTTGCAAGAAAATCCTGGGTATTTATAAGCATAAGCAGGGAAACAAAGCTGAAGACATTTTACCACATGCACCATGCAGCTGGGGTCACTAAACAGCAAAACAAGATATGTGGGATAAACAAGATGTTTATCAGAGTGTGTTTCAGCTGTTGTAGGCTGTTGAAAAACAAGTCTCTTATCAGGGTATATGGCTCGAGATGGCTACAAAGTTGATCTAGCCGCTTTCTGCTAAAAGTCGGCTCCCAACTGGGGGCAGGGGGGAGGGGGGGTGTGAAGCACTGTGGTTGACCTAATTCTAACCCATGAGAGGCTGAGGCAGGAAGGCTGATGTGAACTCCAGGCCTGTTTGGGCTCTACAGTGAGTTCCAAGGCAGCCTGAGCACAGGGTGAGATTCTGGGTATAAAACAATAACTTAAAAGCAAGGGTTGTGGCCAGGCGTTGGTGGCGCACACCTTTAATCCCAGCACTTGGGAGGTAGAGGCAGGCGGATTTCTGACTTCGAGGCCAGCCTGGTCTACAGAGTGAGTTCCAGGACAGCCAGGACTACACAGAGAAACCCTGTCTCGAAAAAAAACAAAAAAAAAAAAAAAAAGCAAGGGTTGTGGATCAGAATATCCATATTCAGAAACCTTGGCCCCAAGAGACATGTGACCTCTGGATGACGTGTCTGAATTTCTGAGGGACTCTGTTCAAAAGTTAATCAGAGCATTCAGTTCACAAAGTTAGAGGATCTTGGCTAATGCATATAAAGCTCTTCTATGGAAAGCCTCATAAACAGCAAATGCACAAAAAATGTAACCTGTAATACAAATATAATTCAAGGCATGTATCCCTTAAGAAAGTAGGCATTCTACACTGAATTTACAGACACTTTCTTTCCAGGGTTTTATAATACCTGGGCTTGAATTCCTAAATTAATTTTTAAATTATATTTTCCATTAAGATAATATATAAATAGACAATGTTTCATTATTTAAATTTACACATACACTAAATAAATTTAATAAGACAAAACAAAAAGAACCAATCTTTTTAAAAAATTGAATACAAAATTTTAAATTTTATTTATTTATTCTTCTCTTATATATTATTACATCCTAACTGCAGTTTCCCCTCCCTCTGCTTCTCCCAGTACACCCCTCACCTCCCCTCTACCCCAAATCTGCTATTCCTCTGTTTCCCTTCAGAAAAGTGGAGGCAAAAGAGTCAGAGACACACCGGCTCCCACTGTTAGGAGTCCCACAAGAACACCAAGCTACACGACCATAACATACACACACAGGGCCTAGGTCAGACCATACAGGCTCTCTGAGTATTGCTTCATTCTCTGTGAGCCCCTTTGAGCCCTGGTTACTTGATTCTGTAGGTTTTCTTGTGGTATCCTTGACCTCTCTGGCTCCAACAATCCTTCTTCCCCTTTTCCACAGGATTCCCCAAGCTCCCCCTAATGTTTGGCATCTGTTCTTCTACTGGATAAAGCGTCTTTTGATGACAAGTATACTAGGCTTTGGTCTACAAGTATAGTAGACTATCACTAGGAATCACTTTTATTTATTTGTTTGTTTATCTATTTATTTATTTATTGGTTCAGTTATATTTGGTTCTATTCTAGGTCTCTGGGTCCTGGCCCTCCAGGTAGTGTCAGCATGGCCCCCTCTTGTGGTATGGGTCTCAAGTTGCACCAGTCATTGGCTGCTCACTCCCACAAATTCTGGGCCACCTTTACCTTACCACATCGTGCAAGCAGGGCAAATTACAGGCTAAAGGTTTTTAAAAGACTGAAGTAATAAAAATGTATTTTTTTACGTGAAACTGTTATCACAGTGGCTACACTGCTTTTTTTAAATTGTCAAAAGAAACAATCACCTCTGTTTTTACTGATTAAATTTTTAATGTTTATATTCACGTTTAAAATACTTCATATTTATTTACTTAACACATTCTCAGGGAGAAGAGTCTTGTCTCTTTTCTTGCCTCTCTTGTCTTATTTTCACCTCACCTCACCTCACCTCACCTCACCTCACCTCACCTCACCTCACCTCACCTCTTCCCTTCCCTTCCCTTCCCTTCCCTTCCCTTCCCTTCCCTTCCCTTCCCTTCTCTTCTCTTCTCTTCTCTTCTCTTCTCTTCTCTTCTCTAGACAGGGTTTCACACATCTCCCTGATTGGCCTGGAACACTGTAAGTTACCTAGGCTGACTTTGTTTAAAATGTAAACATTTTTTTTCTGACTAATGTGCACTTTTAATTCTACAGCTAATACATTTCCATGAAATTTGTTTGTAGATATTTGATTACTGGGGACCTAGCAAAAAACTCCTGGGAGATATGAATTTTCTCCGAGATTTACGGGAGTATGACAAGGACAACATCCCAGTAAGTGATGTGGGATTTTCTTCTCTAAAAGTGATTTTGTCACGGTGTGGAAGATCATTTACTAACTGTTACAGAATGAATGTTCATAGTGAAAAAAAATGCTTCCAGATGATTAGAGAGTTAAATTACTATTTTGGTGTACTATTGACCTGAAAAAGTACTCTAAATATCTTTGTGTAATAAATAGTTCCTTTATTAGGAAATATTGTTCATATTTACATAAAATAGGAAGGTATCAGATTTTCCATTTGAATTGTTACTTATTAAGGTTTGTTTGTATTCTGTTTTTAAACTTTCTATCAATCCAGAGTCTTTTTTTTTAACATTTATGGTTTTTATTATGAATGTTTTGTTTCTTCTATAATTATACTTTTTACCTTAATAATTAAATATTTATTTATTTACTTTACATTCTGACTACAGTTTCCCCTTCTTCCTCTCCTTTCAGTCCTTTCCCCCAGCATCCACTCATCCAGTCCTCCTCAGTTTCTCTTCAGAAAAGAACAGTCCTCCCAAGGATATCAACCAGCCCTGGCTATCAAGTTGCAGTAAGACTAGACATATCTTCTCCCATTGAGGCCAGAGGAGGCAGTTCAGTAGAGGGAAAGGGTACCAAAGGCAGGCAACAGGGTTAGAGACAGCCTCTGCTCCTACTGTTATGAGTTCCACATGAAGACCAAGCTACACAACTGTAATATATGTACAAAGGGCAGTACATATATTACTGTATCAGTCCTGTGCAGGGTCTCTAGGTGGTGTTTCCATCTCTGTGAGCTCCTATGGGCCCAGGTCAGTTGATTCTGTAGGTTTTCCTGTGGTGTATTTGACACCTCTGCCTCCTATAATGCTTCCTCCCTATTCATTTGGATTCCCCAAGCTCTGCCTATTGTTTGGCTGTGCATCTCTGCGTCTGTTTCCATCAGCTGCTGGGAGAAACCTCTCTGATAATGGCTAAACTAGGCTCCTGTCTGGAAGTATAGCAGAATATCATTAGTGTCAGTGTCAGGGATGGTCTCCCTCTCATGGCCTGAATCACAAGCTGGACCACTCCCTCAATATCTGCTCTATCTTTATTCCAACATTTCCTGTAGGCAGGACAAACTGTAAGTTGAAGATTGGTGTCTCAATCTCTCCATTGAAAGTCTTACCTGTTATAGAAGACGGCTGGTTCAGACTCTATATCCCCCATTGCTGGAGTCTTAGCTAGGGTCATACTGGGAGGTTCCATTTCCTTAGGTTTCTCACTCATCCCAGAGATACCTCCCAACCCCGAATCTAGTTGTCTCTCCCAGTACTCTCTCCCTCCATTCTCCCTGCACTCGATCCTTCCTGTTTCTATCCCCAACATTCCACACTCGTCCAGCACACCCCATCCATCCACAATGTCTATTCTATTTCCTCTTCTCAGTATGATTCAAGCATCCCCCCTTAGGCCCTCCTTGTTACTTACCTTCTTTGGGTCGGTGGATTGTAGCATGGTTATCCATTACTTTATGGCTAATATCCACTTATACATAAGTACATACCATATTCATCTTTCTGGGTCTGAGTTATCTCACTCAGGATGATTTTATCCCCCTTGTTCTATCCATTTGTCTGCAAATTTCATGATGTCATTTTTTTTAACAGTGGAATACTCCATTGTGTAAATATACTACATTTTCTTTGTCCATTCTTGGGTTGAGGTACATCTATGTTGTTTCCAGTCTCTAGCTAATATGAGAAAAGCTGCTAGGAATGTAGTTGAACAAGTGTCCTTGTGGGACGGTGGAGCATCCTTTGGGTATATGCTCAGGAGTGGAGTTGGGTCTTGAGATCAAGTCCCAGTTTTCTGAGAAACTACCAAATTGATTTCCAAAGTGGCTGTGCAAGTTTGCACTCACACCAACAATGAAGAAGTGTTCCCCTTACTCCACATCCTCGCCAGCATGAGCTGTCGCTTGAGTTTTTGATCTTAGCCATTCTGATGGGTGTAAGATGGAATCTCAGAGTTGTTTGATTTTTTTTCCTGATGGCTAAGGATGTTGAACATTTCTTAAAGTATTTCTTAACCATTAAAGATTCCCCTGTCAAAAATTTACTGTTTAGATTTATACTCCATTTTAAACATTGGATCATTTAGTTTGTTGCTGTCTTTGTGCTTTTAAAATTATCCCAAAATCTTTATTTTGAATTTTAAAAACAATGTAACTTTTTTAAAAAATCATTTCATTTATTTAGTGTGTGTGTGTATGTGTGTGTGTGTGTGTGTGTGTGTGTGTGTGTGTGTGTGTGTTATGTGTAGGTACATGTGCCATGACATTCAGGTGGAGGACAAAGGACATTTTAGGGTAACTAGGTCTCTCCATCATGTGAGTGCTGGGAGTTGAACTTAGATAATGAGCTTGACACATATATTTACCCAATAAGTCATGTCAACTGTTTCTAATTACATATGGCTTTCTTCCACTTTATGGTTATATGATGCATGCTATACTTTTAAATTCTAAATCTCTGTTATATAGGTGGCTGTTATGCAGAAGATTCGCAGTGAATATTTGACGAACCCCGAATTTGATCCCCCTAAGGTCGCTAAAGCTTCTTCTGCTGCTGAGGGTCTGTGCAAGTGGATCATGGCTATGGAAGTGTATGACAGAGTTGCAAAGGTATTTTCAGGGTTTGCATATCTGTTTCTTACTAAAATGTTCTAGGAAATTAAAACGTACTCCTTAACTTTCTAAATCTATTTTGTATTAACTCTTTCAGAATTTCATATATTGAGACTTAACTATACTCACTTCTCCTCAGTTCCTTGGAGATCCACCCCCTTCTCTGCCCACTCATCCAACTTTGTATCCTCTTGTGTTTTTTAATCCCACCAAGTCCAATTTGGGCTGCCCCTATATTCTTAGATGTGTGGTCTTCCACTGGAACATGGTCAGGGAATCAGTGGCAACACTCTTAAAGAGAATTGACTTCCCCTCCTAGCCCCACCCCGACCCCAGCCCCCTGCTCACAGTAGCTCCTCAGCTAGATGCATTTCCTTTCTACCTGCCCTGTCCTTTCTGGGATTTGGTGTAGCTTGAGCTTGCAATGGGCTTATGCATGCTGTCACAAGTGCTGTGAGTTCAAAGGTGCAGCTGCCCTGTTGTGTCCAGAGGGCACTGTCTGCTTGTATTCGCTGTCTCTGGCTCTTAGAACCTTTCTACTCTCTCTTCTGCCTAGATCCCCAAGCCGTGGGAGCAGGTACAGTCAGTACATATGTTCTATTTAGAGCTAAGAATTCTGCAGGATCTTATTCTCTGCACCATGGTCGTTTGTGAGTCCTACTGTAAATAGGAGCCTCCCAGATGAAGGCTGAGAGAGCGATGCAATACTCTATGAATATGTTAATAAGTCATTATGAGTCAGTTTAATACTTTGTTCATTTAGCAGAATATAGTAGTAGGTTCTCCCTAATACCTATGATCTGTCTAGCCACTGCAGTGTGTGTGTGTGTGTGTGTGTGTGTGTGTGTGTGTAAGCTTCTACAGTAGTAAGGTTTCTGTATGATTTTTTTAAGTCTTTAGAGTTAATTATCACCCCTGGTATGTATTCCTTCCTCTAACCTGCCTTTCCATTTCCCACCTCAATTTAACCCTTCCTGTTTCATTAATCCCCTTTAAACTTTCTATATCCTCACCTTTGAAAGCCCTATCCTATCCCACAAATTCTTAGACCTCTGTGGGTATTCCAGATGAATCATACATATCTGAAAATTCAAAGCTAATCTCCACAAATAAGGGAAAACATGTGACCTTTATCTTTCTGTGTCCGGGTCACCTTCCTCAGAATGATTGTTTCCATGCATTTATTTACCTGTGAATTAAATAACTTCATTTTTCTTAATAGGCGAATAATATTCCATTGTGCAAATATACCACATTTTCTTTATCTATCCATCAACTTTGGACACCAGGCTGCTTCTGTTCCGTTGCTGTTGTGAATTGAGGAGCAGTGAGTACGGATGAGCAAGGATCTCTAGAGTAGGCTATAAAGTCTCTGCGGATATGTCTAAGAGTGGCGTAGCTGGACTATATGGTAGATCTAGTTTTAGTTTTTTGAGGAACCTTCACGATGATTTCCTTATCAGATATATCAGATTTTACTCCCACCAGCAATAAATAAGTGTTCTTTCCCCATATCTACCCGAGAATTTGTCATAATTTGTTTTATTTTTTAATCTTATCCATTCTGACTTGAGTAAGATTTTTAAAAAAAAAACAAAGTAATTTTAATTTATATTTCCCTGGTGGCTAGGGATGTTGAACATTTTTTTAAAATGTTGTCCAGTAGCTTGTTTTTTATCTTTGGAGAACTCTCTGTTTTGTTCCATGCCCCATGTTGTAATTGGGTTGTTTGGTTTCTTGATGTTTTGGGTTTTTTAGTTGTATATTTTACATACTAACCCCCTATCAGATGTATTGCTAGTCAAGAGTTTTCTCATTCTGTGGAATGCTTCTTTGCTTGAATGATGGTGTCCTTTGTGGTACAGAAGCTTTTTAGTTTTGTGAGGTCCCATTTATTAATTCTTGGCCTTAATATCTGTATGATCAGGGTTTGTCCAGAAAGCCCTTTCCTGCACCAGTGAGATCAAGTGTGTGCTCTACTTCATTTTCTATCAAATTCAGGGAATCAGATCCTGTGTTACAGTCCGTGATCCATTCAGAGTTGGGCAGGATGAGAAATATGGATCAAGTGACATTCTTCTACATGTGCTATCCGATGTGACCAGCATCATCTGTTGAAAATTCCGTCTTTTCTTCAATGTGTATTGTTGACCTCTTTGTCGAAAACCAAATGATGAATGTCCAGGCTGTCACTGCAAGACAAGCTTTCAGAAAGTTCCTTTGCTCTTTGACAGAGTATTGGTTGAGAGGAATGTAACTGAAACTATAACCAAGGGTAGCATCATGCTTCCAGAATAATCTCAACAAAAGCATTTCAGGCAACAGTACTGGGAGATCAGGCATGAAAGGAGAGGGTGGGGAAATTCAGCCAGTTAGTCTCAAAGTTGGAGACAATGCTCTCCCAGAATAAGGAAGCATCAAAGTAACTCTAGATGACAATTTAGAGATGGTGACATTCTTGGGAAGTGTGCAGACTGAAACCACTGTTGAAATGTCGTCCCATAGAAGATCTATTCTGCTGGCATCCTCAAGTATTTCACCATATAAACAATTCCCATGCCTCCCTTTTATAATAAACTGGTGACACCTAAAATAATAGCATCCATTGCTTCTGAAAGTTAGTTTTGATGTACCATTATAAACATTTGTAAATGAAATAACCTCAGTGGTTAAGAGCACTGACTGCTCTTCCAGAGGTCCTGAGTTCAAATACCAGCAACCTCATGGTGGCTCACAACATTCTGTAACACAATCTGATGCCCTCTTCTGGTGTGTCTGAAGACAGTAACAGTGTACTCATATACATAAAATGAATAAATAAATCTTTAAAAAATATATAACTAAAAAGGAAAAGCAAAAAGGTGAAGTGGCTCTAGAACAGGTATGTCACATGTATTCTATTCCATTGACCAATGGGTCTGTTGTTAGGGCAGTCTCATGGTGCTTTTACTACCACAGCTCTTATGTATAACTTGAGATTTGGAATGGTGACACCTCTACAGGGTTTTTTATTGCTTAGGATCATTTGGGGTATTGTGGATAGTTTGTATTTCCTATGAAATGTAAGATGATCCTTTCAATTTATATGAAGAATTGCATTAGACTTTTGATGGAGATTGCGGTAAATCTGTAGATTGCTTTTCTTAGGACAGCCATTTCACAATATTCATCCTACCAGTCTGAGCATCTGTACTCCCTGTCAGGGCTATAGAGCAAGAACCTTTCTTAAAAGAACAAGTGAAATAAAACTGAAGGCAGAAACAGAATCACAAGGCGTTACCCCACCCCTTTTCAGTTGAACGGCAACTTCTCAACATTTCAACAGTTTTAAAACACTTTCCTATATATTGTGACATTTTTACTCTATGTTAAACTATATTATTCCAGGATAATTTATTTTGTATACCATAGTTTACAATTCCAAATGATTTGTCTGTTTTATGAAGTATATAGGTATTTTGTGTTATATAAGATTTAAGTGCTTATTATGTGTAATTTATTGTTAAACCCCATGTCTGACCCATAACATTGAACTTTCACACAGAACACACAACATCTGCATATTGTCCCTTAACAGGTTGTGGCTCCAAAGAAAGCTCGCTTAGCAGAGGCCCAGAAGTCCTTAGCAGAGACGATGATGCTTTTGAATCAGAAGAGACGGGAACTGGCCCAAGTAGAGCATCATTTGGAAAACTTACAGAAGACTTTCCAAGAGAAGACAGAGGAAAAGGCAGCTCTAGAGGATCAGGTGGAACTGTGTGCTAAGAAGCTGGAACGAGCCTCGAAGCTAATTGGAGGGCTAGGCGGAGAAAAGTCAAGGTAGAGCTGCTTCTCAAGGCTAGATGACAACAGGTTTGAGCCTGACTGCCCTCACCTGTTTGTCACTGTTTCGTCTGATTGAGAATGTGTGGCATTCTGTAAAGCACCTGGCCAGGACTCTCCAAAGGAGCAAGATCAGTGTTGAGGATAGAGTTTATAACTTGTTTTCAAAACAGAAACACCAAAGTGTGGGTGCTTTGGTCCTTCTTAGAAGGAGTAACAAAATACTCATGGGAGCAAATATGGAAACAAAGTGTGGGTCAGAAACTGAAGGAAGGGCTGTTCTGAGACTGCTTCACCTGGGTATCCATCCCTTGTGCAGTCACCAAAGGCAGACACTGATGTGGATGTCAGGAAGTGCATGCTGACAGGAGCCTGATATAGCTGTCTCCTTAGAGGTCTGCCAGAGCCTGACATATACAGAAGTGGATGTTCACAGCTAACCATTGAACTGATCATGGGGTCCCCAATGGAGGAGTCAGAGAGAAGACTGAAGGAGCTGAAGGGGTTTGCAACCCCATGAGGAGAGCAATAATACCAACCAACCAGAGCTCTCGGGGTCTAAACCACCAGCCTGGGAGCACATAGGGAGGGACCCATGGCTCCAGCTGTATATATAGGGGAGGATGGGAGAGGAGGTCCTTGGTCCCATAAAAGCTGGATGCCCCAGTGTGGGGGAATTTGAGGGTGGGGAGGTGGGAGTGGGTGGGTGGGTAGGAGCACATCCTCATAGAAGCAGGAGGAGGGGGATGGGATGGGCGGTTTTGGGGGGGGGAATGGGGAAAAGAGATAACATCTGAAATGTAAATAAAATATCCAATAAAAATTAATTTCAGAAAAAAACAGAAACAAACAAAAGGAGAAAGAGGAGGAGAAAAAGAAAGTGTAGTGTTTACAGTCTTTTAATCTAAGTGCTATTGGTATTCTTTCCCAATTTTCTGCTTTCTTAAACTGGATTGCACATTCAGCTATTTCATTATTGATCATGATTATTCTGTAAATAGTGTGATGTAATAATTTAGTCCAGGTGAGATGATTTTGGAATTACTTCTATTGTCAATTTTGTTGAATGGAAAAACTATCAACCTTATCTGCAGAATCTCAACTTTGAAATTTAATGTGTATCAAATAGTCTTGCTTCAAAACAGAATTTCTGGAATGATTTAAAATGTTTTTTATTATCTATAAATAAATACTAAAGAAACACTAAGACAAAATCATTCTAGAGAAGATTCTGAAGCAAAAACCCTGGGGTTGTTGTTATTGGAAGGCAGAGTGCTGCCGGATATAGCTACTGCTCTAAGACTGAAATGTAAAAATTCATATAATGCAGCTTAACAGAGCTAAAGGGATCTGAACTCCTCATTCCACACAAGCCTAACATGCCATAGCCTTTCCTTACAGGATTTAGACAAGAAGGCCCATGCACTTTCTTTTTTATTCTTTTAATTGGCCTGCATGTATGTCTGTGCTCTGCTTACATGCCTGGTGCCTGTGGAGGCCCAAAGAGGATGTTGGATCCCTGAACTTTAGCGACAGATAGTTGTCAGCCACCGCGTGGATGCTGTAAACTGAACCCCAGTCCTTTAGAAGAGCAGTCAGTGCGCTTAACAATTAAGCATCCCTCCACCGGCCTTCCTATACAGTTGTGTGCTGCTTACCTTTGGTTTGTTACACAGATGGTCTCAAGCTGCGAACGACCTTCAAATAACATATGAAAACCTAACTGGTGACGTCTTGGTGTCAGCAGGAGTCATAGCTTACCTTGGTGCTTTCACTTCTGGATTTCGACAAGAGTGTACGGAAAACTGGAGCAAGTTGTGCAAGGTATGTGGTTTACATTTAGTAAATTTTGACTTAGAACATTCAAAGTATATGTTGGAAAATATGATAGCAATGAAGACATCAAAAGAAAAAAGCACTAAAAATATGGTAAGTCTTTTTTGTTTCTCTGTCTCTGTCTCTGTCTCTGTCTCTGTCTCTGTCTCTGTCTCTGTCTCTGTCTTTGTCTCTGTCTTTCTCTCTTACCCTCCCTTCCTTCCTCCCTCCACTTCTTTGACTGGTAAAATACTTCGAAAGTCTAACCTTCAATGCATTTTTTTCTGATCTTTAGTTATGACAATTAAATACGTATTTTAACTTAAAGATTATTTCAATTAATAAGATGAAAGAAAACATTCAACTTTTACTTCTTACAGGAGAAAAAATTCCCATGTTCAGAGGAGTTCTCGCTGAGTAAAACCTTGGGGGATCCAGTCAAAATTAGAGCTTGGAATATTGCCGGGCTACCAACAGACGCATTCTCCATAGACAATGGTGTGATCGTTAATAATTCTAGACGGTGGTAAGGAACATAAAGAGCTTCCCCTGTTCCATTTGGAAGTCTTCAAGCATATATACAAGCTGAAAGACTTTGACAAGAAATTCCAGTGTAACAGTCACCCCTACATTCTGCAGTTAGCATCGTGAATCTACTCCTCTGCCAACCCATCTTTCTAAATGTGTTTAGGAATGAGCTGCAAACATGCGCTTCCCCCTTAGCCACTGAATATTGTTGACTAAAGATCAATTTTAGTTTATGCATTTTTGTTTGAGGTAAAAAAAAATTACATGTAATAAAACAGGAAAACTCAAATTCACTAATCGGTGAGTTCAGAAAAGTGTACAGCTGTGCATTCAAACTTGACTCCATCAAGATGCCGAGCAAGGCTACCTCCTGAAGAGTCCCTTTACATCCCTTTCCTGCCCTTATCCCACCCCAGGAAACCATCAGTCCAATTACTTCTCCACATAGATTAGTTATACCTGTTCTAGAACAACATAGACTAGTTATGCCTGTTATAGGGCGTTACATTTATTTCCTGACATACATATGATACATCTTCCTCTCAGTATGACTGTTTTGAGATTCATCCATTTTACTCTACATACGAGTACTTTGTTTTAGGGAAGGTTGTTTCAGGGAGAGATATTTCAGGGAGGGATATGTTTCAGGGAGGGATATGTTTCAGGGAGGGTTATATCCTAGTGTATAAACATGTTAGTGTTTATGATTCCACCTTTTATTAGGTATTTTACTGAATTGAAGATTTCTAAATCATCCTTGTATCAGCCTCACATTTTTACCAATGTGAGCTGAGTTTCTTCATTTTTAAGAACGAAATCCTCTTTTTTATTTTTTAAATTAAGTTATTCCTTTGACAATTTCATGTGTATATAATAGATGCTGGTCGCATTTATCTTTTTATCGTCTCGTGTCCTCCTCCCACCACCACCAGCCCTGCCTCCTACTTCCTTCCTCCAAGTTCCCACTGTACTTTCATGTCTTTTTGTTTTTGCTCTGTGACCACTGGGTTTAGCCAGGAACACTCTTTTTACTTTTTGTTTTAATTTATAGTTTTAATTTTTTGAGAATTGCATGCGTGAATACTGTATTTATACAATTTCTTTCATTCCTCCCCCCGATACACACACACACAACTCCTCCTGTGCTCACCTCCCTGGCAAATTCATGACCTCTTCTTATTAGTTATTACTGTCACATGAATATACATATATAATCATAAAACTTTTGGAAAATAAATCTTTATGTAAAATACTTTGGATTTGTAACAACATTCGTTTAAATTGCATAGATTTTTAAGAAATTGCAGTGTTTATGTGTCCCTCTTGGAATTTCTCTCTTATTTCCAGGCCTTTAATGATTGACCCCCAGGGTCAAGCCAATAAGTGGATCAAAAACTCTGAGAAAGATAATCAGCTTAGTGTTATTAAGCTATCTGACACAGACTACATGAGAACCCTGGAAAACTGCATTCAGTTTGGAACTCCGCTTCTCCTGGAAAATGTTGGTGAAGATCTGGATCCCTCTTTGGAGCCTTTGTTACTCAGACAAACTTTTAAACAAGGTAGAACTGAAGGGTGATTGGATTATTTTGAAGCATGAAAGAAAAATAACACATAAATTTAATAATGATGATAATAACTTGGAACTCCTGTGTCATTGCTATGTATGGAAAGAAATCTGGAACAAGCTTTCAGAACTGAACCTTGGTCCAGTACCCTAAGATAAGGTCCTATCTTCTTTGCCTTATCTACTACTCCCCTCAATTTTAGCTCTGTTGAGAGCATGAGACAGTCGAAGCCAGTCTGAAATCCCCTTGTCTTATGATCGTTGACCTCAGAAAGTTCATTAATTATGAATAATAAGAAAAATGTGGGCCAGAGTTGAGTCTAGGTAAACATTACCCACATGCTCTTTCTGCTGGTGAACATTTATCTCTGTCAAGCTCAGGGTTGAGTCTAGGTAAATGTTATCCACATGCGCCTTTCTGCTGGTGAACATTTATCTCTGTCAAGCTCGTGTACATGTTGGGCTTCAATCACATAAAAAGTTTGGAATCACAGTTAAAATTTGATAGAAAACATTCCAAAAGTATCTTTGTTGGTGGTGGTGGTTTGGTTTTTTGAGACAGGGTTTCTCTGTGTAGTCTTGGCTGTCTTGGAGGTTACTCTGTAGATTAGGCTTGGCTAGGAACTCAGAGATCTTCCTGCTTCTGCCTCCCAAGTGCTAGGATTAAAGGCATATGCCACCACCACCAAACTCAAAACTCAAACTGATTTGTAAAGTTCCATGACAGCCTGACACAGTGTCCTGTGTTTCAGTAGAATGAGTCCTACTGTATACTTGCATATTTGTCTCTGTAGCAGCAACTTTTGTCACAACTGCTTTCTATCTCAAGTTCCTTAGGCCTTCTTGTGCATAATTTAGATAAGGCCTTGGATGTGCACAGCAAGAGAGGCTAAGTAACTTTGGCTCATTTGTTATCTGGTTTTCCTGGAATATAGGTGGTATTGATTGCATCCGACTTGGTGAAGTCATTATTGAATATTCTTTTGATTTTAAATTTTATATCACCACAAAACTGAGAAACCCACACTACATGCCAGAACTAGCTACAAAAGTGTCTTTGCTCAACTTCATGATAACTCCGGAAGGACTTGAGGATCAATTACTAGGCATCGTGGTCGCAAAGGAGAGGTATGGATTTTTTTCAGATGCTTCAGGCAGTTTAGAGAGTATCTGTAGGCCATCAATACTTTTGTTTGGGACTATTTTGAAATGGCTAAATATTTTACATTTTGTTATTATAAATCAAACAATTATATAGTCATTAAAAATAGCCATCCAGTAATAACTTTTAAACTAACTCTTGTTATATTTGTCTTTTATTATATTAAATTTAGAAACTACTCGGGATAGGGAGTGAAGATAGGATATAAAACTACATATGTCATAGAAATAATATTGTATTGAAAAATGATGGGTGAATCTCTCTGTGTTCAAAATGAAACAAAGAAAGGAGGGGATTAAGATGAAATATACCTGAATGTTAGCAGTTATTTTACCTAATATATAAGAGCATAGGTAATTTTTATGGTTTTATTGTTTGTTTTGAATTTTTCCATTACTAACATACACTGTTTTTCAAATGAGAAAAAAATAACAAAACCCAGAAAAGCAACAAGAAAGAGCTGCTTGTGCAAGAAAATAATTGATTTGAGTTAAATCTTAATACAACCTTATTAAGTGGTCTGTTAAGTGAAGTCAAATTAAAAGGATATGAAAGTAACTTTGTTACTTCCAAACTGTAAAAATAAACAAGACCTATGTTATAACACTCTCTATAAAAGATGGCATTATTTTGAAGTTTTATCCCATTTTTGCTTATTAATGCTTAATGTCAATTTTGTCTTTCCCTAAACAGCCAGTCAGACCAGTCCTCCTTCCTGTGGCTATTATTTTAGAAGAGTTATCGAGGACACAGCCAGTGAATTAATAAGAAATATCCTACTTGGAGTCCTTAATTTCCTATATGTAACCAATAATACCATAAGAATAATCTCACACATTCTTAGAGCTGCTGTCACATTTTAAGTATATGAATGACTTTGCTAAAGTTTCTCAAATCAATATTTGTATGAGCCTTTTCATTTTCTCTTGCTGTGATCAAACATGTTGACGAAAAGGAAGTTGTGGGAGAAAGGGTTTATTTTAGCCCACTGCTCCCATTTATAGTCCTCAGCAGGGAAGTCACAGCAGCAGGAGTGTGAGAGAACAGATCACGTGACACCTGCTATGAGAAGAAGAGACCAGTAGATACATGCATGCTAGCTCTCAGCTCCCGCTCTCCTTGTCATAGTTCAGGGTTCAGCCCATAAAGTGGAAGTGGTGGCTGACCTGGTCTAGATAATCCCTCACTGAGATTCCCTTTCCTGGCAAGTTTAGATTATATCACTTTAAACTAACCATTAACATATAACCATTAAAACTAACCATCAGTTATTTTCCCCTTACTGAAGAAAAAATTGATTCTTTTTTTTACATCTATATAGTAATTCAAATATTCTTAAAATGTTATACATAATGTTTAGGTAGAGGTTAGATTAAATGCCACAAATTTACAGTAAATGTTTCTATCTTTTTTAGGCCAGAATTAGAGGAGGAGCGAAATGCCCTCATTCTTCAGTCTGCGGCTAACAAGAAGCAGCTGAAAGACATAGAGACAAAGATCTTAGAAACATTATCATCTTCAGAAGGGAACATTTTGGAAGATGAAAGTGCAATAAAAGTCTTAGACTCTGCCAAAATGATGTCTAATGAGATCACGAAGAAACAGCAGGTGAAAATAAAGACTCCTAGAAGTGTTTGGACCCTAGCATCTGAGCTTGTCTCTGAGGAAATGCTGTAGTAGGCTTTCAAGAAAAGAAAAATTGATAAAATACAAAAGCTTAGAAACCAAAGTTAAACCGAGAAGAGAATATCTTACTGTTGAATTTCTCTACATTTAGTTCAGTCTATACATTATCTATACACAGAAGAAGCAAAATAAATTTACTAGCTAAGTGTACAGCACAATCAGGATTATTTAAGTTTTAGTTGACTCTTCATCTAGAAACTGAACTTTGAAAGTTGTCTTACCCCAGTTAGTGGTTGGAGTTTGAGGTGTGTGGAGATACGTCCTGAGTGCCTGAGCCAAGAGTGGTTCTTGGAACCAATAGGCAATGTTCTGACATCAGCTTGTCATCTGTGTGTTTAGTGGAGAAAAGGGGAGAGGGAGGGAGAAGGAGATAGAAGGAAGAGGAGAAAATGGAGAGGGGATAGATAGCAGACATGAGTGCCAGATGGTCTATAGCCAATGATAAATTCCAAATTTATCAAACAGGCAAGTGCTTTTTTTTTTTTTTATAGCTATCTCTTCCCTGCCCCTCCCGAGGGCTGATTTATTTATGAGATGAGGTGTGAAATGACAGGCCTCAGTCAGTGGTGCCTATGTGGAAGTCAGGGGCCAACTTCTGGGAATTGGCTCCCTCCTTCTACCCTATTGAAGCCAAATCTTTCTTGTTTTCTGCTGCTGCACCCTGTCACAAATGTTAAGCTGACTCTCCTATCTCTGCCTCCCATTTTGCCATAGAAGTTCTGGGATCACATACGGGAGCCACCACATCTGGCTTTTTGCATGTGTTCTGGGAGGAAATTCAGGTTGCAGGAATCACCTCAAGATCTGACCCGTTAAAACATTTATTATTCTCTTTTCCTTTCCTTTAAAAATATTTTTAGTGATTTTAATTTTTTAAGTTTTGTTTTTAATTTTGTATGTGTATGAGTATTTTGTCTGCAAATATATCTGTCCACTACATTCATGCCTTGAGCCTTCGGAGGCAAGAAGAGAGTAGGAACTGGAGTTAGATGGTTCTTAACTGCTATTGGGTGCTGGAAACTGAACTAGGTTCTCTGCAACAACAGCCAGTGCTCTTAACCACTGAGCCATCTCTCCAGCCCCTATCACTTTATTCTTATATCTAACAGAAAGCAAAGCAGAGGTTGCATTGGTCACTCAGCATCCTTCTCTGTGCCCCCTTTCAATCCAGCTCCACTCTGGGACATGTATTGAAGAGGTTTCCTTTGTAATACTGTGTTGATAAAGATTCTCTGTCAGGTGTTTGGTCCCTTATTTTTACATTTTTGAAGAAACAAAGAAGACAGTGTCTTAGAGAAATATTCTATAGCAGCCCATATCTGAGAATGTGGCTGAGATATTCTCTGGTGTCTGTCTTCCCAATTCCTGTTCATCAGAGCAGAGGAAACTCCGGTGAACTTCCCATTGTCCCCACACCAAACTGATCATCAGAGAGGATCAGAGAGGAGAAACATCCTGGTTTCCTTTCTGTTACTGTGGTGAAACACTGCCTCAAACCAGCACGTTCATAGGTTGCAGTCCATCATCAAGGTCAACCAAGGCAGAAACTCAAAGCAAGAACCCGGTGGCAGAACTGAAACGAAGAGCATGGTGCCTTATCCTTTGTAGCTTGCTTAGCTTGGTTTCTCATACAACACAGGAGCACCTGCCCAAGTGTGGCCCTGGTGAAAACAAAGAGGCCGGTGCAGGAAGGAAGGAAACTTGGGTCAAGGTTTAAATAGTAGGTTTACATAAAAGACTACTAATTATCAGTTGCTGCTAACTTTGTTTCCTTCTTATAGTCAAGACTGAGGTTCAGAACTTGCAGGTCATTTGTGATTATATTTTATCCATTTTAGAAAAAGTCCACAAAAGAGCAGACTTCCATTCAGAATAGCTAAAATAAAAAAATTATTATTTAATGAAGATTACAAGAGAGGAGAATAAGGTCTGTCTTTTTTCCTTTCCTCTTTCCTATCTCTCATCTTCCTCATCCTTCCTCTGTAATTCTTCCATTTTTCTTTTTACCCCTTTCCTGTATAATGTACTTGAATTAAGTTCTTACAATTTGTCACTGCATTAAGGGTTTTTCAAATATATGTAAAAATTCAGTATAAGAAAATCCCATGATGGAGAGACTCTGTTCATTCATCTTGGTTCTTCTCCTCTGCCAGGTTGCAGAAAAAACAGAGCTCAAAATAGCAGAGTCGCGAGAAGGATATAGACCCATCGCCAAACATTCATCAGTGCTGTTCTTTAGCATTGCAGACCTGGCTAACATAGATCCCATGTACCAATACTCTCTCATCTGGTTTGTGAACCTTTACATCAACTCTATTCACGACAGGTAAGCGTGTTTCTAGCTTCCTCCATTCTTCCTAGGTTGGATGGTGAACAGCCCTTCAATTTAAAAAAATAATAATTATTGTTTCTAGTTACCACTGTAGAGTTTTCATTGTGGATCATTAAATGGGAGAAGGAAAAACTGAGCAAAAGACATCTAAAGTCTTCCCTTTAAAAAGTTGTCTCATCACCGAAGATTTAAGCATAGAGCGATGGTCTCACTATGTGGCCCAGGTTAACCTAGTACTTGCTACTAGCCCAGGCTACCCTCAGAGTTGGGGACAGTCTTTCCGTCTCTGTTCCCTGATTGCTGAGATTACAAGTGTGCCACCATACCTGGCTCTTCCTTCTGTCTTTTAAATATTCCAATGATGTTCAAGACTTCTTTTTGCTGACAGTTCTAATGTCTCTTTCTCCAGCTCTGAGGTTTCTAAAAGCCTGTACCACATTTATATTTATTTGCTAGAGATTTTTACTTTAATTGATTAATAAATGTATTAGTTACTTTCTTTGTTGCTAGGACAAAACACCTGGAAAACCCAACTTAAGAAAGGAAGGGTTTATGTTGACTCACTTTGAAGGTCCATTGAGAAGGTCCATTGAGCATGATGGAGGGGGGAAGGTGGGTAGTCACATCGTGTCTATAACGGACGGAGCCAGAGATGGACACTGGTGCTCAGGTCCCTTCCTCCTCTAACCGATAGGCTGATGCCACCATCTCAATTAACCTAATTTATAAATCTCACGGACGTTTCTAGAGGTTATCTTAAATTATTACTCTAAATCAATCAAGTTGACAAGCAAGTTTAACTGTCACAATGAGTGTATACACGTTAAGATGTCATTCAATCTCCGTTTTACCTGATACCAGCCACAGGACTTCAGAAAAGTTAGTTATCCTGTCTGCAGTGCTCCAGTTTCCTCTTTTATAAAAACAGAAATAATAATTATATTTACCTCCTCTGGTAGCTCTGAGAATTAAATGAGATATTTTCAAAGTAACTTCTGTAATTACTAAGTAAAATTATAATGTGACTCAAACCACATGTGTACCATAAGAAATTTCTTTGTATGTCTGCTCCTGATAGAATAATTGAAATTTCTAAGGTCTCCTAGCTGTGACTTAGAATTTGAATTTACACTGTGCTCAGGATGGAGGAAGAAGATCAGGCTGAAAATTTTTTAAATGTCATTTACATGTTTCAGTGATGATTTGGAGAAATTAGGACTGTTAGAAATTACTCAGATGTGACAAGTTTTACATTTGTATGTGAGTGATTTCGAATGTTTCTCATGATGAAAACTTTAATAAAGGTAGAACAGTTTATAGGTTAATCTAGATTACTTACTTTCCCTATTTTTGTTTGACAGCATGTTTTTCTTTTTTAACCTTTTAGCAACAGATCCAAAATCTTGGAAAAGCGCCTGCGCTATTTAAATGACCACTTCACATACAACTTATACTGTAACATATGCCGCTCTCTGTTCGAGAAAGACAAGCTGTTGTTCTCCTTCCTATTATGTGCTAATCTTCTTCTGTAAGTGACTCGTGTTTCCTTATTCATTTTATTTTTTTCACTTACTCAATTTACATTCCACTCACTGCCCCCCTCCCAATAACCCCCTACCACAATCCTTTTCCCATGCCCCTTTCCCCTTCTCCTATGAGCAGGTGCCATCCCCCAGGTATCTCCCCAACCCTGGCACTTCAAGTCTTTGTGAGGCTAGGTGCATCCTCTCCCACTAAGGCCAGACAAGGCAGCCCAGCTAGAAGAACATATCCCACAGACAGACAACAGCTTTGGGGATAGCCCCCACTCCAGTTGTTCAGGACCCATCTGAAGGCCAAGCTGCACATCTCCTACATGTGTGCGGGGAGGCCTAAGTCCAGCCCATGGATGTTCTTTGGTTGGTGGTTCTGGTGGTTCTGGTGGTTCAGACTCAGAGAGCCCCAAGGGTCTAGGTTAGTTGACTCTGATGGTCTGAGGGTTTTTTCCCTCATCGTCCAAACTTTTATTACGTGTGTGTGTGTGTGTGTGTGTGTGTGTGTGTGTGTGTGTAGGAGTTCTTTCTCCCCTTCTATCACCTGGAACCTAGAGATCACTCTCAGGTTATCAGGCTTGGCAGCAAGTGTCTTTATCCACTGAGCCATCTCATTGACCCTTCAACATAACTTTTAAAAGATTCATCAGGGAACCTATCATTTGTTTCTATTGATTGTTTTGTGGCATTCATTGTAAGAATACAGTAAAGTTTCTCGGTTCCACTTTTGGTGGACATTTGAATTGTTTCAATTTGGCACTGTTATAAATAACACCACCACCGACACTGTTGTGTAAAGGTCTCAGTGCTGTCATGCACACGCTTCTTTTTTGAAGAGAGCTAGAAAGAAACTTGCAACTTATTTGGCAGATGCTCCTGTTTATATCCCATTAACAGTGCAAGCTCCTGCTGTTGTACGTCTGCACCAAAAATTTTGTATTACCCCAAAATATTCTTTTTACATCAGGGTCCTACTAAGTAGATGGCCTTGAACCCACAGCCTTCCTGCCTCAGTCCCCTAAATGCTGAATTGTGGATATGTGTCATCTGTTGTCATTTTCAAAATACATTTTAATGTGCGATAAGCATTATTCCTTGTTGTTTATGCTTATATCTCTATGATGATTAATGATGTCAAGCCATAGACATACACATCCACACACCACACCACACAACACACATACCACACACAACACAACACAACACAACACAACACAACACACACACACATACACCTAGGCTTTTGTTTTGGGGTTTGTTTGGTTTTTTTTTGTCTTTTTTTTTGTTGTTGTTTATTTTGGAAATTTATTCATATCATGTTCATTTGTTTCTATTGGGGTTTTGTTGTTTTCTGACTGACTTCCATGAGTTCTTCATATAATCTAGATCCAAACCCAACAATAATGTGTGGTTGTCATTCAGTATCTAGAATGCCTTTTCATGCTCTTAATTGACACAACTTTTTAATTTTAATATTACCTGATTTATAGTCTTTGCTTGGTGAAAATACTTTGCTGTCAATCGACTATTATAAAGATATTCATAATTATCTTTAAAGTTCATTATTTTCCTTTTACATTTAGGCCTGAGCCAGAGGCAAAAGATCTGTGTGCATGATCTGACATAGATGTCAAATTTTACCATTAATCCATATAGTTGTCTACTCGTTAAAATCAGATGTTATTCCAGTAGGTGTGCCTTTAGATGCTGCTCCTTTTCCCTAGAGATTTTTAACACACCCTTTCATTGTTCTGTACATCCAGTGTTTCGATTATTGTGTCAAGGGGAGTTTCTTTTTTCTGGTCCTGTCTATTTCTTGTTCTGTATGCTTCTGGTAACCTCCTCATTTAGATTGGGAAGTTTTCCTTCTATGTTTTGATAATGTATTTTCTCTGCCTTTGACCTGCTTTTCTTCTCCTTACTCTTCCCTATTATTCACAGGTTTGGTTTTTTTTCCACGGTGTCCCATATTTCCTGGATGTCTTGTGCCTCAATTTCTTAAGATTTAACATTTCCTTTGGCTGAGCTCTCCATTTCCTCTACCTTGTCTTCAGTGCCTGAGATCCTTTCTTCCATGTCTTGTGCTCTGGTGAGCCTTTCCTCTTGGTTTTGACGTCCTAAAATTCTTATTTCCGATTTAATTTCACTTTGAGTTTTCATCATTGATTCTTTCTTTGTTAAATCCTATCTTTATGTCTTGAAATAATTTTTATTACTTCATTCAGTTGTTTGTATTTTCCCAGACTTCATTAAGGAATTTACTCATATTGTCTGTAAGGTCCTTGACCATATGCATAAGTGCTATTTTGAAGTCTTTGTTTTGTGGTTTAGCTATATTTCATTTCTCCAGGCCAACTCTAACAGGATTACAAGCTTCTGGAAGGTGCATACTGTCTTGATATTCTTGTTTGTGTTTTTGCTTGGGTCTAGGCATCTGGAGTTACAATGTTTGAAGTGTTTCTTGGTGCTGGTGTATAGTCTTTGCTGGGTGCTGTGCTAGTTCTGTTCTGTGGTTGCTACTGCCCTCTCTGGATCCTAGGCAAGAATGGTGGCTATAGATCCCTGGTAGAGAGTGCTTTTGTGGGCCAATGGTGAGAGAAAAAAATAGAAATGGACTATGAGGAAAAACTTAGAGGAGTCCCCGAGGAGTGGGGGTAGGGTGAGAGGAGGGGCTTCTGCAGGCAGGCTGCTATAGGACTAAGAGTAGTTGAGGGCCAGAAGGCTAGTGAAAATAACCTGCCTGAGTTCCAGCCCAGGGTGGCCACTGACAGCATGTATTTCTGAGGATCCATGGCTGACACAGGAGTGAAGGTGGCATTCCACTTTAACATCAACAGTTTATAATGGCTATTGTTTGGGAACACAGGGCCAAGAAAGAGATTGAATACCAGGAACTGATGTTTCTTCTCACTGGAGGAGTAAGTCTTAAGAGTGCTGAAAAAAACCCTGATCCAGACTGGCTACAGGATAAAAGCTGGGAGGAGATTTGTCGAGCGAGTGAACTTCCAGTCTTCCATGGACTCAGGTAACTATGTGCATTTGGTGACTTATCTGGCCTGGTCTGGTCGATACTAAGCGAACAGTCTTCAGAGGGGTTAGTGTGGATGATCATGGGAAAGAGAGAAAAGAAGGCTCAGAGACAAAAGTTAGAAATCAGGAGGGCTGTCCAGTTAGTACTGCGGCAGCCTCAAATTTAATTCTCTTAGGCTTTGTATACTTTACAGTATCTTGGGAAACAAAGCCGTGCTAACAAACAATTTACTAAAATGTACACAAGACATTCCTTCCCATCCCAAAGCCTCTGTTCTTTCCACCAAGGTCAACAGAATCTTCAGCCTCTCCCCTTGAGCCTCAGGTACACCTCCTCTTAACATTCCATGCCTCAACAGGCCAGGAAATCTGCCAACAGGCCCCAACCTGCCTTAACTCTGCTTTAATCTGCTTCAGAGAAATGGCAAAATGGCCCCCAACGCTTAACTTTGAATGGTAACGTAAAAAATTATAATCTAAATTTTTTCCATGACTCTTTCTAGTTTATTGACTAGTAGAAAGACAGGTTCCTCACATAATGTAACACTTCCCACACAGAGCCATGATGTCCTGCAGCTATGTCATAGCAATACACCAACGAAAGAGACAGCTGACCATGTGGCCACACTGGGAAGAGAAACCAGGGGGTCCAGTAGCTCTCCTCCAAGTCTATCTATACTCAGAGCACGGATATGAGATCTAGCTCTACAGGGGAAGACTTAGGCAAGATGTATGTGTAATTAATTAGTCCCAGTGGCAGTGGGAAAGTGAAGGTCGGAAGGTAAAAAGGAAGGGTTTTGGAGTGTGACAGAGCATCCTAGCCTCAGGTGGGCTGTAACCCAAGAGTTAGGTGCATACGCTCACAGACTTCCCCTGAGTCAGTGGCTCCAGATTCTTGTCTTGTAAATTTGAAAAATGGAATTCCTGAGCCCAGAAGGATGCGCTTTAGACGTTTTAGTATAGATCACAGGGGGAGCTTAACATAAAGAAGGAAGGCAGGGTTCCTGAACAGCCATAGCAGATCCCAGGGAACAGGCTGCTGTTGACTGAGCAGCCCAGGAGGATTTTGTAGAAGAAACTGTGTGTGAGGCACTGGGAGATGAGCTGGTCAGTCTGCTCAGCTTCAGTGCTGTCCAGATGCCTCTCAGATTCAGTCACACCCTCAGGCAACGGTGTGCATTTAGGAGAAAAGATAAGAGACCAAAGCAGGAAAACAAGCCCACTCTACTTTTTCTGACATTTCTAGCCTCTGGCCAGAACAGAACCAAAGCTGTTTCCAGCTTCCAACCAAGCACAGGAACCAAGGTCCCTGTCCTACACTACCTGGCCAATCCTCATCTCCTGTTGTCATTGTGGGTCCAGGTGCATCTTTTCGACCACTGCTCCAGTCCTGCCAAATGGGCCAAAGAAATCTTTACAAGGGTCCTTGGGAGATGAATGAGGACTTGTGTTTCAGCATGCAGCCTGGCCCTCGTGGGTAATTTTGCCTTTGTCTGGGAGGCAGGAGTTTATCCTTTTGTTCTTCCTGGCACAGAAGGTGACTGCAGGTTTAGAAGTACAACTCACCTCTGTGCTTGCAGCCTTGAAGGGCTGACATAGGGCTAGACAGACACTCTGTGAGTTACCTACTGGAAGACCTGCAGAAGTAATCAGGTGGCCCAACCACAGGCTTCATAAACTGAAGGCAAGATGTTGATTGTGACTAACTTAGGTTACTTAGGCCCAAGTGGGGAGTCAGTACATTTTCAAAATCAGTTTCCATGGGTCTTTTTCATGAACATTTCACAAGTTATAGCTCCTGCATCGTAAGAAATCAAAGCAAGTTTTATTTAACTCTGTATCCTTGTCTCGAGCTCTTCCCAGACCGCCAGTTGATTCTGGCAGGAGGTGACCTGGGATTATTATACACAGGCAAGAGTCGTTGTCTGGTCTTTCAATTACTTTAATTTCTAATTCAGAATCATATATTACGGTTATTGAACACATGCAAAACCAAATAAGAGCAATACACACTAATGCAATTGCAGCTACAGCCCACATATCTCAGACAGACATGTATACGACCTGTTCTCTGCCTTCTCTCGGTCACCTCCATCGGCCTCTAGTGGCGGTCTCAGTGAATCCTGCTCCGGCGGCATTTCCCGGTGCAGTAAGGTAGGGCGGTTTGGCGAGTCTTGCTCCGCCGACAATACCCGGCGAGGTGGGGGATATTGGATAATCTCGTCGGAGTCCGGACTAGCGTGGATTCGTGAGGCTAGTCATGTTGGACCCGCGAGTGGACTTTTTTCTTGGGTTTTTATACTTAGGTTGGGGCGTTTCCTATCTTTCACAGCACACTTTATCACTAAGTCACATAGCACATCTGGCTTTACTCTTTTATCTACTGCCTATGCTAGGTCCATCTGGACCTTCACAAATGCTCCTTACAATCCTTGAAGCTAACATTTACGTCACCATAACAGAACCACAACCTGTTATACCTTACATTCTGGAAGGTAACATCACAGGTGGATATTTTGTCCTCCCACACCCTCCCAACTTGGTGCTTTCGGATAGCCATTGGCAGCAGGAAGGCTCAAACCTCTTGGGCAAAAGAGTCAGAGTGGGCTGTTGGTAACTGTTAACTCAGCACCAACAGCTAAAAGCAAACAAACAAAAAGAACTTGGGCTGAGTGAACGTCCCCGGCGAAGGAAGTGGGACACAGTGGGCAGGTGAAGGAAGTGGGACACAGTGGGCAGCCTGAGAGAAGCACCCTGGCAACCAGAACCCACACAGACTTTTTAACAAGGGAAGTATCTGCAACGGTAGACTAGGGATCAGACAAGGAGCATTCGCTGACCTCAGAGTGTGCCCGCCCGCCCCTGTCCCCCAGGTTCAACTTCTCTTTCCTGATTGGACCTATTTTCTTCACTTCATTTGCATGCCTGCATTCAGTCACCTAGCTGGCACTCTGTAACTTTGGGCTTCAGAGCACAGGCCAAGGTAGGACAGGATAGAGCAGGCTGCCTATGCTTGTGGCTTTTGTACTGGAACAACAGATCGCTTGAGCCAGCCCCCAGGAACTCATCTTTTACCATAGGCAAAGGGGACCCGTTGCTGTCTCAGACTTGGATGGTAATTCATTCCGCAAGCACTTTCCAGACTCCAAATGTTAAAAGCCTTTGCTTCTGAGACCTGCTGTTCCGACCCGCTCAGACCCGCAGCTTGCTCTTGGTTTCTAAAGCTGTAACACTTCTCAGATCTGTAATGGTCTTGGCTGCTGCTGGGAGTTCAAACCCACTTCATTTAAATCCTGAATGGCAATCTGTTTTCAGTTGCCTTACCCTGTTTTAAGGTTTTTAATCCCCAGTTAGCAGTAAAGAACCTCTCCATCTGCAAAGGCTAGTATAATAGAATGTGGGCATCTAAGTGACTCAGTAACATCCAGAACACAGAATGTATTTCAAGTTGATGAACAGAGGTATTGACATTTGTGTCTAATGAACACAGAAATCTCTAGGACACTGTGATATCCTTGGAGTCTCTTCTTTGTGGAGAGCTGGTCACAGGCAATGTCTGCCAGCGTGAAGTTGAGCTGGTCACTTGCCAGAACAGAGAGGCCTGGGATCTGACTCTGGGCCTTTCTAACTCAGAGTGCATGGGCCAGTCATTGATGACAATGAAGAAAAAAAAAACAGCTCTGGTTATTTTATTTTTCTTCTCATCTCTATTTCTTCATACATGACGCTCTTCCTTTGTGGAGATACTATAATGCTTACATCCAGAGAGCAAGAAAAAGAGGCATTTCTTTTCAAGACTGAAATAATACTATGGTGCATCTAGCAGGAAAGAACTCTGTTGCTGAATGAAGTCAGTCGAATCTGTCACTCCTGGGGCCAGCGTCCTGCAGGCTATCGGAGACCTAGGCCCTAACTCTCAGTACAACTGCGTTGTCTGATCCAAGGGTTCCAGATTCTGTTTCCCATCCTCTCCTCTCCTCCAGGAGCTGGTATCTGTCTGTTCCTAGACAGAGCACTTCTCTGCCTCCCTTTAGAGCAACTGCTGTGGTTTAGGAATTTAAACACGGTCCTCTTGCTACCTAATCCTTCCCTTGCTCAGTCATCTCTTAAAATATTTCTCAGTGAAAACACAATCATTCTTCCTACCAGGGAGCATTTTTGTGATTACATATATTTGTGGGAGGAGTTCTACGACAGCAAAGAGCCGCACAATATGAAATTACCAGAGCCAATGGATAAGACGCTGAACGAACTGCAGAAAATAATAATTCTTCGATGTCTAAGGCCTGATAAGGTAAAAAAAATTCTGAAATTCTGATAAGATGTAGTTTATGATGTACCAGTCCTAAACACAACAGCTCCATGCTGCATAAAGACACTCTTAACCACAAAAAAAAAAGGTGGAACTGGAATCTTGGTCTTGCTCTGTGACTGGTACTGAAAATTTAGAGACAGAAGTAGGCAAAGGGAAATGGATTTTGTTTGTTTGTTTGTTTTGTTTTTACAGTTTAGCCAGAGTTAAAAGAATGGGGGAGGGGAATTCATGTTTCTGGGTCTTGCTTATTTTTAAAAATGTGATTTTAGCACCAGCGAGTTAGGTAAACCACTATGCATTCCAGGCTAGCCTGGGGTACAGAGTGAGATCTTGTTTCAAAAATCCTAAATGAAAAAATAAATATGTTAAAATTTAATTGCAGAAAGCATATAGAATTAGGATAGAAAGGCAAATGTCTTTGGATTCTGTACAGTGTCTATATAAGCTGAGTGTTGAATGTTTAAAAGCTGTAGAAGCTCATAAAGCTAAGAAGCTACAGTAAACTAAGGGTAATTTCTTCTTGAAGAGCAAAGTCTTTGCTGAACTGAGCCAACAAGACTCTTCTGGACACACCTATTTGTGCTTTGCTGACCGGCTCTCTGGTGGGCACTGGAGTTGGACCTGCGTCTTGTGGAATTACTGTTTTGTCCTCCGTGTTTTGAAGGCTGAACTTAAACATCATAGAATGTACCCCGCTAGAACACTCAATACTTGTTTACTGTTAGGGTTTCCCGAGCAAGACAAGGGAACTCTTGACATTGGGAACCCATATCTTGTTCTGCTGCATATCTTCAAGACCTAAAGTACTGCGTGGCAGATATTGCATGGACAGTCAATTTCTACAAAGTGGGTTGACCCAAACTGAATTAAACATGTCATGCAAGGATTTCCAAAAGCACAGAACCTATCGGTAGAGAGGGACTGGTTGAGTTTAAGGAAGAGAGGTCATGAGAAGGTCAACTCAGCAGGGATCCTGGGAGAACTGAGACCCAAGGAACACTGATAATGCGGGCCATCTGAGAAGATGGCTGTCTATAAACTGTCTCACTGATTGCCATGTTACATTAGAGAGGGGAACCAGCTTTATTTAATCTATGGATGTAAATATTAATCTTGTCAAAAAGTCTCGGCAACAAGAATAGACTACTACATGACCAAATGCTTGTCAGGTTTAAGATCTTCTAGTGTCCCTCCTCTGTAAACAGATGCTCTCTTTTGTACACTTTCCTTTGGAATGTTTTCTTGTCATATCAGGTTACAGATTATTTTTTTTTTTTTTACACTTTAGGGAAATTAATGCTCTTATGATGCTTTCTAGAGATTATGCTCAAATTTTAACATTTTGTGTTTTTCAATAAATATGTGCTATGCAACAAAACATTCTCAAAACTCTGTATCTTCTCTATTTCCAGATAACCCCAGCTATAACAAACTATGTAACTGACAAGCTAGGAAAAAAATTTGTAGAGCCTCCACCATTTGACTTGACAAAGAGTTACTTGGATTCAAATTGCACCATCCCTTTAGTTTTTGTGCTGTCTCCTGGAGCAGATCCCATGGCCAGTAAGTATTATCTACTGTAACACACACATACACACACACACACACACACACACACACACACACACAGGCACACACACTCATGCACACACACGTGAGCACAGAGTTTATTTTCTGTGTATGTTTTGCATGTGTGCATATAAATGCACCATGTGTATATGGCATATATTGTAAGCTTTCAACTTATAACTAAAACATTTTGTTCAATATACATGTGTTATGTGACTGCAAATTCATCAACAAATCTGGTCTTTAGGCAAAAGTACCCAGAATTTTTCAGGATAAAACACATACGCACAGGAACTGTAAGCTAGAATAGAGTAAGAAGTGGTATCATCTATTTTTGCCCTTTGTAGGCCTGCTGAAATTTGCAAATGATAAATCTATGTCTGGAAATAAATTTCAAGCTATTTCACTGGGACAAGGGCAAGGACCAGTTGCAACAAAAATGATTACAGCAGCAATAGAAGAAGGAACTTGGGTTTGTCTACAAAACTGTCATCTTGCTGTCTCCTGGATGCCCACATTGGAAAAAATATGTGAAGATTTTTCGCCTGAAACCTGCAATCCAAGCTTTAGGCTTTGGCTCACAAGCTATCCATCTCCAAAGGTATGTTTGACTCCTATGACAGAGTCCACTACCTTTATTCAGCTGTCTGTTATACTGTGATTCTTAACTGAGTTTTAAACTCTTAACCTTAGAGACTTTCATATTGTCTGGTGCTATACTTATTTTTAATGCACTGGTGTTTACAGTCTTAGGGCTCAAGATTGTTGTCTTGCATAATACTTTACATTTGTTTTGTCTTAGTTCCCAGTAACAATTCTACAGAATGGAGTAAAAATGACTAACGAACCTCCCACGGGTCTTCGGCTAAATCTCCTTCAATCATATCTCTCTGATCCAATTTCTGATACTCAGTTTTTCAAGGGATGCCCCGGCAAAGAACTGGTAATGCCCAGTCTTTATCACTCTCCAATTTTGTTCTTATAGTAGTTAAATATGTTAGTTAAATATAAAGGTTCTTATTTTAGTATGTTTTCTAAACTGGGTGTATTTCCTAATGGAACAGAAATTGTTTCTACCTGGCTCATCACTTTATCCCCAGCAGTCTGTATTCTGCTTATGACACAGTCAATACTGAAATAAATCATTTTTGAGTGAATGTAGTTTAGTTTAAAGGCCAAAGAGTTTTAAATTATATCAACCACTCTTTCCACAAATATGTGTGTTGCGCATTTCCAAAGTACTAGATCTAAAACAGAGAACATACATGCAGGGGAATGTGCCCTTGCAGAACTCTCATACCGTGTTTTCCACTGTGTAACTAAAACCATTTCACAGTTAGACATCATGGTTCATATTTGTCATTTTGAAAACAAACAAGAGGCTAGAAGACAGCTGAGTCACCCTCATGGGGCATCTCACAACCATCTGTAATGCCAGCTGCAGGGAACCTAATGACCTCTTCTGATCTTCATGGGCACTGCACATACAGGGAAGCAGACACATACATTATACATAAAATAAAGGTCTTTTTAAAAATCATTTTTTAAAAGAACTAAACATAGATCTACCATATAGCACGTGTGAATCTTTCTTCAAAGCCTCCAAGTCAACATATCACAGAGACACCTGCACACAGATGTTTCTGGCAGCACTACTCAATAGCTAAACTGTGGAGCTATGGCACATAGACACAGTAGACCTTTTCAGCCATAAAGAAGAGTGAGGTTATGTCATTCGCAGGAAAATGAATATACAATATATAAACATACTAAGTAAATTAAGCCAAATCAAATTTTTTCTGTAATTTGTTTTCCTCTGTTTTATATAATAAATCATGTGTATGTATGACATCAAAGTAGAAGCAAAGATATCTAGGGAAATAAAAGGAAATAAAAGAAGCTGAGAAGGATCATGAGAAAGAAAATGTGGGGACTGAGAGAAATATGCTCAATGTAAAATATACTGTGCATTGGGTCCTATTTATATTATCTAAACATCACGTGTGCTCAACGGGTCTTGCCTCAGTATGTGTCCTGCCTCAGCATGTGGGTCTGTCTCAGCTGACATCACTCTGCCAATCATCCCAAGTCCAAGGAAGTAGCAAAAAACTGTAGCACACCACAAAAAAAACGTTTTTGGTGCATTTCTTTCTATGGAGCAGCTCAACTATGCAATGTAGGCAGACCAATACATGCGTGTCATTAGCATTTCACACCTGTGTCCACTTTAATGAAATGTTCCTTCACATATTTGTCCCAGCAAAACACCATCCAACTGACTTTCCAAGGAACCCTGAAGTTTCCACTTCAAATACTTGCAATCTACTGTGAGAGATCTAAAGAGACGGGTGACCATGCCCCAGAGCACTGATATGGGAGGTATACATGGCATCCATATTAAATACTGGAAGACAGGAGGCATACATGGCATCCATATTAAATACTGGAAGACATCATGAATAGATCAACTAAAAATGCTTTCACCAATGCTCTCTGAAAGAAAAGGCATAACATTGGGAATTATATATTGGAGTTTGTTCATATTCTCTTTCTTAGTCATTCCTTTGCATGTATAGTCGGAAGCAGATGCCCACAATCTACAAGATAATACTGAGTGCTGAGGTTAGAGAGATCAACACATTTATAAAATAGTAATAATCTATATTTTAGTAGCATTTAGTATTATGGTCTGCTTAGTGTTGAGCATTTGAATTAGGCATACAATGAATGCTTTTATAGAAAGTATGTCTTTAGATACATGCCGTTTTAAAATAGAAGTTTGAAAGGACATCTGACCATAGACCCTGGTAATGAAAAGATCATCTGTTTTTCTGATCATGAGTTTTACTGATGGAAATCTAATCAGATTTTCCTCTTGTACAATTTTTGCATTAAAGGCATGGGAGAAGTTGCTTTTTGGAGTTTGCTTTTTTCATGCCCTTGTTCAAGAGAGAAAGAAATTCGGTCCTCTGGGTTGGAACATTCCATATGGATTTAACGAGTCCGACCTACGCATCAGTATCCGGCAGCTGCAGGTAGGCTAAATCAGAACCAGCATTTATGAGGATCACTGCCTAACAACCGCTAGGTTACAGTTAACGGTATTTATGCCAATATAGAAATTATTGATACTTAGCTGGAGATGTAGCTCAGTAGTGGAGTGCTTGCCTAATATACATGAGGTCCCAAGTTTAGTCCCCAGCACTGAAGGAGGAAAAGGAGTTAAAAATAAATGATTAGTATTTTAGCAAATATTTTAAAAATAATGAATGAGAAGCCTTCCCTGAAATAAGTCCTGCATTGTGAGAATCCAAATAGTTGCTGAAATCCATACTTACAAATTGTAATGTATGCCAAATGACTTTGATTGGAACACTATTTTGAAACTAGTAGTCAATACAGAAAATATTTTACTGAAAATATTTGCCACACAACCTGTAAGCAACCAACTAAGAACTTGACATCTGCCAGGCTCCAGGTGGCATTTTCTGAGGTCACCTTCCCAGCACCAGCACTGAAATCCAGACATCAGCTAGATCCATCTTTCACACCTTTAGTGGTGGAGACTTGGTTTTTAAACCATCCTCATCTGCTCATGCTAGCAGGATACTGCTCTCCAAAGAGCCAAAACTCACAGCTAAGTGGGTAATTGACAGGAAGAGTTATATCCATTTCTTGCATATAGTACAAATTTAACATTCTGTTCTCTTGGGGACTCCTTCAGTTTTGGTGAGACCCAGACGAACATGCATATGCTAAAGCGAAGGAAGGGATAACATCTTCATATATCACAAAATTCTTTCACTCAAAGAATAATCTTCCATCTTTCTCAGTCTTCTTTCAAATCTCTTGACAATTCTCTTCCCCTGCAAACATGGGAGTATCAAACAAGATTTAATTTGGGGTTGGAGAGATGGCTCAGCAGTTAAGAGCACTGGTTGTTCCTTCAAAAGACCTGGGTTCAATTCCCACCACCCACATGGCAGTTTACAGCTGTCTAAAACTCCAGTTCTAGGGGATCTGACACCTTCACACACAGGATACAAGCAGACAGAACACTAGTATGCATCAAATAAACCATTAAAATTTTTCCAAAAAAAAAAAAAAAACTTATTTTAACTGGGTTCTGGAGAGCTTAAAAAATATTTTGTCAACCATGCACCATATATTCTATAATTCAGAGATAGGTTAAACTCTCTCAGCCAGTAACACAGCATTGCAATACACACACACACACACACACACACACACACACACACATGCATACACATGGACACACATACACATACATCAACATATGAGCCATAAATGGTGGTTCAGTCTTGCCGTCTCAGCACATACAAATCTGAGGCAGGTCTATTGGCATGAGTCTGAGGCCAGCCTGGGCTATACAGGATGAGTAAATGAATAAATAGATTTATATGTCAGAAGAAATGGGGAATGGAGACAAAGTAATTCCAAACCAAATACTGAACATCAGACATTCCCCAGCACCCATGATGATTCTTTAATCCCCCTTTCCGCATAGGTGAGGAAACAAAAGAAACTGACATTTTTAAACTGAAATGAAGTCAAAGGACTTAATTTTTTCTTTTCTCACCTTTTTATCTTGCTTCAGTTGTTTATAAATGAATATGACACAATTCCATTTGAAGCTATCTCTTACCTCACTGGGGAGTGTAACTACGGAGGGAGAGTGACAGATGACTGGGACAGGCGCCTCCTGTTGACCATGCTGGCTGACTTTTACAACTCATCCATAATTGAAAACCCCCACTACAAGTTCTCGCCCAGTGGAAATTATTATGCGCCTCCCAAAGGCACTTATGATGACTACATTGAATTCATTAAGGTAAATTGTATTCTGAAGCTAGAATAAGACAGGAGTGTGTGTGTGTGTGTGTGTGTGTGTGTGTGTGTATTGGGGGAGGAATTTAAGTGAATGATGAACAGTACCCTCTAATGTACAAGTTTAGGCAAGCAAGACTTTAATGGACTTTCAGACTCAGTTTTTGTTCTGATAATTACTGGACATCAGGAAATCTAAAGCTTGTGGTATTTGATGCTTAGTTGATTCTTAGCCCTGTGTTGTTTGTGTATCTGCCTTATGAATTAATGCTTCAGTAGGAAAAGAAAAAAGGATCTGCTTTCCTCTGCCCTCAGGCATTATCTGGATGAAAGGCAGCTTCGTGGGAGAAAAATCATATAATTAATATTAATTTTAATATTTTATGTATATGGGAACTTTACTGAAAGATTGAAAACCTAAAGAAGCCATTTCCTTTGGCATTTATAAAGCAACTGTAGAGACCTTAATACACAAAGGGGAAGCCCTGGGTCCTAAGCAGCATAAACAGTGAGAAAGGGATTGGGACACTTGGGGGGGGGACTAAGGAAGGATAGCGCTACCTCAGGGAAGTCTGCAGACTCATGCTGATCAGCTTTCTGTCTCTAGTAAGAAGAAAATCTCTCCTCGTCCAGGTACAGCACAAGGGAAGCTTCCACCCTGTAGTTAGGCAGATTAGGGTAGTATGAAAACTCTAAACCCATTCATATGAAATAACCCTTAACTCAAAGTAAGTGTGTTTTGGAACGGCACATCCTGATCCCACTGAGTGTATGATGCATGCTTCATCTCTTCTAGAAACTTCCATTTACTCAAGAACCCGAGATATTCGGATTACATGAAAATGTTGATATCTCCAAAGATCTTCAACAAACAAAAATCCTTTTTGAGTCCTTGCTCCTCACCCAGGGTGGTGCCAAACAGTCCGGCTCCTCAGGAAGCACTGACCAGATCCTGTTAGAAATTACTGAAGATATCCTCACACAGGTAATGCCCGGCTTAAAATGCAGCACTCACGCTGTAATGGAAACGTGGCCTGTACCGGGGATGCCACAAAGCGACAGTATAACGATTAGCAAGGTGCTTTACTTCTCAAACACTGGTTTCCAAATCTGCTAGGTGGTGAGAATAATTTCAGTTGTTTTGAGAATTTTTTTTGAGATTAATTAATTAATTAAGGAGAAATTAATTTGCTGGGCGGTGGTGGCTCATGCCTTTAATCCCAGCACTTGGGAGGCAGAGGCAGGTGGATTTCTGAGTTTGAGGCCAGCCTGGTCTACAGAGTGAGTTCCAGGACAGCCAAGGCTATACAGAGAAACCCGGTCTCAAAAAAAACCAAAAAAAAAGGGAGAAATTAATTTAAAATAGTTTGTAAAATGCCTACTATATAGCCAAGTGCCTAGTAACTATAGTTGTGAATGAACTAATGTGCATATGGTTTATTTTTATTTCTAAATAAAAAATAAAAGACTTTTAAAAATGGAATATTCTGAACTTGCTGGTTCAAGGAGCACATGGGTTGCTTTTTTTTTTTTTTTTTTTTTTTTTTCCACCTCAGGAGGTGGAAGGCACAAGGAGGTGATGTCAGGACTCAGCCAGCAGCTATGCAGCCCATGGGGCAGCCCAGTGGACTCAGCCTGGGGACTGCAGAGAGGTGCTGTGTTGTCACCTCTATTCTACGTCTAAAGTCAATAAAGAGTGGCTAAGGGAAACTCCAGCAGATTATGATCCCCGCCAGCAATCTTTACAGTTCTCTTGCAATGTAAATGCTGGAAATGCAATGTCCCCATACATGTCTAGAACCTAGTCCACTTGCCTCCGAGTCCATGGGCTGTACCACCGCAGGATTCCCACAGTAATCCTGGCTATGGTCATCAATGTAGGAATGGGCATGGCACTACTTGCCACCACAATGGAAGCCAACAGTCAGTCTGGGCCTTTAAGCTGCAGACTCTGCAATCTGCCTCTCTTCACACCTGCCTCCGTGGTTTTCCTCTGTGGGGAAAGGCTATTGACTTCACAAATGCTCTGTCCAATAAGAGCCCTATCAAGGACCCTGCAGAAGATTTATGACTTATTTGGGGTAAGAGAAGTATGCTGAGTCACTGGGGTGATAGCACTTAGGTTCTTTAGTACCAAGCATGGACTATTACTTTGGAACAGGGAAGGAAACTTGACTCTCAGCTGAACCATTCCCTGATTGGGGGTCTCTCTGCCACTTGAGGAGCATGAACTCCTAAGTGTCAGAAGTGATCAGCACTCCACAAGCCTTGTCATCTGTCACCTCAGTGTCTGTGAATACTGCACAGACATCACACATGTTCTCTCTCCCTGTGCCCTAGAACATTTCTACACTTATGAGATTGGCTACTTGATAGGAGGGTAAGTTAACCAGTGATAATTGACAATATATATATATATATATATATATATATATATATATATAT
>JANHMN010000001.1:184211951-184229275 GCA_030674055.1 Rhabdomys pumilio | reverse complement strand
TCTCTCTCTCTCTCTCTCTCTCTCTCTCTCTCTCTCTCTCTCTCTCTGTGTGTGTGTGTGTGTGTGTGTGTGTGTGTGTGTGTGTGTGTATGTGGCCTGGCTTTGAATTCAGTATTCCCCTGCCTCATCCTCTTAAGCACTGTCCTGCTGGTGTGCAGCCCCATGGCTGGTCTCAGCACCTCACCAGTTTATTGCAATCTTCTTTGCCTTCTCCTATTGTTTTTTTCCTTCCTTCCCAACAACAACAGAAGATGTAGCATGTGGAAAAGAAAACAAATTCTCTAGAGAAATAAACCTATTTTTTTTACTTCATTTTATTTTGTTTTTATCTTGTTGGTCAAAGTCTCACTCTAATCAAGAGTGAACTTGGACTCACAGCTGTCCTTCTGGCTCAGCCTCTCCAGTACTGAGTACAGGGGTCAGTCACCACACCCAGCTAACATCTGAATCTTGACCCTGTCAGGAACGATAAAGGATTATTCAGAGTCCTTGGACTCCAACTCTGTCTGTGGACTGGGAATGGACATGGTCGTGCTGAGGGTGGGATACAGTAATGCAGCGTCTGCTTCACCTGAGGGTGGGATACAGTAATGCAGTGTCTGCCTCACCAGCATCAACACTGGCAAGCACTGATACTTGTTCACTGGTTGACTCTTTCCATAATCTTCAGTTGTTTCAACTCTTCATTGCCTCATCCTCGTCCTCCCTTCCCTCCTCCTCTTCCTGTCTCTCTCTATAAATCTAATCTTTCCTCTGTATCTCTGGTCCGCTCTTATATTGAAGGCCAATGTCCCATTGCCAATCTTGTTCTAACGAGCAGATTTCAGAAGTAACTAATCATGTCCATCAATTTCTCTTTGCAGTGGATTGCTTGCTGAACAACATCCCAAACTTTTGTTTGACCTGATGCCCATCATATGGATAAGACCAAGTAAATATGTAACAAAATACATTTGAGTTTTACAGAGAATAATGACAGATATTAATTGTTCCCCTTAATAAGTTTTTGCTCAAACCTTTTAGGACTTAATTCAGTTTTTGATTTATAAAAGATGGAATATCTGTGCTATAAATATTTTGTGGCATAATTATTCTGGAAACATCACTCTGTCTCTCTATGCTCTTAGCCTATATAAGATATGCTTTTAAGGGCTGGAAAAATGGTTAAGCAGTTAAAAATGCTTGCCATTTTCCCAGAGGGTACAGTTCAGTTTCCGGCACCCACATCTGACAGCTTGGAGTTTTTAGCTCCAAAGGCTCTGAAATTCTCTTCTGGCCTGCTGGTAGCTCTAGCTCAAGGAGACTTAACACCCTATTCTGGTTTCAGTAGGCACAAGTGCACACATGGCACCCATACACGTAGACACACACACATCAGACATAAGTAAAAAATAACCATCTTTTTAAGATACTGCCTTGTTTGTTCTATTTTGTTTTACCCTTAGAGGAGGCGCTTGCTTTTCGTGCCATGCTCATCTTTATTTCCTTTAAAAAAAAAATTGTTTGTTTTGTTGGTTTGTTTTGTTTTTCTTTTTTGCTTGGTTTGGATTGGTTTGGTTTGGTTTTTTGATACAGGGTTTCTCTGTGTGGCTCTGACTGCCCTGGAACTCCCTTTGTCGACCAGGCTGGCCTCGAACTCACATCTGCCTGACTCGCCTCCCAAGTGCTGGGCTTAAAAGTCAGTGTTTTTCTTTTTTTTTTTTTTTCAACCCTAGAAACATATAATTTATTGGTTTGTAGAAGAAATATCACTCAAATCATGTGTCTAATGAATTAAGACTGAAGATAGACTCACTCTAGGAACAAGAGATTAGAATCAGAGAAAAAAGACATTTTATAATTTTGTCTAGTTATAAAGAATCACAAAATTTTTTAAAGAAATAAATAATTCTGTGTTTTACCATTGCAAGATTCAGTTTAGACAGAGATTTAGTTAAGTGAATTCACACTTAAAAAATCATGGACTTTATTGTAACATTTGTAAATTTAATAATAAAATTTGTATTTCATCATTAAGTATTAACAATTGATAATTTGTATTCACATATATAATGTGGAATATGTACAAAATGAGTTTTAACTACTAAGTTTAACTCTGCATTATAGAGAATTTAAATCTTTGTGATTTTGCAGACGTAGTTCAGAAAACCCAGTGTATTTTAAGCAGTAATACCATACCATATTCTAACTAAGAGACGCAATATTAACCACAAATAGAACATAGAATAATAAAAAGCAGAGCAATTTAGATGTGGGTTTTAGTTGGGAGAAATAATGCTTAAATTTTATAACAACATCTCACAACATTTCTTAAATTTTTGTTGAATTACTTTTGTCCCTTTCTTAAACTTGTGAGTTACTTAAAATTTTTCATTGAAATATTTATACAGACAGGAGCTTCACAGTTGTTTGTTAAACTAACTAACTTGTGTGGGGCCGTGTGACTGTGCACAAGAGTATCGATCGGTCAAGTAAGAAAATGACAAGTACATAGATCCTAAGGTTCTTATTCTTAGAAAACAGGTTCTAAGAAAGGAAAGATGTTGGTGTTGATATTGTTGTCTAAAGATAATCAATGAATATAGTAAGAAATCTAAATGTCAACTGAATGGACAATTAAATTCATAAATAAATTGAGCAGACAGACAGACAGAATTTTTGTACATTGCAGATTCAGCTAACAAGAAATCTTGCAGTGAAAATCAAGCAATCTAGAGCACAGGCTTAGGCTGTTTACTGAATTATACATTCCAAGAACCCTGACTTATACTTGTCAAATTATTATAGAAAACCATTCTTCAAAAGTTATTTAAAAAGGAGGGATTGTGTATGTTGAAAATAATGGCTCATTTTTGGAAGTTGTTACATATACATACACACGTGTGTGTGTGTGTGTGTGTGTGTGTGTGTGTGTGTGTGTGTGTTAAGTAGATTGATGGTCAAATAGATAGATAATAGACAGGTAATAGACATTATATATACATATATATGCATATATAATGTGCAATTATATATACATATATATGTACACACAATGTGCATATTTACATACACACAGATAACAAAAGAATAGACAAAGATTATTGACAGATAGACCCACATGCTCACACAACACACATACACACACACAGAGCAAAAAAAAACAAAAAAAAAAATTCAAAAAACCTCAACCAACCATCTCAATTTGATTATTCAATTATTTTGTAAACTAATATTTCTAGTCAGTGTTTTTTCTAAAAGTAAACTAATAATAATAATAATGAGGCTCATTCTAATTTTTCTAATTTTTAAAAGTTATTTTTAGTTTTACCTTTTTGAAATGCTGTGACAGGCCTAGTGCCTCACACATGAGGCAAGTGACCCACCACTGAGTTACACCCAACTTTCTTAGTCTTAAATAACAGTGGATAAACATTCACAATTACCTACAGTCACCACCCAACCTATGAAAACCTTTCCTATTAATGGGATTCAACTATGACAAGGGCGGCTTTTCATTTAGAAAATCTCCTAACACCTTAGATCTGGCTTCTGGGAGTTGTACATAGGGTATGTTGTGAGTTTACAGGAGTTGGCATATTTTCCTTATTAGAAGCCGCGCCTTCTGGTTGGCATGTTAACGCTGGCTGGCAGGTAGCGCTGCTTCACACCTTCGTGGACACTGGCCTTCTCGGCATTTGCCTCACTTGTAATTCAAGATGTCCAGTGCAGTTGAAGAGTCCTATTAGAGTTCTAAGTAGTTCCTCCCTAGGTCTCCTCTATCCCACACTCTGACTTCTCCAACTTGTCCCCCTTTCCCTTCTCTCTGTATCCTCTCCTGAGGTTTTTCATGACTGCCAAGAGATCAAAACTGTCTTTCTAAGATTTTTATGGGGTGGAGAGATGGCTCAGCAGTTAAGAGCACTTGCTGCTCTTCCAGAGGACTCAAATTATCTACTCTGCACCCATGGGTGGCTTACAACTGCCTGTCACTCCAGTTCCAGGGGATCCAGGGTCCTCGTCTGGACTCTGTGGGAAGCTGAACTTTCTCCCACAAAGATACACACATATACACATAATTATTTTAAAAAGTTGTAGTGTGTGCTTGTCTTTGTGTGGTGTAGCATATCTCCTGGATCTGAAGCTACAGGAGGTTGTAAGCTGCCAGATGCAGGTGCTGGAAACTGAACTGGGGTCTCTGGGACAGCAGGCAGTGTCTTAGCCGCGGAGCCATTTCTCCAGTCCCAAAAGAGAACAAAATCTTACAGTCAACTCCTGATTTATACCCTAGACTCATGCACCACATGAAAGGGCTTGCCTCCACATAGCCACTGTTTGTATTTAAGTTTAAATCTTCCAGATATCACACTCAAGATCTTGGCATTCTATTACAAGGTAAACAGTTGTTCTTTTAGAAACAGGCTCTTGCCTCTTTCTTTAATGACTATGTTTCTCTCTCTTTACTTTTTCAAGATCTGAAGACTGAGATTGTGAAGACAGATGCCTATGTCTGTCCCCTCTACAAGACGAGTGAACGTAAAGGAACTCTCTCCACTACAGGACATTCTACCAACTTTGTCATCGCAATGTTGTTAAAGACAGACCAGCCTGCTCACCACTGGATCAAGCGTGGGGTGGCTTTGCTCTGTCAGTTGGATAACTAAGTTGAACGAGTTTAGAAATATCTGATCATTTTTTTTAATTTTTCACCTACTTAAAAAAAAAAATTCCCCAACTGAATTTTGTGGTGTCATTCTTTGAACTTGTCTTTGCCGCATTTGGTCTGATGCTTCCCCCTTAGTTACAAAAGTCCTATAAACAGATTCCTTTGTGAGTTTAGCTGGACACCTTCAGAGAGAATGTGAAACAAAGTGTTACTTTGAAGTGTATGGAAATCTTTATAGATTTCATTTAGTTTCTTAAAGCTTGATAAAACAGAGAAAGATTTGGACATTAGGTGGGTGTAGTTGAGTTTATATTAGAGGGTGTATCCTTCACTGGGGCTGTCCCATCTTCAACTCCAGATATTACATATGTTCTTCTTGGCTACTTGAAGTCACTTGCAAGGACAAGCAAACACTTAAAAGCATGGTGAGGAAAATATTAAGGCAAAGAGGCAAAACCTGTATCTCGTACTTCTAAGATATTATTTTAATTTCTCCAAGTACCCTTGTAACTAACAAGGAAGTGAAGTGACATGGCAAATTGGGCTGGTGGTTAGTACAGCTCCCATGGCTACAGTGGCATCCTTCCTCTTGGCATTTCATTCTTCATTGGAAATGTCAAGTATTCTAATTATTTAAAGACTTTTCATTTTGTTTTATTACTAGTAGTATTATTAGTGTGTGTGTGTGTGTGTGTGTGTGTGTGTGTGTGTGTCTATGTACAGAAAGAGGCGGGGAAAGAAGGGAGGGAAAATGAAAGGAAGGGAAGGAGGGAGGGAGAGACAAAGACATGGGAGAGTGTGCATGCCACAGTGTGTGTGTGTGTGTGTGTGTGTGTGTGTGTGTGTGTGTCAGAAAACAGCCTTTCGGAGCTAATACTTTGCTTCCTCCTGGGGACTGAAACTCAGGTCATGAAGTTTGCACACCAACCACCCTTACCCTCTGAACCATCTTGGTGATTCCATCTCTTCTTTGTTGTTGTTAATACTTGATGTTCTTATTACTTAGTATGCACTGATAATATTATCATACACTGAGAATTTATAAATATTTCAAAAAATAAAAATGTAGTCAAAATTGTATTATGTTGTGGGGCTAGGGAGATCACTCAGTTGGTAAAGTGCTTGTCACTCAGGCATGAGAACCTGAGTTCAGTCCCCAGAACACTTACCCGTAATCTAGATTGGGAGCTGGAGAGGTGCCTCAGCAGTTAGGTATCCTGCTTTCGCAGAAGGCCTGAGATCAGTTCTCGGTGCCCACATCAGGTGGCACACGACTGCCATAACTCTGGCCCTCCAGGGATCCAATGCTCTGTGGACAGCTTGTTCACGTGCAGAAGCCCACAGAGATAAGCAAATATACACATAATTTAAAATACTTTTTCAAGTTTTTAAAGACATGACTGTAGTGACACGCACTTTGTAATTCCAGGGCTGGGAAATCGGAGACAAGTAGATCCCTGAACTCACTGGCCAGTCTGTAGAACTAGCAAGTCCTGGGTCTTTGTGAACGCGAAGGTGGCTGGAAACGAGGCTCAGCGGTTAACAGTGTTTTCCGTCTTGCAGAGGAACTGGGTGCGGTTCTCAGTGCTCACACCAGGTGGCTCAGAACCACCTGGAACTCCAGTTCTAGGGCATCCATTGTAGGACCTTAATGGCCCAGGATTAAAGGAGGAAGGGTTGAGGAGAACTTCAACCCAGGATACCTCAGATGAGAACAGCAGTTGCTG
This sequence comes from Rhabdomys pumilio, assembly GCA_030674055.1. Lineage (NCBI taxonomy): Eukaryota > Metazoa > Chordata > Mammalia > Rodentia > Muridae > Rhabdomys > Rhabdomys pumilio. Next base: position 184,222,903 of record JANHMN010000001.1, on the reverse strand, counting down.
GCTCCCTTCGCTTTCCCAACCTGGCACCAGAAAGCTGGCTCCCCCACCATTAACCCTTGTAAGAATTTATCACCCTGCCAATCATCAGGCCTCAATGTTTGTTTGACCTTATAAGGGTTTTACCCCTTAGATCCCCTAACCTCTGAGTATGCAGATGTCCTGGCCAATTGTACAGGGTCACACAGACATTGCCCCAAAGACCCTGGCCGCCTCCTCAGGGGCATAAATACCCCCCCCCCCAATAAACAAACTAGTCTTTGAAGCTGTTCCTAAGTGTGTGTATTCTTCCTCAAGAACTCACCTTCTACCAAGGCCCTGCATTGATTGCATCCACCCAGCCTGGCTAAGCTTCCTTCCAGTTGGCTATCCCAAGGGGGAGAAGTAGACTGAGCAGCAATCCGTCACCCTCTTCTGGCCTCCAAAGGCACCTACGTACACATGGTACACACATACATGCAGGCACATACACACCAAACAAAAATCTTTTAACAGGCTTTCGAGGAATAACACTTAAGGTCGATGTCTGGCCTCCACAGGTTGTACATGCATGTGTGCAATGCCTACACACACACACACACACACACACACACACACACACACACACTTTAAAAGTAAGTTCTGGGGGGTGGGGCGGCTGCAGAAGCTGGAGCAAGGCTGCTGAATTCAGCGCCCCAGCAGGATTCAGCGCCCCGCATCCTCTATAGGCAGGTCCTGGCCCCACTGCCAGGGCAGGGAGCCCTGGGCCTCTTGGACTCCCACGTACAGTTGGGGGGAAAGGGGGGCGGGGTATGCACAGTTGGAGACCCGGCCACCTCCACAATGTCCAAGGCCAAGAATGCTAAGAAGCTGAGCCATGCGGTGGTGGAGTACCACGGGAAGAATAACCAAGTGCTGCGAATTGGAAATGGTTCTACAATTGTCCATGCTGTGCAGTGAATAGCTGAAAGAGTGAAGCAAGAGAATCTGGACCTCATCTGCTTCCCTACATCTTTCCAGGCCAGGCAGCTCATCTTGCAGTTTGGTTTAACCCTCAGTGACTTGGGTCAACACCCAGAGACTGACCATGCCATCGACGGTACTGATGAAGTGGATGCTGAACTCCATCTCATCAAGGGTGGGGGAGGCCGCCCCAGGAGAAGATGGGGGGGTGGGGCTTATGCCGGTAGCTTCATTGCTTTGACCCCGCTGTTGGAAGCCCCTGGTGGAAAAGCGCCTGCTGGCAGCGCACAGCATTGTCTGAAATGTGAAGCACTCACCTTTTGTTGTTTGAATGGTTTTCTTTATGTTAATATTGTTCTATTCCTTCAATAACCCTTGTATGATTTGGTATCTGAAGCTGTCACTTCTTTGTGATGTTTGAAGGTTGAAATAAACATTACTGCGCCATTAAGAAAAAAAGGTTCTGATATGATGTGGTTCCTCCCTAGGATTCGAAAGGCACTTAAGGCTGCAGTTGTACAGCTCAGGGAATATGTAGGCGTGGATACACCATGAATCTGTGGGACAGTCCATTGTTTTAATGGTATTGGGATTTAATCTTGAGTCTCATGCATGCTGGGCAAGCACTCTGCCACTGACCAGTATAGCTCCCGCCCACTTTTTTATTTTGAGGAAGGGCCTCATTAAGTTACCCAGGCTAGCTAAGAACTCACCCTGTAGCCCAGACAGGTCTTGAACCAGGGTTCTTCCTGCCTCAGCCTTCCCAGTAGCTGGGGTTACAGGCCAGTGCTATTAGGATTAGAAGATAAGTCACTTTTGATAATGCCCTCAGAGCAAAATTGTTGGTTACTCTTAATTAAGAAGATCTGTTTTCCAGTGGCCATGTCCCTAAGTCTTAAGAACATGAATTCTTTTTCACGGTCAACACTCAGCAAATACTTTCTATTTCCCAAAGAGAATGAAATCTTTTAAACTTGATGAATCTAGCAATGAAGAAAAGAGGTCACATTTCCAAACAGCACAAGCCCACATGTGAAAAACAGGGAGAACATGCCAAACTGTCTTATGATCAAGTATTTATAGTAAAGCTATTTATACTGGTCTGCAGAGGGAAGTGGAGATCCAGCCACACCTGCAACATGGGGACTTCAGATCAGCCCTAGAGGATATGAAAAAAGGTAAAAAGTAGTCTTTGGAGCCTATTCTATATCAAAACAGTAATGTACTTTATAAATAATTTAGATTTTGACTAATACAGTGGCTGTTTTGAATTTTGTAGTGTATCTATTCCCATAGCACGGTCACTGTCAGTGCTTACTAGATAAGACAGAATTTTTAGCACATTTACTGTGTATAGGAAAGACCATCTTTTGAGTGCTATAATAATTGAGAAAAAACTCACCAGCTATTTCTAAAATAAATCAATAATAAACACTTTCAATATTGCAAAAATGACCTGGGCTTTTTTTTCTTAGTTCCTTTAAAAGTTTCATAATTATTTATTTACATATAGGGTTTTTGTTTTTTACATTATTTACATACATCTTTGCTTTACATTTTGAAGTTAGCTGGCAGATGAATTTTAGTATGGCATTTTCATACATGTGTGTCATTATATTCTGTCCCCTGCCTCTCTGGCTGAGCCCCTTCCTTGTGTAGTTCCTCTTTTGGCTTTCATATCATATGTATCCCATCGCTCTTTTCTCCTTCCTCCTCTAAGACCATTTCCTCTGTGGTACCCCTTTTACTTTTATGTTACCTGTGTATGCACACATGTGTGCGTGTGCGTGTGAAGGGAAGAGGCTGATGTGGGGTGTGTACTCTATTGTACTCCACCTTATTTTTAAATTTTCTTTATTCTTGGCATTTTTATAGATGCATATAATGAGAATCGGTCGTCTGTTTCCCACAACATGCCCACATGCCCTCCTCCCAGCTTCATGTCAAGTCTAGCGGGGTCTCTCTCTCTCTCTCTCTCTCTCTCTCTCTCTCTGTGTGTGTGTGTGTGTGTGTGTGTGTGTGTGTGTGTGTGTCTGGGGCAGGGGTGAGGCCATCCACTGAAGCTTGGGAATCCTATCAGAAGTCACATCTTTAAAAAAAAAAAAGATTTCTACTCCCTAGAAAATATCAGCTGCCATCGTTCTGCAGTGAGGGATGGGACCTAGAACTCATCTGTTCCACCTATGATGGAATTTGGTGGCTTTGATCTTGTGCAGTCTCTTGCAGGTTACTCTTAGTGCTGTGAATTCTTGCATGTGGCATTGTGAAAGCTAGCCAGCAAGGATGAATATTACTAGTTGGTTTGAGATTGATTTTTTTGTTGGTTTTTTTTTGCTATTGTTTGTTTTGTTTTGTTTTGTTTTTTACTGCAGTGAAAGTCCTATCTTAGAGTTTTGTCCTGTAGTTATTGTGAATGAACAGGGTCAATGGCAAGCGCCTGTGTTCTTTCGGGGACCACAGAGGACCACCCCACCTTAGTTTTTGATACTGGGTCCCTCACTAAACCCTGTGCTCACCAATTTAGACTGGCTGACTAGGAAGCTGCAGGAATCTAGCTATCTCTAGCCCTGTCCCCTGGATACTATGCTTAGAGGTGTATGCTGCTACACATGGCTTTATACATGGGTGCTGGGATGCAAACTTAGGTCCATGTTTGTTTACTAGCTAAGCCCTATCTCCTCAGCTCCACAAAGCAGTTTTCACTTGTATTTCCCTAATGGCTAAGGAAGTTGATATTTGCCCAGCTTGAGAGAGATTCATCGAGGACCTAGGGAGGGGGTGAAAGAATGAAGGGACAAGAGACACAAAGGAGAGCAAGTCAAGGGTTCTGATCAAGCTCTCAAATTTTATTATCAGGCGGCAGGTTATACAGGCATAGCAAAGGGAAGGTTAGGCAAGGATCATTACTTAAGGCCATTCCACTATCGTAACAGGCTTCTGGAAAATACCAGACATTCTTTCAATTCTGCAAACGTCCTTTCTCACTTAACCTTGTACTTTAACTGACTAGGTTTTCCAGAAAAGCAGGTAATTTCCTGGGTTTGGCTCCCGGCAGATATTAACTGACCATTTTCATTTGGTTTGTTTTTGTTTTGTAAATAATATTTTACTTATTCTTTAAATTCTTCATATTTCTAATTAAAGATATTCAAGTATTCTTTAACATTTATATAAGCTATCTTGATATCCATCTAGCACTATTTCAATCCCTCCTAGTACCTTCTCCTCTGTCTCCTGCCCCAGAAGCTTCATCTCCTCTAGTTTGTTATCAAAACCCACCAGGACCCAGTCAGTCCTGCCCATCTATGTCCATGGATGTGGGCCCACCCCCTGCAGCAGGAGCAATCTACCAGAAGTGGCATCTCTAAAAGAGAGTAACTTTCCCTCCCTGTACTAGACGCAGGAGGTCACAGGGCCTCTCCTGCCTGTGCTGGCATTTAGACCGGTTTCATTTCATGTAGATCTCGTGCTAGAACCATAGATGCTGTGCACTGATGTGTACAAGAACCGTACCACGTCCACAGTTGTCACTTACAACCCCCTCCCCATCTGGCTGCTTTTATGTCCTCCCTGCCCCTCCTTCCTCGCTGTTTCTTGAAAGGGAATGTTGACCTATGACCCACCCATAGCTGACCACTCACAATTACTTAACCCACACTTAGCCATTTGTGAGTCTTCATATTAACCACCACTCATTGCAAATAGGAGCTTCTGTAGCCAAGATTAGAGCAGCAGAAATCTATGGCAACAAACATACTTAGAAAGCAGTTTGACAGCATGTCCATTTAGTAAAACAGCAATGGTAGGCTCCCCGCGAGGACCCATAATCTGTGCCATCAAGCGAGATGACCAAAATGACAGCACGAAGCCTGAATTCCTTCTTGTGGCGAGGGCATCATAGCCAATCAGTAAGCAGCTAGTTCTCGCACTCCTGGGAACATCTTCCTAAACATGTTGTCACTGTGCGTGATCTTTCCTCCTCCAGAAGCCTGCATAACACCATCTGCACTACGTAATCAGTGTACTCGCCATCTTAAACTCTCCTTGGATGACTGTGTACACACTTCATTAGCCACTTATTAGCCAGATCATTTGAGGGGTTGGGTATTTAATTTCTGCAGTTCTTTATACATTTTAGGCATTAATCTCTGGAATATTGTTGGCAATGATTTATGTTCTAAGTCTCATATGAAAGGAAGATTTCCTTTAATAAGCTTTAAATAAATGTCTATTTACAGAAACTTTTAATGTATGCTGACTCTATGGCAACCCAAAAAATTCTTAAAATCACAGGGAATTTTTAAATGTATATTTTGTTTTAAAAATTTGTATTTTCTTTATTCATCAATCCTATCAAGTTTCCAGTCTTCTAAATGTCATCTATATTTTTAAGCAGTTGAAAAAGCCTTTTCACAACTGGAAAAAATATTTTAATTCCTTCTGACTTGAAAATCAACCTATCCAAGCTTCACATGGATCAGCACAGCAGTGACGATGACACGGATGCAGACTTTGACACCCAGCTCATCATCCAACAGAGTCTGCTGGATATTTACAAGCCAGGAATAACTCAGCACACTCCAGAAGAGGAGAGGGGATGTCTTTCTCACTGGCAGTGAGTATTAAGGAGTATTCAGGAGTTGAGAGGAGTCATGATCTTAACACTAATGTCACAAGAACAGAAGGGAAAGTCAGACAGAAGACACGGAGTTGTCTTCTTTCACTTTTTCAGTAGTGGTTGGAACTGAACCCAAGGCCACATGAATGTAAGGCATGCACTGAGCTACATTTCCCGGAGAGTAACTGTAACTTAAGTGTGTATAAGATATGATGCCCAAATGTACAGGAAAAAAAAAAAACTCGGAGAGAATCAAGAATTTATTAAGGGGGCTGGAGAGATGGCTTGGTGGTTAAGAACACTGACTGCTCCTCTAGAGGTCCTGAGTTCAGTTCCCGGCAACCACACAGTGGCTCCCAACCATCTATGCTGGGATGTGATGGCCTCTCTGGCCTGCAGGTGTACATGCAGGCAGAAACTGTATAGATAATAAATAAAAACAAATCTTTAAAGATGAAAAGTTTGCTGGAGGACAACATCTAAGTGAGAAGACAGTCACTGAAACTGAGGGAGGAGTGAACCCAGTCTCTGCAGGGCCGGGGAGGGCCACTCACAACTGTCTGTAGATTCTAAGTTAGGTGGGAATCTAAGTGGGACACATAGACGAGGAGGAGTCCAGTCTTCATCTACTCAGATCTAGAGGAGGGATGCTAACCTCAGAAAAGACTAAAACCTGGGTGGACTACAGTACAAACAGTCACCAGGTCTCTAAACGATGTGAAGAAACTCTGTCACCTGGGTATGAACAGTGGACAGTCAAGCACAGTCAGCTGCATGCTCTCTAATCACCAACACTGGCACATGAGGTTGAAACCAGTTTTTTCCACCTGGGGTGACTAGCCCAGTTTGGTTGGCATGGCAACCTCTTCAGGTGATAAAGGATGTATTTTAACCTTACATGACCTTACAATTAAGTATGGAAATGACAGATTACATCAAACCTATAGGATTTTTACAGATTTGTTTTGTATTTTGGACGTCTGTGTCTGGTGTGACGTATGCTTGTGAGTGCAGGTGTCTACGGAAGCCCTGGAGCTGGACTCATGGGTGAGGGTGAACTGCCCAGTGTGGGTGCTAGGGACCAAACTTGGGTCCTCTGCAGGAGCATCAGTGAGCCATAGCTCCAGCATCCGCAGCACTTTCTAAACGTAACAAACTCGTGGTGTGATCACAATAAGCCATGTACTTCATAACTATTAACTCACTTAAACATAAACCTCGTTACTTCCCTATGGGGAGGTGCTGTTATTTTTTCCATTTAGAAATAAGGAAACTAGGCCGGGCGGTGGTGGCGCACGCCTTTAATTCCAGCACTTGGGAGTTGGGAGGCAGAGGCAGGCGGATTTTTGAGTTCGAGGCCAGCCTGGTCTACAGAGTGAGTTCCAGGACAGCCCGGGCTACACAGAGAAACACTGTCTCGGGGAAAAAAAAAAAAAAAAAAGAAAGAAAGAAATAAGGAAACTGAAGCACAGGAGAGTAACTCACTCAAGCTCACTCAGATAATGAAAGTTCTGGTGACCTGACACAAACTGTGCTCTTTTTACCACACTGTCCCACACCTTGGGGCTTACTTTAGGTTGATGATTAAAATAATACTTAAATGTTTAATGTTTTATGAAGAAATCAGACTTGTTGTCTTGTCCTATGATTTTGAATTTAAAATGCTCCACCAAGTAACTGATTTTGAATTAATAATTTTAGTCTGAGAAGTGAAAGAGATTTTGAATAAGTACAGCATGGGAATGTGTCATGGAAATTGAGATTGTAGTCATTACATAAATTTATTAAACTTCAAATACCTAGGAAAGATTGCTGGTTGAAGAAATCTAGAGTGGGGGCTGGACAAAGTGTTTGCTGGATAAACATGAGATCCCGAGTTTATATCCCCAGAACCCACATGGTATACCGCAAGACATGGCGGTATATGTCTGTAACCTCAGTGCTTTGGGAAAACAGAGACAGGTTGGTACTAAGCATATTAGCCAGCCAACAGCCAATCTGGCTGAGCTGATGAGATCCAGGTGAGAGACCACATCTCATAAAAAATACGGAGAATGAGTGAAAGAAGTCACCAGATGCTGACCTCTGGTCTTCTTGTGATGATTATTCATGTACACATGTGAAAACACACACACACACACACACACACAAAGGAGAATCCAGAACCAAAGAACTCTAAGGTAATGGATTTGTGCTCTTGTAAGTCAGTAAGACTGCAGTTGTTTCTTATAGAACCTACAGACACTAACACAGCACCCAGCCTATTAACACAGACTCAATTGGCCACATTGTAAACAAGACACAGTGTCTAAGAAAATTCATTCTCTCCCACCTAGACTCATTGAGAAATCGGAGAAAATAATCTAGGGTTTATATATTGAATTCAGGCACAGTGACACATGCCCACGGTCCCTGCAGAGGCAGAAATAAGGCAGGGAAATGAAGCAGCCCTGGGCTCCACAGAGAGACCCCATCTCAACATTTAAAATTCCATATACAAAGCTTTAATGGTTAGATATCTTCATAAAAGTATAATTTAAACTGTTACTGTTTCCTGAGAGAAAATTCCGATTCTGGGGACATTTTAAAGTTCACACTCTGGTTATGTATTTTTTAGCAATGCTTTTTTTTATAAATCATAGAGTAGCTATCAGTTTTTCCATGTTGTACAATGATACTTCAGTGTCAGACAGGTTGGAGTAAGCTCAGCAACATTTACTGACAGCGTATACTGTGTTCCAGGCTCCCGTGGACTTGTTTCCTTGCCTCCCAAGAGCTGTAGCTAATAAGGGATGGAAGGTGTGGAGAGGCAGTTCCCTATAATGTAGTGAGGAACAATATACTACAGTTTACAAATGGACTCTCTCTCTCTCTCTCTCCCCACACACACACACGTGCTCATGCGCAATCGTGTGTGTGTGTGTGTGTGTGTGTGTGTGTGTGTGTGTGTGTGTACACATGGGCATGTGAGCATGTACACTGGATCAAACCCAAGGTGGTGTGCATGCACTATGCAAGCATGCTAACACTACACTCTTCACCCACCTTTGTAGCAAGTGACTCTATTAGGCCTCCTTGGTTGTTTCGCACTGGAGCTCACTCCTGAGTGCCTGCTGCTGCCTTGGGTTCCAATCAGAAACATTAGATTTATAATTGCCTTTTCTATTCTGTGCAGATCCCACTCCTTCTCAAGTGATGATTATAAGAAGATAGTTGAAGCAATCGAGACAGTTAAGTACTCTTTCTATTCCCTGTCCAGTTTGTGTCGAGGTACAGTAGTGATGGCATTTCCTTCCAAAAGCATGGAAACAGGTTCTACTGCAGACTGGGCATTTGGGAGATCCGGAGTCTGAAGTAGTCTTTTCTGGGAGAAAATACTTCAGCGTAACTTATCAAAGAATGCCAGAGTTCCTGCATAAACAGAGTTAGGAGTGTCCCTGGGCCTGGGTGGGGAGGAATGCTATGTGCTGAGCTTCAGACCGTCCTATGACATTGAAACTTGTCTTTTGTTGAAGACGGTGCTTGGTTTCTGCTTTCACACTGGCTTTGGCGGTGGGCTTCAGAAGCAGTGCGGCTCCTGTGCGCCAAATGTGAATCTGTTTTGTTTGCCTTGTCACTAGGTAAGGAAGATGCATTGGCACACTTTGCCAAGTACCATCCTGCCTTTGATGAAGGCAACGGGAATGGCTGGCTTCCTCTGCACAGGGCAGCCGTGCAGTTAAACAAGAACATCTTAGAAATTACCCTGGACGGTAAACTCCCTTTGACCCCTCTGGATGCTTCTGAGAAATAAGTTTATTTCTGCATCTTAACCTGTGTGATGTGATGTATTTATTTCAGCTTCCAAACCCAGTACGTGGGAACAAACCACCCGTAACGGTGAAACACCACTTTTTTTGGCTGTCAGCAGTAGCCTCCTGGAAAATGCCCATTTTCTCCTTCTCAATGGCTGCAATCCAAATGCTAAGGATTTTGAAGGCAATTCTCCTCTTCTTACTGGTAAATGCACACATTGTCTTTCAATAACGCCTACAAGTTTTTCCTTTCGATAATGACAATTTGGTCCCCACTGATCAGACACTGAAACCAGCTCTCTAGCGTGGATATAGCTGGGTGTGGTGACTTTCACTTATAAGCAAGCATTCTTGACTTTGAGGCCAGTCTGGGTCACACAGTGAGTTAAAAGCTACCACTTTGAAGACGTGTCCCAAGGAAGAAAAATTTAAGACAGAAAAATCCTCTGAGTAAGAACAAAGATAGTTGGGAAAGGTAAAGAATTCTCATCTGGCCCTTTAACTCAGCACAAATGCAATTCTTACCAGCATAGGGCTCCCTGCCCACTGTCTCACTGGGTTCCAAGTCTTTCCATTCGTAGAAAACCAACACTGAGCCCAAGAGCCTCTTCGGAGAAGGCTGGGTACAACTACAGAGCGGTACCCCACAGGATGTACAAGAACTGGGGGTCAGTTCCACCCTCTCGAAACCTCGGATAGCTATGGATAAGTGTGTGTAAAGTTCACATGTTAAAAACAACAAGCACACATTAAACTCTGAAGACTCTCACGCGGATTCCTCTCAGGAACTCCTCCTTCTCCTCACCCTCTGCCTGCAGAGCTGTGCACCTCCAGACCTGCACCTGTCTTGTTTGTTTTAGTTATTGTTGCTATCTGCTTAGCCCTTTTAATTTCAAAGAGCCTCTGGGAGTATTCTGTACTCCACACCTTGGAAACCAGTTCCAAACCCTCACTTCCTGTGAGCAACGCCATTCTCCTATGCATATGTAAATTGCGTCGTAGTCAGCCACCTGTTTGCTGAGACACTCTGTTGCTGTTAGGGTTTTCCTTCTCAGCCGTTACAAGTGTCTTAAGACTCAGAGCCTAGCGTTTAGGGTTTTTATTGAAATATATGAAATTCTCTTTTATAAAAGATGGTTTAGAAAAACAATTCCCAAAATAGAATTAACATGTAAATAAATCTTGTCACCACGACTCCATGTCACAGGTGAAGAAGCAACTTTAATACACAGCAGTGTCAAGTTTAGGCTTGCCTCAGCAGCTCTGTCCTTCTGAAGCATTTTGAGATGATTCACATTTATTTCTTTTCCTTTTTATAATATTTTTACATCTATTTATTCACTGGGTGTGTGTGGGGGGGGGGGTGGCAGTACACGTGCCATGGCACACGTGTGGAGGTCATATGACAACTTGCAGAAATTGGTTTTGTCCTCCTGCCATGCGCGGCCCAGAGGTGGAATACAGCTCGTCAGGCATGGCAGCAAGAGCCCAGGCTGCCTCACTGGCTCTTTTCTTTCATTCTTAAAATATTTTAAAAAGTTAGCACAGATTATTTACAAAGAACCCTGAGCGTCCCTGTAACGTCCCTGCACAGTGAAAGG
>JANHMN010000001.1:184181351-184211941 GCA_030674055.1 Rhabdomys pumilio | reverse complement strand
AGGGTTGCTTAAAGAAACATGGGTGGGAGGGTGTTTACAGGAGCTGGACAACTTGCTCTCTCACTGAAGAAATGGCCTCTCGATCCTCCAGTAATCATTAACTGCCTAAGGGTCCCCTGGGGGGGGGGGTGAGCTTCTCCACTAAGCTCCCATTTTCTTGAGAAAATCAAGTTGATAACTTGAAATTTGTCTCAATCATGTAAAATCCCAGTAGCCGGTAGCTGCTCACAGCTTACAAAACCCAAACATGCCACTAATATACAACTGCTAACATCACTTTGTATCTGTGTTGTTTAAAATGTGCTTCCTAAACATCGAATGCTGGAGCATGGGGGAGAGGGAGAAAGTTCCTTAAGATGCTGAGGGGGCCACGCAGTAGTGGTGTATGCCTTATACCAGAACTTGGGAGGCAGAGGCAGGTGGATCTCTGTGAGTTCAAGGCCAGCCTGGTCTAGAAATCAAGTCTCAAAAACCCCAAAACCAAAAAAGAAGCTAAAGGCACAAGCTAATATGACACTTACCTCATATTGTCATAATGTTCTCACAATTCCCCAGCTGTTCTGAAGGACTCCTATGACATGGCCACCCTGCTGATCAGCCATGGAGCGGATGTCAATCTTCGATGTGCCAATGAGAGGACAGCTCTCCATGAAGCTGCCAAGCTAGGCAGACAGGACATGGTAAAGCTGATGCTGAGCTCTGGAGCATACCCAGATGCACGGAGCTCCTATGGATTCACACCTCTTGCCCTCGCTGCTCAGGGCGGACACACTGAGATCATGCAACTACTACTGCGGAAAGGCAAGGCTTACCAGATGGTGACTACAGGGTTACTGAGACCCAAGGGTGGGGCTTTAGGGGATTCTTATTGTTGTTTTTAAGAATTCTCTCTCTTTCCCTCTCCCTCCCTCCATCTCCCTCCCTCCTCTCTTTCTCTCTCTCTCTCTCTCTCTCTCTCTCTCTCTCCCTCACTCCCTCCCTCCCTCCCTCCCTCTCTCTCTCTCTCCCTCCCTCCCTCCCTCTCTCTCTCTCTCTCTCTCTCTCTCTCTGTGTTCGTGTGTGTGTGTGTGTGTGTGTGTGTGTGTGTGTGTGTGTGTGTATCATGCCTGCAGGTATGTCCATTTACCATGTGCATGTGAAGAGGCCAGAAAAACGAGTCAGATGCCCTGGAACTGAGTCAGATGCCCTGGAACTAGAGTTAAAACAGTTGTGAGCTGCCATACGGGTACTGGGAAGAGTAGCCAGTGCTCTTAATAACCACTGAGCCAAGTCTCCAGACTCCCCAAGTGTTCCTCTTGATAGAGTGTTTCAAAATAATACAAGTTAACATTTTATTCAGACCAGTGTTTGAGAAAATTGTATGTGGATGTTGGCTATTAAAAATCTTGAACTCATCATGGAGACTGAATTTCTAGTGACATAAATTTTACTAAAATTATGATGCTGCAGATGACTTTTGCTCAATACTCCCTCATCTACTAAGAGGGTTTTAAACTTTTGTGTTGCTTGTCCTTTCCTACAAAGTCTCTGCAACAATATCTCCTCCCTCCCTCGCCCTCCCCCCTCCTTTGTCTCAGCCACATAAACACCCAGTAGACAGTAGCTGCTCACAGCTTACAAACACCAAATCTCTCATTGCTAGCTTGCTAAACAAGTTGCTAAGATAGCAAATTCCTCCTGACTTCTTGGCTTTGAGCTCTCACCCTCTGCTATAGAATGACCAAACTCCAAGCAAAGGGAAGGACAATTCATTCTTCCTGAGTACTCTGTATCCGACAGGCAGTTAGGTGTCTACGGTGCTACATGCAGTCCTTTAAACATGTGAATCCTTTTAACCCTCATCCTGAGCTTGAGGAGTCAGAATTGTTGTGTTTTATAAAAAGGAAAGAGAAGCCAGGGATATGTTTGGTAGAGTGAGGCATCATGGGAAGGGGCGCCTCTGCGGGCCCATGCTGAGACATCCCTTCCCCCTGAGGTACCAACCATAGGACAGATATAGTATGAAATAGAGTTTATTTAGGGCATTGGGAGGGGAACTGAGGGAGTAGAGAGAGGAACACATGGAGAGAGAGAGAGAGGAGGTAGGGGAGTAGGGAGAGAAAGGACAGAGAGGAAAAAGGGGAAGAGAGGGCGGGGGGGGGGGGGGGGGACGACGACAAACAGCCCCTTTTATACTGAGCCAGGCATACCTGGCTGTTACCAAGTAACTATGGGCGGAGCCTAGAAGGAATGTTAACATTCCTCCATTTTGGTTTAATTAAAAAAAAAAAAGATAGTCCCAGCTGCAGCACTTCTTCCAATACACCCACTCCCTTACCACAGCACTGTATTTTAATGATGATCATTCTAGATTGTGGTTTTAACTAGCATGGACACTTGGCTCAGGAAACATAAAGGTCATTGAGATCATTAATGTGTCCAGTGAAACAGTGTATCAATAGCTTTTTTCAAATCTGCTAACTTGCACCCAGATTTAATGAAGTCTCAACAATGTAATCATCTTTTTTCTCCTTTTGTCCTGAAGCTTTATTTTTTATTAATATATAGTCCAGGTCTGCAATACCTGACAATACCCTTATATTACAGATCAGCCCTGTACTTTGTACACTAATTTCTTTTCTATACAGGAAGCAGATCTCCAACAAATGCAGTTGAATTTTAGCCTGATGACTGACACATGTGATCTAAGAAACATCTAAAGTTATTTACTAGAAAATCAAAAAGTAAACACTAGCTCTGTCATCTTTAAGGAAAGGGGTCTCGTCTGTCTCTGTGTCTCTCTGTCTCTCACTTGTTTTGTTGGGGTTTAAACCAAAGTCTTCTGTATTCTAGGCAAGAACTCTGATAATAAACTACATCCCTAGCCTAAGAGTAATCCTTTGCTTAGGATCCCTGATTTAAACACAGAGATGGAGGGAAGACAACAAATCTTAAATCTTTTACCTTCAGATAAACTGGCATTTGTTGGTTAAGCGGGTTGAGGACTCATTTGCCAGTGAGCCAGGTTTTGAAGCCATATCTGACTCTAAATCACACTGTTTTGCCACCCTGTGTGACCACAGTAGCTACGTAGCCCTCACCTTTAATTCCAGCACTTGGGAGGCGGTGGCAGGCAGATCTTTGTGAGTTCGAGGCCAGCCTTGTCTACAGAGCTAGTCCCAGTATAGCCAGGGTTACACAGAAAAACGCTGTCTCGAAAACCAAAAAAGTAAGTAAGCTTGAGTCCGGAGAAGTGCACACAGTCTTAATTGCCTTGCTTGTCTACTAGCTGTGTGCCTTTGGGGAAGTTAACCAGAAATACTGAGTTGCCTCACCTTTAAGTGAGGATATGAGAACCTACTTCTGAGGTTGGTTGTGAAGTTTGGAAATTCTTTGTTTTTATTTATCTTTGATTTTGAGACAGGATCTCTCCATGTAGCTCTTGCTGTCCAGGTGCCTGCCATGCAGACCAGGCTGGCCCCAAACCCAGAGATCCACATATCTCTGCCTCCCAATGCCTAGCTAAGATTTTCTTTTTAATTACACATGTCTCTATGTGTGTATATGCCACAAGTGTGTGTTAAAGAAGGCTAGAAAGATGGCATTGGACCCCCATAGCTGGAATTAAAGGTGGTTGTGAGTCACCCAACCTGGGCACTCGAAACTGTCTTCTGGAAGAGCAGCAAGCATTTTTAACCACTCTCTCTTCAGCCCCAAGCTTAGAAATTTTTACACAGATAAAGGGACCAGGTCATAATGAATACTCAAAAACTGTTTATTGGATTGCTTAATGCATTCCACAAACGAGGTCCTTGTGCAGCCCTTGTGATAAGGAGTCTGTCCTAAACTAAAGGCATGTCCTTCCATTGAGCTGTAAAGATGCTGAGAATGTACTAGGCTTCACCGAGACATCTAACATCAATGCAGACATCTTTCTTCTCTTCCCCTCCCAGTCCCTGCCCTAGATCTAGAGGACACTTACCCTACAACTGACAAACTTATCCTTGTAGCTATCAAAGTTAGAGGCTGGAGAGACGGCTCTGCAGTTATGAGCAATTGTTGCTCTTTCAGAGGACCAGGGTTTGGTTCCCAGTCACAACCATCAGTGACTCTAGTTCCAGAGGATTTGACACCCTCTTCTGACCTCTGTGAGCATGGGATGCACATACATGCGAGGAACACTCATATGCATAATAAATATAAAAATAAAACACCTAGCACCCGTTATAGTAAAGCACTAAGAATCAAAGATGATATAACATATGCTGGCCCCTTTCTCAAGTGCTATCTATATAAACTAGTTAGGGAAGGAAACCATGGGATAAAAGTAGTTTCTAGTGGTTCTGTTGGCTTCCAGAGTAGTTTAATATATCCTTGACATTTGGAACTCCAGTAGGAATACTTGGTAAGAGGCAGCTTTCTTTCTACGCTGGCTTATAAAAGCCACCCTAACCCATAACACACTTGCATGGAGAGTGGCACTAACAAGCAACTATATTTGCCAGGTCTTCTGATGGTATTTTGATGAAAGGAGGCATTTGTCATTTTTAAGTTATTAGAGACTGTTATAGTAAAAGACCCTAATTCTTCCTAGTAAAGTTGAGGACAGGCTGAGCTACTGATGGTTGTGAACCACCATGTGGTTGCTGGGAATCAAACCCTGGTCCTCTGGAAGAGCAACAATTGCTCTTAACTGCTGAGCCCTCTCTCCAGCCCCTAACTGCTTTTCAGCAGACATAGTGGTACATTAAGACAGCTTAAGCTATACAGTGAAAAGAATCTTTGCCTAATAAGACTTTTCTTTTTAGGAGCTGATGTTCACAGTCAGGCCTCTGACTCTTCCTCCATTTTACTTGAAGCTGTTAGAGGAGGGAATCCAGAATCTGTGAGTCTCTTGCTAGAGTATGGAGCTGATGCCAACATTCCTAAAAGTTCAGGCCACCTGCCCATTCATGTGGCAGCTGATAAAGGCCACTTTCTGTAAGTTCAATTCTGTAATTGTAAATAACAGGAAATCATAATAACTAGTTTTGTTGCTGCTGTTGTTTTTTAAGAACTGCTTTGGAAATATGAAAAGCCTTAGGTCTCAGGTGACTGAGCTAATTCAGAGTTTTTAACCTAAAGAAGGATTCTACTAAATTTTACTTGACATCTGAGTTTCTTGATGAAGAAGTTCCCACTTTTGTTAGGAGTCTTAAATACTGCCTGATTTAACATAGCATTCAGTGTAGGGAAAACAGTATCATAAGCAGGTTGACTCTGCACTATAACAACCTGAAGTGCATTTTGAAATTCTTTCTCAGAGCTCTAAAGGTATTGGTCCCAGTCACAGATATCGCAGCCATCAAGAAGAGTGGCATCAGTCCAGTTCACTGCGCAGCAGCTGGGGCGCACCCCCAGTGCCTGGAGCTTCTCATTCAGGCTGGATTTGATGTGAATTTCATGCTGGATCAGAGAATCCGTAAACATTATGACGATCAAAGGAAGTCAGCCTTGTATTTTGCTGTGTCAAATGGTGACCTCTCTTCAGTTAAGCTGCTTCTAAGTGCTGGAGCTCTACCTAATCAAGACCCAGTCAACTGCCTACAGATAGCTCTCAGGATGGGCAACTATGAGCTCATAAGTCTCTTACTGAGACATGGGGCCAACGTCAATTACTATTGCCGAGTCAACCCTTTGCATTTCCCATCAGCACTGCAGTACACATTGAAAGATGAAGTCATGCTCAGAATGCTCCTGAATTATGGCTATGACACTGAACGATGTTTTGACTGTCCTCATGGGGAAAGGGTTCATCGTCTTTGTACTTTTGAAGGCTGGACATCTACAGTTATTAAAGATACTATGGTAAGCTCACAGTACTGGCCGTAGCCTTAGATCTGTAACAACAGACACACGATGTGCCTTTGGGGAAAGCTCATGTTTGGAAGATTCTGATAAAATAACTAAACCCAACAGTGGGAAGATGCGAGAAGTACAGAAACAATTCCGAGGGAAAGGTGACTTCAGTTATAACTATGAGGATGTTTCACAAGTTCAACCCAAAATCCAGGTTTTAAAGAATGGAGACAGTCTTGCATTCTGGCTACTTTTTCTTTGAATGATTTATTTAGCTAAAATGTGTCTAAGTTCTCCATATCTGTGATCACTGGGTTTCTTTGGTTCTCTCTTAGCTCTCAGATCTGATCACCCCGGTTCCTCTGTCCCTCCTGATGAGCAGAAACCCCACAGTACCCCTTCACTTTGCCTTCCCTCCTCCGCCATCTCCCTCACCTTCAACTTCTTCCAGGGCTTTTTAATGGCTTCTTCCAAGTGTCCTCTCCCAAAGGCCCTTCCCTGGTTGCCTTAAGTACATCCCTCTCTCGTCACTCTTATTGTGGAGATTGGTTCTTTTATAGCATTTATCTAGAATTATCATTTTAATTCTTTTGCCCCTCACAGATATATAAGCATCAGCTGCTGTTCATTTGTTCATGGGCTTTTAGGTCTGTGATTAGCATATAATGGATGTTTTATACATACCTGAATTTATATTATCAAAATTTGAAAACAGGATGATGAATGGGAGATTCTGAAACATTTGGATGAAGTACAAGGTTTTATTTTAGGTAATCTGGGTTAGAGTCACTTTGTGCACTGATTTGGCATTTAAACATATACCATCTGGTATTATTTTTTAAACAGTTCATAAAGTATGACTTTAATTCTCATTTGGGCATTTTGTCTAAGGGCTCATAAATTATTTAAAGACAGAAATTGTCATTGTTCAAGCATCAGGATGAGATCTAGGTTATACATAATAGAAAATGCGAATAAATAAATAAATAAATAAATAAATAAATAAATAAATAAATGCGTTAATAAAGTAGCATCTGAGTGGGAAGGCATATATATGGCCCCAGCTACTCAGGAGCCATTACTTAAGGCCAGCTTGAACAACACAAATACTCTATCTCAAAAAAACAAAAATAGGGTTAGCAAGTTGGCTCACCGAGTTAAGGGGCTTGACACCAAGCCTAATGGCCTGAGTTTGATCCCTGGAATCCACAATGGAAGGAGATAACTAACCTTGTAACATTGTCCTCTGACCTCGATACATGCACACGCATGAACACACTCACGCACATATATAAACAAATATTTTTTAAAAGATAAAGTGCCTCATTCTCTTCTCCTGTGGAACCAGAAGTAAGCTTCCAAGCAGACAGTGTCACACCTTCGTGTTTAACAGGAGAAGCACACTCCCACATCCCAGCTGCCCACATGGCTGTCTGTGTCTTGCTTTTCTTTGAGGGTATCTGGGTAGCTGCTCAGACTCCCAGTCACATCTGATGGCTAGAGCTGCCAAAAGGTCACAGCTAGTGGCAGGGCAATCTTGGTTGCAGCAAGCCAAATGTCAAACACACAGAACAATCTGCCACTCACAGCCTCGTGTGAGGTTCCGAGGCCTCACTGAAATCAGGCGACAGTGCTTAGCTCACAACAGCACTTACACTCTGTTCCTCTGCCCAACCACAGTGCTCGGTGCTGATCTTCCTTTGCTTTCTGCTTATTTTCCTTACAGTTTTGTGAAGTCATAACTTTGTCATGGCTACAGCATCTCTCTGGAAAAGTTGTTCGTGTGATGCTAGATTATGTTGATCAAGTTCAAATCTGTTCAAAATTGAAAGCTGTGCTAGAAAAGCAAAAGCTCTGGCCAGAAATACATTTTATCTTGAGTGAGTATCGTTCTCATAGAAAATTCTTTTTTGTTTTTGTTTTTTTTTTTTTTTTTTTTTTTTTTTTTTTGGCTTTTCGAGACAGGGTTTCTCTGTGTAGTCCTGGCTGTCCTGGAACTCACTCTGTAGACCAGGCTGGCCTCAAACTCAGAAATCTGCCTGCCTCTGCCTCCCAAGGGATTTTCAATCTGGAGATTAAAGGTGTGCACCACCACCGCCCGGCCTCATAGAGAATTCTTACCAAAACACTAAGTGTGTTTTTATTTTACTTTTAGAACATTTCTGATTAGAAGAGAATAGTAAAATAGTATTCCTTTAAAATGATGCTATTCATAACCACAATTAATGTGCTTATCATCACTTCCCAGCAAATGAAACCTAGTGACTTTGTGGGCAGGTAGCACATTTCCCCAGTCCACCTAACCTATGGCTATGGAATAATTTACACATGGGAACTGTAGTCATGTGCAGCAGGAGCAGGAGAGAATGCTAAGCTCTAACCTGGAACCGTATTAAGTGACACTCTTCTATATGGATTTGTTTACACAGATCAAATTAATTTTTTCTTATATCTCATTTCTCCTGGGGTGATGTTTGAGCTTTTAACCAACCCCAAGAGACAGGAGGGAGCTGATATTTAAGTACTTGGAGGATTTGAGTCTCACAAGACAGACTCACAAGTGATGTAGTTCTGAAACGGTCTACATAGAAGGCCATGATGAGGACTGAAGAGCTGGTTCCCTTCAGACAGAGATGCCAAATATAAACCTTGTTAACACAGATATCAAATACATTTGCAACTAAACCCTCAGGTCATAAAAAAAAAAAAACAAACCCTAAAGCAATCCTTTCTTTGTCTTAGCCAACCCCCGTTCTCTACAACATTTGTGTCGCCTTAAGATCCGGAAATGTATGGGACGGTTACGTCTGCGCTGCCCTGTCTTCATGTCATTTCTTCCGCTGCCCAATCTCTTAAAAGCTTACGTCCTTTACAAAGAATATGACCTTTTTGGACAAGAAAGTTCTACAGGAACATGGTAATTGATCTCCTCTAGAGGAAAAAGGTATAATCTGCATCATTTTCCTTAACAATTTGCTTGTTGGAAATAATTTTTCTTTTCTTTACTGAGTAATTAAAATCTCAGTGTAGACTACATTGTTTAAAAAGCCATTCTGTGTGGGATATGGCCTATGACCTGTTGTTCAGAAGTTTCAGGAAACTTTAGAATACTATTTGAATTATTGTATACATATAATCAGTGTTCTCGACTACAGACAACTCAGTGAGACACTACTGCAGAAGACACCACACACTTTGGTCGCAGGACACAGAGATATCAAGACTATCTCCTAGCTGGATAGCTTTTCTAGTAGTGCAAGTTGTTAGCTACACAACTAACTGGGGGTGGAATGGAACTCACCACTGCCCACCCAGCTGGGGACTCAGCATACTACACTATCTCACTGCCAGGTAGAATGTGCCCCTGATGCAATCATGGCCAGCCTGCGGCTAATCAACTACACTCTTGATTGGATTTGAGACTCACTCTACATGAAGAAACTCTCGTCTGGTACTATAACCCTGTTTGTGGGTGGGAGCAGGGAACGTTGCTGTTGTTAAGGCCCCAGGCTGCAGAGTCATGAGCCCTAGAAGGGAGCTTACTGATGTTTTGCTAAGTGAACATATCAAACTGTCATACTCATAAATGAGTTATCTCGGCCTTGGACAGAGATCTTTCTTCAGTGGTGTCAATTAAGGCAGAGACTCCTAACTTGTGAAAATATGCAAATAAATAACTGTTGAGTGCTCAGCCTTAAGCAGAACATTGATAATCTCCCCCTCTGAGGCTGAGAGCACATGGCAGGAGCAGAAAATCTGTTACAAGCCAAAGAATTGGGGGCAGGGGGACTATAAAAACTGTACACGACATGGTCATCATGATCTCATGAACTAGACACTGTGGGCAGCCGTACAAGATTGGGCCCACCAACATGCCATCAGTGCCAGAGAGTACTTGCCACACTAGCATGATGACCAGGATTTGACCCCCACTAGCAAGAGAAAACCAACTCCAACAAGTGTCCTCTGATTTCCACATGCACACTATGGTGCTCATACACAAGTACGTGCACACATACACACACACACACACACACACACACTTTCTCTGAATGAATAAAACAAGCTACGGGAAAGGAGAGTCACTTTCTTCAGTGGTGTAACCACTCTAACACTCTTCATACTCCAGTAAGTTAGTTGTATGGGACAGTCACATCAGTCACATCAGCGCTGCCCTGTCTGCAAAGTCATGCAAGCAACCCTAATTACCCAGTGAATTGGATAGATAAGGGAACATATGGCAGGGAAGAAAGGGTCTGACAGGAATGTAAGGGGGATAAGTCGTGGGGTAATGGTAAATATAATCAAAATATATACATGTGAAACTGTCAAAAATAAATTTTAAAAATTTTAATGTAGCTTTGGAACCAGGCATGGTGGTATATGCCTGTAATCCCAGCTCTTGGGAAACAGAGGCAGAAGGATTGAGAAATCAAGATCACCCATGGCTACATGGTGAATCCAAGGAAGTTCCGCCTGTATAAGATGGTCTCAAGAAAAAAAAAAAAAAAAGTAGCTTTGAACATAGCTTCTCAACACTCAGCTAAAACTAAGGTAAAGTTCAAAACCAAAAGTTCATCCAAGTACAGTGGCACGTGTCTAAAATCCAAACCATTCAGGAGGTGAGGTGGGAAGACCTCAAATCAAGGCCATCCTAGGCTACAGGGCAAGACCTTTAGAGCAAATACAAACATCAAGTAACTGAAATACACGAAGTCCTAATAGTGTGCTGATCTTATAGTAAGTGTATAAATGCAATTTTTTTGTGCTTAAGACAACAAATGTCACTTCTGACTACTGTTTTTCAGGTTCTTTTTTTCTTTTTTTCTTTTTGTTTTTTTGAGACAAGGTTTCTCTGTGTAGCCCTGGCTGTCCTGGAACTCACTCTGTAGACCAGGCGGGTCTCGAACTCAGAAATCCACCTGCCTCTGCCTCCCAAGTGCTGGGATTAAAGGCATGCGGCACCACTGCCCCGCTTAGGGATTTTTTGTTTAAGTAGCTATGCTGGCCTGGAACTCAGAAATCAACCTGTATCTGCCTCCTGAATGCTAGAATTAAGTATGCACAACCATTCCTGGCCATGCCTCTTGTACTCTTACGAGAATATGTTTTACTGATTCAAATGAATAGAAAAATAACCCCATTACATGACCCAGAAATTAGCAGTCCTTGTACCACAATCTCAGTGCCAAATTAGCTTCTGACACCATTTCTTCATAGCCAAGTACATAGGCGGGGTAATTTAGAACTCTAAATTGAAATATTATCACTGATGGGAAAAATGCTAGCTGTCTTTCTGGAAATTCCTGGTTATGGTTTACCACTTACTGATTAATGTGATCCCTGGCAAAGAAATTTAAAGTGTTTTCCAATCAATGAACTTATGTTTTTTGCACTCAATACAGGCTGGTACTGAACAGGGAGGGGATCACTACCGACAGAAGACGCCAGTTTTAATTTTTTATTTCTATATTACATGTATAGAATATTTAAATTGTTATTCTTTTACTAGTGTATATAATACTATATACACTATATAGATATGTATATGTATATAGATACTTCAGTTTTTTACTCATATACAGGCTTGTATGGAGAGCTGAGGAAGAATACGGGTGCTGATTAGGCCACATCTATCTTGTTCAAATGGCACAGAGGGTGGTGCGCCCCATCTCATCGCAGCCCAGTCAGGCATCACACCGAAGCTCTCCTATCCGTCTTGCTCTCCTATCCGTCTTAATAGTTTTAGCATTGGCGTAGTTCATTTCAGTACAACTAACAGTCTTTGATTTCCAATATAGGGACCCATGGCTACATTAGCTACTTGAGTAAACTTTTTTACACTAAAATTTTTGCAATACTAGTGAACTTGAAGACTTGTTTAGGTCATACATGCACTTAGGCAAATTTAAAATTCTAGTTAATTTCATCTACTCCCTTGACCTACAAGTACATACACATTTTTGTAAAACTCAAATTAGTATATAAATTCTAAGTTCTTGCTTAGTTCTATAAGAAACTACACAGAGCACATGGAATAAATCCATAAGTATTAAAACTAAAGGTCTAAGCTACTTAAGCCAGAGCAAACAATAACCTGCCTTCTTAACCAGAGGAATTTCTTCATATATGGTAAGTGCATAAAGCACGTATCATAAATAACTTACTGGAGTAATTATTAAAGTCTCTTTCCTTTGATATAAAAAGTCAACAAACTTCTTGATAAGTGACTCCCCTTTTGCCTATTGTGGAATTGTAACGGGGTTAAATATGTTACAATAGATTAAAAGAAACTTTAATATTTGTCTTATTACTTTTTAGTTAAATGTATGCATATGTCTGTGGGGGGGGATTGCATGTGTGAGCGTGTGACACGTGAGCATAATGCCCATCAATGTCAGAAGGAAGCGTGGGTCACTGAAGCTGAAGTTGCAGGCAAGTGTGAGCCACCTGATGTGGGTGCTGGAAACTGAACTCAGGCCTCTGGAAGAGGAGCATACAGAGCCATCTCCCAGCTCCAGATTGAAAACATCTGAAATTACTTGGAGGAAAAAAATTCAGAGTAACTATCAAATATTTCATACAAAAATACCGTATAAAAATCATGGACTTTATTATACATTTAAAAAACAAATCCAACACATTTCTTGAAGCCTTGTCAGCAAATACCTATTTTGACAAATGAAAAATTAAGTCCTCTGCTCCACAAGCTATACCATGATCACAAATGCAATTTTAAAGAGACGCTGAATGATTTTTAACTGTACACGGCACAATTGGTTAATATCAGTGAGATAAGAATTAATCAATTTACTTGCATTACAAAAACCACAAAACATACAAAGCAGTCTTACACATAAATTATCATTTCATCCCCAGGATTCATATAACTGAAGTCGGTTACTCACAAATATAGCCACAGACTAATTAAAAGTTCAGTATGGACCGTAGTCTCTCCTTGCTGCCTTCGACTTGGGATATAGAGGCAAGCGGATATCTGATCTAGGCCAACCTGGTCTGTAGAAAGAGTTCCTAGAAAGAGTTCCAGAGCTTCCAAGACTACACAGAAAAACCCTATCTCAGAAAGAATGAATCATCTTTCTTACATCTCAGTCCTCCTTCGGAGATGGTGCTCACCAGTGACACACCATCTCAGCAAGGAGTAGTATTCAATTCTGGGGCAAAACAGAGGATTATTCGGATAGTAGAAATGCAGAGAGACCCAATGGAGCCTTCAAGATTCAAAATTAGTTAAGAAAATACCTTGGGGACCATCGTCTCCTCCTGCACCTGTAAGGAACTCTCCTCAGAAGATGACTGTAAAGAAACAGCAGAAGTGGAAAACCCCTCCTTGTATTTCCAAGTGGAAAAACTCTAAGGGTGTGCCATTCCACTAGATAAACGGCTGGCTGCTGATGGAAGAGGACTTCAGAGGGTCCATATAAATGAAAAATTTGCCAAACTGGCTGAAGCACTATACATTGCTGATCAGAAGGCTCGAGAAGCGGTGGATACGCAAGCCTAAGTAGAAAGAAAGATGTCTCGAAAAGGAGAAACATGAAGAGAAACTTAGAGCAGTGGCCCAGAAAGCCAGAGAAAGAAGAGCTGGAATCAAAAAAAAAATGTGGAAAAAGAGAACGGAAAGGCCCGTGAAAAGGATGGAATCTGTCATGACTGTGAAAAGACAGTACGACCAGAACCTCTCCAGGACAGTGCCTGATGAGAGGTCAAAACTACAGAGAAAGGAAAACCAAGATACCAGTGAAGTCACTGCTCTTGGTGTGGCCAATCCTCGAACTTCCATTTCCTGTAGTCTTAATAAGCCTATGCTGTTAAGAAGAATACTCCTGGAAAGGAAATACATAGAAATTAGCCTAATGAAGATTTTAAAGATACTTTTAAAATACTTTTAGAAGTATTTTGATTAACATTAGTATTTTTATGCTACTCATGACTATTAACAAATAAAATTTTAAATATTTTTTTCCTTTAAAATCCATTTCATCTTATCATTAAAAAAAAAGTTCAGTATGGTTCTAGTTTCAAATCTTTGTTATTAATATAAAATAAAAATCTCAAACAAAACAAAATCTCAAATAAAACAAACTTGCTAAAAACAAAATTAAAAGTTTGCTTGCTACATACACTGATGTGTTTAAATATTTAAAAATATGATCTAGATGCTGAGACTCTGTTATTAGAGCAAATATTTGTATTTCATTCATATGTCAGAAGACTTTGTAATATACTACCTTTAAGGGTCTGCCAGCATTGTCAGTTTAAACCATAAATAGTGTAGTTCCTGTTGTTACTCGCGAGTGTTCACTGCACAAAATCATTTTACCTATAATGTTACGTACATCTTACTGTCCTTTTCTCAAAAATAATGACAACTTTATCATCCCAACATTGTGGAGTTAGAAACTCTTTTGAAACTAAACACCAAGTGATCATTAAATAATGGCAAAAACAAGATTAGCTTCAGGGATTCAAGGACTCTGTTCAAATGGACTGTTTCAGTTTTTAGCAAGTTTATAGCAAGTCTCTAGCAAGGACACAGAAGTGGGTGATTTCTATTGAGTTTATTACCACAATTACGCAAGTACTGTCAATATAGGTAAAAAAAAAATGCAGAGTATAATTAGGTAGGCTAAATTTCATTTTTTTTAAAAGCAATTGTGTTAATTTCTAAAAACCTGAAGAGATAGGTTCTAAAGGACAGTCTATCAGAGTAAGGTCTGCACTACCATTTAGGAAGAAGCTCACAGGCAGACTTCTTCCAGCAGGAGAGCTGCCGGAAGCTGAGGAGCACAAGTCCACAAGTTTAACAGTGACAGAGGTTAAATCATCCAAAACTGTTTGATCCACTCAGGATGTGTCCTGGGCACTGGAACACATTTTGATCTGACCTATGGACATGAACGCAACTGGGGAAATTCCTATACAACACACTTAAAAAGAATTAGAAAATTCTTACCTCTGACCTAAATTTTTATCCAAATATCAGTATTTTGCTACCATGCAAAGCACCAACCAAATAAAAGTGCCTCCTGATGATGACTCATTTCATCTGAAGTAAGCATGACATCTTCTTTCAAGAAAAGACTTTATGAAACTGAAAACCTGGGATGGGGGTGTGGCTCTGTGGTAGTTTAGTAAGACCCAGGGTTTGATCCCTACCAATGCCAAAATCAAACAACAACAACAACAGCAACAACAACAACAAAACCAATAGCAACAACAACAAAAACCAAAAACCTTACCAATCTCAAAAAAAAAAAAAAAAAAATCTTAAAAGCAAGACTTGCCACTGCTAACCAAGTTCTAAGCACAGTAGTTTATAGTTGAACAAGAAGGAAACACTACTGTGAAAGCATTCCCTTTAGCAAGCCCAAAATAGACGGTTAGCCAAATGCACTCCATAAATTGATAATTATTAACTGCATGTTTGGGTAACATAAGACTTTAAAGAGTATTAAATAACCATTAGTCCCATTTGGCACATGGATAAAAAGAATTATCACGATCATATATCTATTATTCTCTTGTTCCTACAGAAAACAGTGCACTTACAGAGTGCGCACCTGAGCCACTCGATGCTGAAAACTGAAACAGAAACCACTTCTAATTCAGAACAAAGAGAAAACTACCTGTGAAGTTACTGGTTAACCTCTTGAAAATCTATAAATGTATGACTATGTAAAATACTAATATATTTAACCTGTATACATATGTATATATACACCTTTTCATGTAGAACACATGAAAATAAAATTTATAAACAGTTTAAAATCTGAGTAAAGAAAGTTTTGACACGTCACCCTTGGTAGCAAGCTAACTCCATCGTTGGTCCTATACTCTATGAGGTGTTCAATTCTTTCAGTCTTTCATGGAATTAGATCTTTTACTCATTTGAAAAGTAAAAGTATTTACAATAATTAGTGCAAATTATTCTACACTCATAAGTTATTTGCCTTTGTAGATATAAAGTGGCGATTCAATACATTATCAAAATATGGGATTATGAAAATACTGGGATTATCAGTTTGAAATTTAAAAGATTATGTTTTCTAAACTAAACTGCACATTTATTTAAGCAGTAAACATAATTGTTATAGAACATCTTTTGAAATGTCACTCATTGTCATTAAAAATTATTTCACAATACAGAAAATACAATATATCAGTCTACCACACTCCCTTTATCACCTCAATTCTAATATGAAATGTCTGAACAACAACAGTCTCAATTAACTCTGAAGTCTTACTCTAACCCTCACTGTTCGGCAGCAGTAAGTAACGTCCAACCTGAGAACTGAGCAGATGGTGACAAAACACTAAGGACCATACCAAACACTAACAGACACTTGAGGCCTCTCCCACTGCCATGATCGAGTACATCAGGGCAATGGAACAAGCCACAAAACATCCTGAAGTCAACAGCACGACCTGCCCGTCCTAGTGCTTCTGTACAAATTCTACTGCACACTCAATATTGTTAGAACATTTGCAAACTTGTAGAATTCTCCACACAAAGGATTTTAAGCCCATTCAGTTGAACCCTGCCCTCACTGCCCATAAGACATTCCTAATGAAAGGGAGACAGTACACACATGTAGGTCAGAATCCGAAGACTACATGATTTCTTAGGGAGACAGCCAATTATAATGCATCAAAAAATGTTCACAATTGAAAGAAAAAATATCTTGAGCAAGTGTAACTCCTTAGCAATCTACTACAGAAAAGTGAGCAGGTCTTGTTTAGGAGAGCAGAGTTGGATGATAATGCATAGTATTTTATTTTTAAGGGGAAATGTTAGATATAACCTGTTATAAAGTTCAGTCTTTTAAAATGAAGCCGAAACACGCACTATAAAGCTTAGTCTCTTCCTTGATCTTTAGCATGGATACACTGTACCACATTCCAGGGAAAGGGGGAAATCAAAAGCAACAATGAATTTATGCTTCTGACTCTCTTTTTTTTCCTTCTTCTCCCAAATCACTCTCCTCTGATTGGCTACTGCTAAGAACAAGCTGGCCCTCACTACCAGCCTGGTTTGGTCTACTGGAGGCAGCTATCAACCGGCTCTGTTCTTCCAAGTCCTGGTGGAAAGACAAAAAAAAAAAAAAACTAAATTTAACTGTCAACAGTCAATAAAAAACTATGCAGTTTCCTATGGCTCTTTACTGTACTCGAGAGCTATTCCAATCCTGTCTCATGCATTAATTCTGATAACCTAATGAAAAGAAAGGCTATAGTCAACAAATGAAACACCAGCATGAATTTTGGAGCGATTTGAATAATCCCAAAAAAGCAAACATGCACCAAAAAAAAAAAAAAAAAAAAAAAAAAAAGCTTTTAACCCTCCCCCCAGCCCCCCCACCTTTTTTGTGGCTAATAAGCAAGTTCTGGTTGTCTCCTCTCATATACCGTGTAAGGGCTCTCACAGTCAGTGTAAGGGCTCTCACAGTCAGTGTGCCGGTCACTCTGCACCCCTCTCCACACCCCTCTCCAGATCGGCTCTACTCCTGCCCTCTTTATCTTGCTAAATCAACTGTCACTTCCCCTCACCTAAGCTGTCTTTGCCATTTCCTCTTCTCAGCTCCACATCCAGCTCACTTCCAGTTCCTAGGCTCTCTTCACATTCATATTCCCCAGTCACCTTCTCTCTTCTTTCCTTTCTTTCCTACCATCCATGCCACACCCTTGATTGGCTCGTATAATCTCGTGGACCACCTAAGCAAGGTTTGCCTCTGAAAACCGTGCACTTGTAATTACTCTTTTGTAGGTTTGATCCTTAGTACAAAACCTCCTTTAACAGTGTGTTGTAGACGAATGAAGACCTGAGTACTGCACTGCTGATATGAGCACGGCCTTGTCAAGGACTACAGTGTCTCAAACACATGGCAAGTGGCAAAGCCTTCCTCTGGTGTGTGTGCAGATGTTGAGAGTATATGCAAAAACTAGCAAGCACAGCGTCCTCTTCCCTCCTCCTACCACAGGAACAACTCAAACCTGAAAACGCTCCCTACAGACACCTTCCGAGCCGCCTACCCCACCTCCAGAGCTGTACATAAGAAAATCTGAGTTTGGGGGTTACTGCGTAGTAGTAGTTGGTGCTACTCCATCAGAAAGAGAACCCATTCCAGCTTTTCTGTGAATCTGTCTTTTCTTCAGTATCCATCCATCCTTCATTTCTTGTCACCCGCCAGGTTTCCAGAACCAACCTGTGCTGAACGCTGTGTACATGCACATGTTTACAGGTATGTATGTGTACATGTACATGTGAATGTGTGTACATATATGAATATCATTCTCTTGCTAATACCCAAAATAACAATTTCTCCTTCCCACAGTCAATATGGCCTTCAACACGACAATTACATCTACTTAAAGTCTCTCAAAAGAACTTCTTTTGCAGAGAGAACCCTACTTGGTATATTTAAATTCTGGTTTGTTGCTTTAAGAGCAAGTTGTGTTATATGTCCCAGCAGCTTCCACACAATTGGGCTGTCAACTCTTCTGCTATGCAATAAAACAAGCAGAAATGGACTTCGACTTGGAAATTAACATCTGAAAGTCACAGTGCTTGGTTAGTCGTCGTCATTCCACATCAAGGACCACGTACCTTCTCAATCTGTTTCTGTTTACTGAGTTCTTTCTCTTGTTTCTCTTTTACTCTCTCTATTTCTTTTTGCTTTTCTGATGCCCTACGATCCTAAAAAGGGGAAAGGGTAAATAAAACAAATACGTTAAACAGGAAGTAACTTTAAATTTTACACATTTTAATCAATATGAGCTTTGTAACTTTTCAGTACTTTTTCATTAGGTATACAAATAGTTTTCATTCTACAACACACATAAGTCTATATTCTTTTTGTTTGTTTGTTTGACTGGGGCTTTTTTGTTTGTTTTCTACAAGACAGGGTTTTTCTGTATTGCCCTGGCTGTCCTGGAACTGTATCTATAGACCAGGCTGGCCCTGAACCAGATCCACCTGCTTCTGCCTCCCAAGTGCTGGGATTAAAGTACTGGCAGTGTGCCACTGCCTGGCTCCAGATCCTCAATGCTGTACAAGCAATAGCACATACTGCTAATCTTGTTTAGCAAAACAATTTTATTTACTGCTAGTATGAAAGAGCTTTTTGTTCATTTGTTTGTTTGTTTTTTAAGACAGGGTTTCTCTGTGTAGTCCTGGCTGTCCTGGAACTCACTCTATAGGCCAGGCTGGCCTCGAACTCAGAAATCCGCCTGCCTCAGCCTCCCAAGTGCTAGGATTAAAGGCGTGCACCACCACCGCCCGGCATGAAAGAGCTTTTATTATACTGCTTCAGCTTAGACATCCTTGGAAATTAACTGGCTCTGATTCTTACCAGTTCAGCATGCAAAGCTATCTGTTTTGCCAATCCAACAGAATCACAAATCTAAAAAAAGAAAAAGTAAAATCTTTATATTAAACTAGTTTTATATTACATTAAAAATTTCAAATACCCAAATGGATAACATACCTAGTTTCATAATAATATAACATACTACTTCAAATAAAAAATTTAATATTTCAACCCCAAAGAATCTCAGCATGTTTCCTTCAGAACTGATGACCTGGTACTGCTGGCTTTTTTCTCCACCATGTGTCCATGCTACTTCTCACTATATCAGCCTCACTACTGATGGAGACCACCAGAGATCTACTTGTCAAAATGCAGACAAAGTAACTGTAGCATGCCCAGGCCCAAGTGATACAACTAACATATCTACAGCACAATCCCTACACACCTAAGGCTAAGGGAAAATCATATTAAGAGAGTTGACCCTCTTTCTGCAAGACCCTAAACCATAATGGTCCCGCAACATAATAACCCACAGGCCACCACTTGGGTGACTCTAGGCCTGGGCCCCAGGGAACCCTTGTAAAAACAGTGCCTGTCTGAGGGCACTTAACATAGCCACCCAATTCTCCAGACTCAGCCTACATAATGACCACCCTCCTACTGCAATCCCCTCCACCCCCGTGACTTTTCCCCAAGCCCTGCCACCACTCAGGAGCCCTTTCCCAGAGTTGCTTCTCTGGTGCTATCCTGGAAGCCTGATTCCTGAGGCCCTCAAGGCTGCTGAGGCTGGGGGGATACACCCAGTCCCTACTACCTACTTCTCCAGCTGGGGACATCATGGAGGTCTGAGTGCTGGTGGCCAGTGTCCCTCCCCACCTTGTTCCCAACAACAAAGACCAGTAATTCCCAGAGGGATGAAGTCCTTCTCCAAACCAGGTACCTAGTCACCAAGACCTTCCTCTGACAGATGATACTAAGCTCAGTAGAACCCTCAATGGAAGGAATAGCATGGGAAAAAGGAAAGTCACCCTATTTGTTAATAAAGATTTCAGGGTGGTTTTAAAAAGAGAAAGAGTTGAAAAGATTTTAAGAGCCAGAAGACCAGAACACCTGCTTCTAGACATAAGAAAGCTGTAGCTATGAAATTTCAACAATATGATTGCCTAAACAAGTCCTAAAAATTGGTAACAACTGACATGCCAATGAAAATCTCACAAGGCCCTACTCATAGATGAAGAGCTACAGGAAAAAGACTGTTCCGTCCAGAGACAAGCCCCAATAGGTTATCCAATGCTAAGTGGTCAAACCTAAATATATGAATAATAAGAGCAACACTAAATGGACCAGGTAAGTTAGACACACACACACACACACACACACACACACACACACACACACACCAATAATAATAATTAAGTTATGAATTTTTGAGGAAGGACAGACAAAGGAGAAGTTGGAAAGGGGAGAGAGAAGAGGAAATGATGCTAACACAGAATTCATTTATGAAGTTAGCAAAAACCCAAGCACTTAAAAAACATCATTACCGAAACAGTAAGTCATGCAGAGAATGAAGGATTTAGGTAATGACACTGGTATGAATTATTGACACCTAAAAATGACTATGGGCATATACTCCATTCCCAAGATAAGTTAATGATGCAAAGACTGAACCAGCTATCAATAACCTACAGAATCTGACAGGCTCCACCACCAGTGTGGCTCCCACCAGAGAAGCATGCTCCATCAAGCAGCTCAGCTGGATTAGGGACAACCTGAGAGCTTTTCCCAGAAATTTAAGGTTAACACTCTGACTCTGATAAGTATTTTATAAAATGAACATTTTGAAAGCCAGGTACCTTTTCCCCCTCATTGTTTGATTCAAATATATAGCAGACTGATGACAAATTACTCTCACTTCTTCCACCTGATGTCCGAAGAACAAATCCAAAAAGTCGTTTATTTTCCTGGTGAGTAGCATACAGAACTACACACGGTAATGGAAACTGCCACAGAAATAATAAATATGAGATCTTCCAAATCATTACAGCAACATTCAGATGATAAACTGTCAAGATAAAGTCTAAAAATATCACACATAAGAAAGTTAAAGACAAATTTTCAATAGAATAATAATCTAAAAACAAATAATGCCACATTTGGTTTTGAATTTACCAAAAAGAGGCTATTAAATACTGAGTATTATTTTTCAATAACATATTTACCAATATAAATTTAACTACAAAAATGATCTACTTAATAAATGATTAAATTGCACCTACAAAGAAATACAGAATTATAAAAATCAACACAATTATGTTCATGTTTTGATTACTGCTGCTAATTTCTTTGGTGCATAAACTCTCTAAGGATAAAAACTATCCCTAGGGTTCAAACACCAAAACATGTTGACTCTTCACAAGTGTTCAGTAACTTTCTGGAGCTGGCTGCATATATAACTACAGCCTAAGGACCAATCTTATGAATACTGTCATGCCACGATACACAGGACGAAGTTATTATCAAACTATAAAATGTATATATGAACAAATAATACTTAAAGCTTTAATCACATAGAACTCACTGTGAGCCTTGTAACTTGGGTCTGCGGATCAATTAACCTATAATTAAAAATTTGGAAAACAACTTTTTAGCTAGGCTAAACTAAAAAATTATTTTTCCTACATTTGTTTGGAAAGGGTTACTACTTACTTCAAACAGTCACAAGTGACTAACAAATGTGACTCTGTCATACGGAAGATGTTGTGGATGGCCCGAGCAGCTAAGATCTGGCGCATTGTTTCATAGACAACATCTGGATGGTCATCTGACTTTACCTCCATAGAACCAAGGAATCGGACAATAAACAACTGATGAAGAATAGAGTCTGTAACAGAACATGGCACACTATGAGAAAGGTTCTTTGTTTTCACTTTTTGCAGCACAGGTTGGCCACAATTCTCCTGCTTTAGAACCCCAGATGCTCATACTACAAGCATGTGTATGTAAAATATATATAAATACTCCTTCAGTATTTATGTATTTTCAACACTAATGTTGTTTCCCAAAAGAATATACTGCATGATTTTAGATTTTCTTATGAAAAATTAAACCTAAAAAAGGAATTTAGAAATAACTCTTAAGACTTCAGTGTTCAAGTTATAAGAAAGTTAAAGTCTCAGTTTCAAGTAAAAATGTTATGTTGCAGTGATATGGTTTGTGGTGGTTTGAATGAAAATGGCCCCCATAGGCTCAGAGAGTGGCACTGTTGGAGGTGCGGCCTTGCTGGAGGAAGTAGGGGTGTCAGAAGCTCAAGCCAGATCCAGTGGTTCATTCTCTCTTCCTGCTGCTTGACAATCCAGATGTAGAACTCTGAACTCTTTTTTCTTTTTTTTTTGTTTTTTTGTTTTTCGAGACAGGGTTTCTCTGTATAGCCTTGGCTGTCCTGGAACTCACTCTGTAGACCAGGCTGGCCTCGAACTCAGAAATCCACCTGCCTCTGCCTCCCAAGTGCTGGGATTTAAAGGCGTGTGCCACCACCACCCAGCGAACTCTGAGCTCTTTCTCCAGCATTATGTCACTATGCCTCTCACCATAATGGACTAAACCTCAAAACTTTAAGCTAGTCTCAATTAAATGTTTTCCTTTATAAGAGTTGCCATGGTCATGGTATCTCTTCATATTAATAAAACCCTACCTAAAACATGGTTCTAGATCTAAAATTAAATAAATAAATTCTTTCTATTATTTTTTTAACTTTTCTGTAAGTTTAAAATCACATTTAAGAAAAATAGCTATGCTGGAAGGTGGTACTGTGCACACCTTTAACCCCAGCACTCAATGCAGAGGCAGGTGTATCTCTGAATTTAAGGCCAGTCTTCTACAGAGTTGGGGGGGGGGGAGAAGAGGAGGGAGAAGAGGAAAAAGGAAGAGAAGGAAGGAGAAAAGAAGGAAGAAAGAAGAGGAGGGAAGTAGGAAGTAAGGAAAGAAGAAAGGGAGAGAGAGGGAGGGAAGGAATGAGGGAGGGAGGGAGGGAAAGGAAAAGAAAGGAGAAAAAGAAAAGAAAACTAGCTGCTGGGCTGGGAACAATGGCTCAGTGTGTTGTAAGTATTTCCTGCATAAGCATGTGGATCTGAGTTGAGATCCCAGTACCTACATAAAAGCTGGCTGAAAGCAGGTTACAGACACCCACTTATGGCTTAGAGGCATAAGTGGGGAGAGGGAACTGCTGGCCAGCAAACTACAGATCCACTGAGGGGCTATGTCTCAAAAAACAGGTGAAGGATAGAGTAAGACACCCAATGTGTACACACACACACACACACACACACACACACACACACGCACGCACGCACGCACGCACGCACGCACGCATACACACATCTCACATACATGCAAATATACACAATATACACAAAAGCAACAAGAAAAACAGCTACTGGCTAGGTATGGTGGCACATGCCTGTATCCTAGTACTTGGGAAGGAGCAAAAGGATTTTACTCTTGGTTACATAGTGAATTTGAAGGCAGCCTAGTTATTTGAGAACTACCTTTAAAAGAAGAAAGAAAGAAAGAAAGAAAGAAAGAAAGAAAGAAAGAAAGAAAGAGCAAGAAAGCAGAGGGGGAAAGGGGGGAGAGGGGGGAGAGGGGGAGAGGGGGAGGGGGGAGGAGGAGGAGGGGGAAAGGGGGGGAGGAGAGGGGGGAGAGGAGAGGAGAGGGGAGAGAGGGGAGGAGAGGGGAGGAGGGAGAGAAGGGGAGGGGAGGAAGGAGGGGGGGGGGAGGGAGGGGGAGAGGGGGGGGGGGAGAGGGGAGGGGAGGGGGGAGAGGAGGGGGGAGAGAGAAGAGAGAAAAGAGAACTGTTTATAACAGTCTACATACCCTCCGCACACCCAACCCACCTGGGTCCCATGCTAAGTGCCTCCACCAACCTCTAGGACTCTGGCAAGACCTGCCCTGTTATTCCAAAACTACAAGCCCCTCCTCCCACATGATATCTAACCTCTCCACCTAGCCATATCTACCTTACACTCCAGGCTTGGACCACACCATATAACCTGCACCAGGCCAGTCCACTTTACCTACCTGACGTCCTTCTACCTAAGCCATTTCTTACTTCTAGGGCTAACTCATCTGTACATCCTTCTTGTGTCCCAACATTAGACATAAAACTAAGATAAGAAATCCATATGCCCAGGTCTTATTGCAAAAATTCAAACAATATAAAAAAAATCAAGCTAGTATTTCCTCTTCAAAACCTAACAGTGCTGTAGAAATGTCTGCCAAGGTGAACCCCAAGACAACAGAATTTAAAAGAACAATCATAAACATCAAATAATTTTTTTTTGTTGTTTTGTTTTTCGGGACAGGGTTTCTCTGTATAGCCCTGGCTGTCCTGGAACTCATTCTGTAGACTAGGCTGGCCTTGAACTCAGAAATCTGCCTGCCTCTGCCTCCCAAGTGCTGGGATTAAAGGCGTGCACCATCACTGCCCGGTTCATCAAATAATTTAAACACTTTAAGAAGACAGAAAGAAATAGCTCAATGAAATTAAGGAGAAATAACTTGAGAAGAACAAACACCTGAGTGATACCCAAGAGAACAGAAACATAAAGCTGGTGGAAATTATGAAGAAAATCCAGGACTTGAGACAGAATCACTGAAGAGGACTCAGATGAAATGAGGATGGATCTGAAAAACCCAGTAAACCAACTAGAAGACTCAAGAGAAAGCCTTACAAGTAAAATGCAAAAGAGAGAATATTAGGTTTTGAAGATAAAGTAGAGAATTTAGATCAAATAATCAAAAAATATGAAAAAAAATCTTAAAAACACAATAATAGAGCCTAGGAAATGCAGGCACACAGAATACCAACTAGACAAGACCAGAAAAGAAGATCCCCATAGTATATTGTCTCGATGTTTCTATTGTTGCAACAAACACCATAACCAAAAATCTTCCTCCTACCCCTTTAGGAAGGAAAGGGTTTATTTAGCTTACACTTCCAAATTGCTGTTAATCACCAAAAGAAGTCAGGACAGGAACTCAAAAAAAAGGTAGGATCTTGGATCCAGGAACTGATGCAGAGGCCATGGAGGATGTTGCTACTTACTGACTTGCTCTCATGGCCTGCTCAGCCTGCTTTCTTACAGAACCAAGGACCGCCTGCACAGGGAAGGAACCACCCACAGTGGGCTTGGCCCTCGACCATCAGTAACTAATTAAGAAAATGCCTTACAGCTGAATCTTTCTAAAAAAAAGAAATTTAAAGATTTATTTACTTTATATATGTGAGTATACTGTACTTGTTTTCAGACACCAGAAGAGGGCATCAGATCCCATTACAGATGGTTGTGAGGCACCATGTGGTTGCTGGGAATTGAACTCAGGACCTCTGGAAGAGCAGACAGTGCTCTTAACTGCTGAGCCATCTCTCTAGCCCTTACATCTGAATCTTATGAAGGCATTTTCTCAATTAAGGTTCCCTTCTTTCAGACACCTCTAGTTTGTGTGTCAAGTCAACATCAGACTAGCCACAACACATGTATCATAGTACGTATACTAAGTTTACATAAATGTCTTAGTCAGGGTTTCTATTCCTGCACAAATATCATAACCAAGAAGCAAGTTGGGGAAGAAAGGGTTCAGCTTACACATTCACTTTGCTGTTCATCACCAAAAGAAGTCAGGACTGGAACTCATACAGGGTAGGAAGCAGGAGCCAATGCAGAGGCCATGAAGAGCTGTTACTTAATGGCTTGCTCAGCTTGCTCTCTTATAGAACCAAAGACTACCAGCCCAGGGATGGCATCACCCACAATGGGCTGGGTCCTCCCCCCTTGATCACTAGTTGAGAAAATGCCTTACAGCTGGGTCTCACGGAGGCATTTCCTCAACTGAGGCTCCTTTCTCTGTGATAACTTCAGCTTATGTCAAGTTGACACATAAAACCAGCCAGTACAATTAAGTGTATCAAAAGCTGCAAGAGAACAAGAACACACACACACACACACACACACAAAAGAAACATATAAAGGAAAGCCCATCAGAATAATAGCTGATTTCTTAATGGAACTTTCAAAAGTCAGTGGACTTTGGAGTAATACATTCAAGTCCTAAAAGACTAAAAGACCAAGAGAAATCAGCACAACCAAGTCTGTGGAAAGAAGTACAAAGCTATAATTATTGAGTCACAAGGTACTATACTGATAACATACCACCAAGAACCAACAACACAATGACTAAAATTAATACATTTCAATAATAACCATAAATATAACTGGCCTCAATTCTCAAAACAAAAACCACAGACTGAATGGGTCAAGAAACAAAATCCATCTATCTGTTGTTTACAAGAAATACAACTTTAAAGACAGGCAACATCATAGAGTGAAAGAATAAACTACAAGTGCTCCAATCAAATGGGACCAGGAAGCAGGCCGGCTTCCCTATCCCTGTACCTGACAAAACGGACTTCCAACTAAAACTACTCATAAAAGATAAAGAAGGACATTTTGTTCTAGCCAAGGGAACTTTTAACCAAGAAGACAATACAATCCTAAATATAGATTCACCAAACACTGGTGAATCTCATGGCATTAAAAAAAAAAAAAAGTACTAATAGATTTTAAACACACAGATTAATATCAACCCACAAATAGTAAATGATTCCAATACCCGACTTTATCCAATAGACAGGCCATCTAAACGGAAAAACATCAGAATTAATTGATGTATCAGAATATTTCTTTTTGTTTTTATTTATTTATTTATTTATTTATTTATTTATTTATTTATTTATTTTGAGACAAGGTTTCTCTGTGTAGCCCTGGCTGTCCTGGAACTAACGCTGTAGACCAGACTGGCCTAGAACTCAGAAATCCGCCTGCCTCTGCCTCCCAAGTGCTGGGTGGGATTAAAGGCGTGCACCACCACTGCCTGGCTACTGGCTACATCAGAGTATTTCACCAACACACTGAAGAATACACATTCTGTTGAGCAGCACACAGAAGCTTTCTGAAAATGAACCACATCATGGGACATAAAACAAATCCTGACACATTCAGAAAGACTGAAGTTATGTGTGTACTATCTGACCACAATGAGTAAAATTTACAACTGACAACAAACAAATCTCTAGTAAGTACACTCATTTGGGGATGATGCATGGGTCAAAGAAGAAATCAGGAAAGAAAATATTTCCTGGAACTAAATGAAAATGAAAAAGCATCAAAACAAAACTTCTGGCAGGACAGTGGTGGCGCACACCTTTAATCCCAGCACTTGAGAGGCAGGCAGATTTCTGAGTTGGAGGCCAGCCCATCTACAGAGTGAGTTCCAGGACAGCCAGGGCTACACAGAGAAACCCTGTCTCAAAAAAAAAAAAAAAGACAAAAACAAACAAACAAACAAACAACAACAAAAAACTTCTGACTGTACTGAAAGCAGTCCTCTGAAGGAAATTTAGAGCTCCAAGTACCTACATTAAAATAAAAAAAGCCCAAATAAGTAATGTAATTATACAACACAAAAACTTGGAAAAAGTGCCAGGCAATGGTGACACACACTCCTAATCCCAGCACTAATGCGGCAGGTGGATCTGAGTTTGAGGCCAGAAGGGTCTAGAGAGTGAGTTCCAAGATAGCCAGGGCTACACACAGAAGCCCTGACTCAAGAAAGAAAAAAAAAAAACAAAGGAAAAACAAGAACAAACCATATCCAAACTCAGTTGGCAGCAAGAAATAATAAGAAATAATATGAGTCAAAGTCAAAAAAGAAAAAATAAAAAAAGACAAAAAATATGAGTTAAAGTCTAAACCAACGAAATAGAAAAAAAATACAAAGAAAAGAATCAATGAATCTAAGAACTAGTTCTTAGATTCTTAGATTGTAAAAAAAAAAAAATATTCAAAAAACTTGTTCTCCATTAAGCTGGAAAACCTAAAAAAATCTATTTCTAGACTCAGCCAAACCATCTAACTTGTGCATGATAGATGTAAGAAAGAACTTTCCGAACAGACACCATTTGGCCAGGAATTAAGGTAACTATTGAAAAATGGGACTTCATTAAACTAGAAAGTTTCTGCACAAGTAAAGAAATAAATTGTTAAAGAGCAAGCCCATAGATTGAGAAAGAATCATTGCCAACTATGCAACTACAGAGAATTAATATTCAAAATATATAAAGAACTCCAAAAAAAACAAAAAAACAAAAACAAACAAACCCAAAGGTTTAAAAAAAAAAACAAATGACCCATTCAAAAAATGGGCAGGGGATCTGAACAGAAAGTTCTCAAAAGAAGAAAAAAATGACTTAAGAAACATCTCAAAACATATCACTTGCATTAAGGAAATGCACAACTCTAAGGTTTCACCTTACCCCAGTCAGAATGGCAAAGATTAACAAACAGCAGATAACAAATGCTGGAGGATGTGTATGGGGGAAAAAGTCACTTATTTACTGCTGGTGGGACAGCAAACTGGTCCAGGCACTCTGAAAATCATTGTGGAGAATTCCCAAAAAGCTAATAAAAAATCTGCCAAATGGCCCAGTTAGACCACTACCTTGACATATGCCCAAAAGACTCGTACTTCACAGATACCTCTTCAGCCATGTTCACTGATGCCCTATTCACAATAAGCTAAATGTCCTTAAACTGAAGAGTGCAAAATGAAAACATGGCACATACATACTATAGAAGACTATTCAATAATAAAGAAAAAGGGAATCATGAAATTTGCAGGCAAATGGATAGAATTAGAAAGTATCATATTGAGTTGTGGAGCGCTTTTTGGGGCTGCTTCTAGACACTAGGTAGGAATTTGACATGGGGCCAGGACAAAAGAAGTAAACTCAAGGCAGGAATCTGACTTTGGGCCAGGGCTCAGGAAATAGGCCCAGATTAAGAACATTAACATTTGAGTTAATGCAAAGCTCAGAGCAGGCTCAGCTGAGGCATGTGTGGCATTCCTTTTGTTTTGGTCATCCTGACCAAAGGTGTTTATGAGATTTTGTTTATTGCCTTGCGTGTTCCTTGACTCAGAACTGATCTTATCATTTGCATGTACTTAAAGTGGTATAAATAAACCCACTTCAGCCTCAGAACTGGCTGGGGTCATGCTATAGTGTTGTCTAATGGCTTTTTTTTTTTTTTTTGCCTGGCTCCTGCCCTGGAGAACCTGTTGACTGTTGAGCTGGCTTGGTCAGATGGCTCCTTGACTTGGAGCTCCAGTAAGCAGAGTACAGTGAAGGACACCACAGGAAGAAATTCAAAGAGGAAAGTAAAGAAGACTTGGCCCAGGGGTGAATAAACCTTGTAAAAAGGGACAAGGTAATGGTGACATGTCTTTTGTGTATGTATGTGTTTAGAGTTATGCTAAAATCTGCAGAATCGAAGATAATTCTCATAGATGCTTTAAGTCTTTGGAACCTGATTAGAGATAGTTTACATCCTAGACGAGACAAAGAATGGGATTGAGAAAAGCAGTCTTCCCCACATATCCAGGTATGCTTTGGCCAAAGAGAAGGAAAATGAATGTAAGCTGTCTCAGAGCTCTCCTAGTCCTGCCTCCTCTCTGGCTCCTACCGGAGGAAACCTTAATTCTGGTTTTGGGTCTCTTAGGTAGGATATCTGGGTCCCTTTGGTGGGACATCACCTACTTCTCTAACCTCTCTGTCTACTGTCTGTCCTTGGCATGTCAATCTATCCATACCTGTCAAAATTTGACTACTTTAATTCTGTGTTTCCGTTTGTTGTTTGATTGTTTGTTGCGCTATGTTTTATGTTCAGAAGAAAAAAATGGTTAAAACTTTATCTGCTGGTCATTCAACTCTTGATTTAGTTTTAACTCAAAAAGGAGTCTCAACTGGCCTTTGGAGCCCTGCACCTATAGCTAGGAGTCAAGCTCAGCTTGAGAAACCTTGCCAGGAGCTGATTGTTGGCATTAGCTGCTCTTAAAGGGGCCAGCTGCATCTTGGCTTCTATGGTAAGTGAGCTGATGGCTATTTTCCTAGAAAAATCTCTGTGATTGTGATTATTGAGTTCAGCAGGTAACAAGGTGCTCCTCCTTTGATATTACAGCTAGAAAATGTAAGAATTTTGTTTGGTCTGTAAGTAAATGTGTGTAGCTACTTCATTTTTGTTTCTGACTGTTTTTAAATGTATAAATATGTTCTGCATGTCTTGGTTATAGATTATTGGCTTATAATTATTGAGTATGATTAAAAATTTGTAACATTAGTAACAAAAAGTTGGCTTAAAACTGGTAACTGGCCGGGCGGTGGTGGTGCATGCCTTTGATCCCAGCACTTGGGAGGCAGAGGCAGGCCGATTTCTGAGTTTGAGGCCAGCCTGGTCTACAGAGTGAGTTCCAGGACAGCCAGAGCTATACAGAGAAACCCTGTCTCAAAAAAAACAAAAAAAAAAAACAAAAAAAAAAAAAAAACCC
>JANHMN010000001.1:184165610-184181251 GCA_030674055.1 Rhabdomys pumilio | reverse complement strand
AAAAAAAAAAAACAAAAAAAAAAAAAAACCCTGGTAACTGAGGGTTGGAGTCATTCAGAACAGATCTCTAAAAGATATCTCTAAATTAGGATAACATTTTATGTAATTCTTATCCTAGAAACCAAACTTATAAAAGATAGGATTCAGGGCAGTGTCTCTTTGGTGAGGTACTGGAGGCTGTATCGGCAGCATTCGTGTGCAGAAACTGGTGGCCAAACTTTGCAGCACGGGTGTTGATGCACTTGGTATGGATTTTGGAGAGACTGGATTGTTTGTTGGAGGCTGAGTTTTGCTTTCCAAAGTTGTGGTTGTGCTATGGTGTTGCAAGGGAAACTCGAAGATTGTGGTCGAACTAACAGTGCTTCATTGGTTAAGTTTGCAGTTTGATCACAGGTTCAGGATTTTAACTCACACATATTTGTAACTAGAAGGAGCAATCAGGCAAGTGGAAATTGTTGCAGGGTTTGCAAAAGGTTAATAAATAATAAAACTATGGAACTTATGGGAGCACTACAGCCTGGCTTGCCTACTACAACTGCCATTTCAGGAAAAGCATACAGAATTATTATGGATTTGGAGGATTCTTTTTATACTGTTCCTTTGCATCCTGCTGACTGTGGGAGGTTTGTATTTTAAGTGTGCCTGCTTGTAATTTTGAAGAGCCCATAAAGAGATATCATTGGAAAGTTTTGCCTAAAGAATGGCTAATAGCCCTATATTATGTTAAAAAAAAAATGTTGCTGCTTCAATACAAGAAGTTAGGACTTTGAATCTTTCGGTGTATATTATTTATTATATGGATGGTATTTTATTAGCTGATCCCTCTAAAGGAGTTTTACTACAAGCCTTTGCTCTTTAATACCCTATTATGAAGCTGTTGCTGTGTTAGTACAGAGTAGTAGGACAGAATCACAAAAGTATCTTGAGAAAGAACCTGATGAAATATTTATTCCTTATTCCAAACAGCAATTAAATTGGTTATTGCAGAATACTGATATTTGGCCTACTGCCTGAGCAAATTTTTCAGGCAAAATTGATAATCATTATCCAAAAGACAAGTTGTCACAATTTGCCTCTATGCATGCTTTTGTATTTCCTGTAAATTTACGCATGCAGCCCATAGACTGTTGTGGATTGCCCTGGTGTTGTATTTTGATGCTAATTCTGCTTTCCCAGGAAGGTCTGCCTAAGACAAGGAGTGAATCATGTACTCAAGTGACTTCTTGTGAACCTTCTCCCCATGTTAACTTGTAAAATAAAGGCTAGAGCTGGTAATTGGGCATTGGAAGGGACAGTGGAGCTGAAAAGTTTTAGGGAGGAGGAGGAGGGTTTAGGGGAGAGAAGATAATGGAGGAGCAGGTGGAAGGAAAATGGAGCAGAAGCACATGAACTGGAGAAACTGCCAGTGATAAGGGATCTCATAGCTGGGGAATACAGTAGTGTCGTGGTAGGTCTGCCCAATCTAGGTGCACAGCTCATATTCATATAAACTGAGTTGTGTTTTCTTTGCACAGGCTTATTTGGATTGGAGATTTACTGCAGCAGAATATTGACTAGAACTCAACTAACCTGAGATAAAAGTTCACTGTCCCCCAACCTCACCCCTGCCTCCCCTCCACCCCCCAATACGGCTCAGGCAGCAATCTATGCTGTAGCAGTGTGGACTGTAAGCTGACTGGGTCTGAGGGGCCTACAGAGAACTTCAGAGAGGCTCCCTCCTCCAACCCCCAGGCAGAGAGCTGTGGCCAAGGGCAGCACCCCAGCCTGGAGCTGGGCTTGAGCAGCACCATGTAAGAATCACAGGGAAGGGACAGGAGACCCTGGAACACAACTGCCTGAGAGGTAGTTTTCGGTCAGACACAGTGAACTGATCTGGGCATTTACATCTGAGAGAGCCTTTCTGTGTTTGCTTCCCCATGTCTATACAGGAAACAGACAGACTGGGTCTCAGGACTGCTTGCTTGCACTACAGGTTGCCTGAGATCAGCACACAAGCACACACTGCTGCCAGGTGCAACCCAAACAGGGGCACAGAAGACGAGGGTCTTTCTACACTCAGCCCTTCCCTGTGAATAAAAGGAGAGAACTGCACTGTTCTTAATCAAACAACAGAGGGAGACAAAGGTACAAAGGGTTCCAGATCAGGTAAGACATTGCTATAAAGAGAGATACATAACCTTTTGAAACTTAAAGTTGAGAAACACAATAAATATCTTTTGGACTTTATGTGATGATATTAAGTGGTTTGACAGGGATGGATTTAAAGGAAATGGACACCTTATCATGTACTGGTACTGCAATCAGACTGAACAGCAAGGAGATAGAGATAAAATTTGGAAGCAAAGTCTAGAGGATAATTTACTAAAGCTAGCAAATCAAAATAAGGCTGATTCTGTAGTATTAGAATTACAACATAAAGAGAAGCTAAGATTATGGAAGCAGGGCTTAGAACAGAAGAAACAGGAAATTATAGAGCAGCATGAACAACAGAAAGAAATTTAAGACTTGGCAACGTGACCTAGAGGAAACACTAGAATTGAAGACACAGGAATTTATAGATCAGAATAAAAGACAGAATGATAAAAATGAAGGTGAGAGACAGGAGCTGGAAAAGATGCTAGAACAAAGGATGCAGCAGCTCACAGATCAAACTGGGCAGCAGAGAGAAAATAATGAGGACTGGAAGCAAGACTTAGAGAACAACCTTTTAAAATTAATCAATCAAAATAAAATGGACAGCAGACTATCAGAATTGCAATATAAAAAAAAATTCAAAATGTGGAGGCAGAACCTTGAACAGAAAATACAGGAATTCAAGGAAAAGGAAGAGGGACTAAAGGAGAGATATGAAGCATGGACACAGACTTTTTTTTTTTTTTTGGTTTTTCGAGACAGGGTTTCTCTGTGTAGCCCTGGCTGTCCTGGAACTCACTCTGTAGACCAGTCTGGCCTTGAACTCAGAAATCCGCCTGCCTCTGCCTCCCAAGTGCTGGGATTAAAGGCGTGTGCCACCAGCGCCCGGCGGACACAGACTTTTTAAGGAAGAAATTTAAACTTTCAATTAAGGAAAATACTCAGAGACAGAAGATAAAATTAGAGAAAGCCAACCAAAGGCTATTAGAAAACAAACTTTAGTCTATCCAGCTAATATACAACAAAGACCTCCAGATGATGACTGTCCACAGGGTTAACAGGAATTTGAATGGGAACCCATGGATGGGTTAGCCCTGAGAAAATTTACGGAAACTGTCACTAATTTTGGAATGCATTCGCCATTTGTAAATCAAATCCTGACTTCTTGGACTATTAAAAATAGAATAATCCCCCAAGACTGGAAATATATTGCAAGAGCAATACTAGAACCAGCTGCACATTTACAATGGTTCTCATGGTGGAAATATGAAG
The DNA here is from genome assembly GCA_030674055.1 of Rhabdomys pumilio. Taxonomy (NCBI): domain Eukaryota; kingdom Metazoa; phylum Chordata; class Mammalia; order Rodentia; family Muridae; genus Rhabdomys; species Rhabdomys pumilio. The sequence goes on along the minus strand of JANHMN010000001.1, from coordinate 184,177,846 downwards.
CGAGGGAGATAGCATGACAAAATAGAGCCAGGGGTAGCGAGATTTCCACAGACCAACTGCTTGGTGAAGGTCACTTTGCTGAGGTAGAGGTGCAGGCTGTATACGGATGAGGACACTCTGGCACTGTGTTGATTGTCAGCTTAAGGCCTGGGACAAAGTCACAGAATCAGGGAAAAGACTTGAACCATTTACTCAAGTCATGCAAGGTCCAAAAGAAACCTTCCCTGACTTCTTGCAAAGGCTGACTTCAGCTGTAGAAAGAAATGTATTAGATTCAGCCGCAAGAATGGCAATAATGGAGTCTTTAGCCTTTGAAAATTCCAATGCTGGCTGGGCGGTGGTGGCACACGCCTTTAATCCCAGCACTTGGGAGGCAGAGGCAGGTGGATTTCTGAGTTCAGGCCAGCCTGGTCTACAGAGTGAGTTCCAGGACAGCCAGGGCTACACAGAGAAACCCTGTCTCAAAAAACCAAAGAAAAAGAAAAGAAAAGAAAAGAAAAGAAAAGAAAAGAAAAGAAAATTCCACTGCTGAATGCAAGGAATCAGACCACTGAGGACAAGGTCAGCATCAATAGATGAACAGCTGATATTAGACCTTTGCTTGCCTGATATGACTGTAATAGAAGCTGCCACTAAACACCTAGAGATAAGTCAAGATTTCAAATGTTTTGTGGTGGGCAGGGTCATCTCAGAAATACGTGCAGGAAAAACCAAAGTAATACCAAAAGGGGGCCTATGCCTTCTGGAATATGTCAAAAATGTGGCAAAGGCCAACATTTAACTAGGCACTGTAGAGCAACAACAGACAAAAGGGTTAACACCTTACGAAAGAACTCCCAGGCGGACCTCTCGAAAGCCCCAATGCCCCATGGACATTGTCCTCAGGACAATTAAATGTCACTACTTCAAAAGCAGATCCTGTGAGACCAGACAAGGCGGAGGCAAGTTCTATAGACAATTCAAAAAACCTAAAAGGGAGCCAAAAACTAATATTTTGGCAAACTTCTATAGAGGATCAAAGGCCAAAACTAAGAATACTAGTAAACAATATTGAGATTGAAGGAATGGTTGACACTGGAGCAGATGTCACCATTATTTCCCCCAAATCTTGGCCTGCAAGTTGGCCACTTCAAGAAGTAGATATCTAATTTCAAGGGGTTGGGACTTTATCCCAAATAAAGCAAAACAGCAGATGGCTTAAATGTATTAGACCAGAAGGTCAAGTAGAAAAACTGAGGCCATACATGGCTAATATAGCCATTAACTTATGGGGAAGAGTTCTATTACAGTAGTGGAAAACTCCAATTAATATCCCCTGAGTCTCAGTATCTTGCCATGAAACCTGTCAGGCTCCTAATAAAAATTTTAAATCAGTTAGGGAACATTATCAAAGGCAGTTACAGACTGTCCAAGCTGTCCATAAACAAAATACAGCACAGGCTGACAATTTAGCTCTACCTCAAGGAGCCACTGCTAATAAGACACCAACAGCCTTACCACTAAGGTAACGGTTGACTGACCAACCCATTTGGATTGATCAATGGTCTATAACAAAAAAAAAAAAAAACTATAGGCATTAGGACAGCTAATCCAAGAACAGTTTGAGGGCTCAGCATATAAAGAAGTCTACCAGCCCTTGGAATTCTCCAGTATTTGCCATTAAAAAATAAATTAATAAAAATAATAATAATAATAATAATAATAATAATAACAACAACAATAATCTGGGCTTATAGACCGGAAGCCGTTGCCTTAGTCCTCTTTCCCGTCTTGCAAGATGGCTGGTGAAAAGGCGGAGAAGCCCGATAAAAAGGAGAAGAAACCTGCGGCCAAAAAGGCTGCTGCCCTTGGGCCCCGTGCCGCCAGTGCAGCTAAAAAGGGTAAACCTAAGGGTAAAAAAAACTCAAGAAGGTGAAGCCCCATTGCAGCCGGAACCCTGTCCTGGTTAGAGGAATTGGCAGGTACTCCCGATCAGCTATGTATTCCAGAAAGGCCTTGTACAATAGGAAATATTCAGTTGCCAAGACCAAGGTTGAAAAGAAGAAGAAAAAGGAAAAGGTCCTTGCTACTGTCACAAAAACAGTTGGTGGGGACAAGAATGGTGGCACCTGGGTGGTGAAGCTTCGGAAAATGCCTAGGTACTATCCTACAGAAGACGTGCCTCAGAAGCTGCTGAGCCAGCACGTGAGGAGGCTGCGATCCAGCATCACTCCCGGGACTGTCCTGATCATCCTCACTGGGTACCACAGGGGCAAGAGAATGGTTTTCCTGAAGCAGCTGGGCAGTGGCTTGCTACTTGTGACTGGACCTCTGGCTATCAACAGAGTTCTTCTGTGCAGAACGCACCAGAAGTTTGTCATCGCCTCCTCTACAAAAGTTGATATCAGTGGGGTTAAAATCCCCAAACACCTGACTGACGCTTACTTCAAGAAGAAGCAGCTGCGCAAGCTCAGGCATCAGGAGGGCGAGATCTTTGACACAGAGAAGGAGAAATACGAGATTACAGAGCAGTGAAAGGCTGATCAGAAAGCTGTGGACTCGCAGATTTTGCCAAAGATCAAAGCTGTTCCTCAGCTCCAGGGCTACCTGCGATCTCAGTTCTCCCTGACAAACGGGATGTACCCTCACAAACTGGTGTTCTAAATTGCTTACAACTTAATTAAAAAGATTCCTATGTTTAAAAAAAAAAATCTGGCAAATGGAGAATGTTAACAGATCTCAGAGCAATTAATAAGATTATTCAGCCAATAGGTTCCTTGCGGCCAGAGCCCCATTGCCTTCCTTTTGCCTAAGGAATGGCCTATCATAGTGATTGATCTGAATGTTTTATCACAATTCCTCTAAATGAATGTGGTAAGGAAAGGTTTGCTTTCTCAGTACCTACTTTCAATAGAGGCCACCCAATAAAAAGATATCACTGGAAAGCTTTGCCACAAGGAATGTTAAATAGCCCTACCTTGTGTCAATATTTTGTACAATAACCATTTAAATGATTCACAAACAATTTCCCCAATTCACATTACTTATCATTATATGGATGACATCTTATTGGCTGATCAAGATATAAACATCCTGGAAAAATGTTTGATGAAGTAAAAAAACCCTTGCCTTGCTGGGGATTGCAAATCGTCCCTGAAAAAAATGCAAAGAAGGGATTCTATTAATTATCTAGGGTATAAAATAAGTCTGCAAAGGGCTAGGCCACAAAAGGTGCAAGTCAGAAGAAACCAATTAAGCACCCTTAATGATTTTCAGAAGCTACTGGGAGATATCAACTGGCTGCGGTCTGCGATTGGCTTGGGTAGGCTACTCAAGAGCTGAGCAATTTATTTCAAACCTTACAAGGTGATTAAAGAATTAAATAGTCCAAGAAAACTATCAGCTGAGGCTGAGAAGGAGTTAGCCTTGGTAGAAAGAAAATTACAGGATACGCATCTAGATCGTACTGATCCAAAGATGGCGTGGCGTGCATCTTAGTTATCTTACCTTCTACTCATTCTCCTACAGGAATTCTCACAAAGAGGGAAAATTATATCTTAGATTGGATATTTTTAGCACATAAACAGAGTAAGAAACTAAAAACCTCCATTAAGAAGATCTCTGAATTGCTACTAAAAGGAAAAATTAGACTTCGACAATTAATCAGAATGGACCTGGCTGAAACTGTCTCATTATGGGCACAAGACGAACACTAGCAAAGAGCATACAGGAATTTCTTGGGAGAGATTAACAGAAACACTAAAAGCAAGCAGATTCAATTCATAAAAAGAACTAATTGAATTCTCCCTCGTATAATAAAGGGAACTCCAATATCTGGAGCCCCTACATTTTACACTAATGCCAATAAATCAGGAAAGGCAGGATATAAATCAGAAGATTTTAGTAAGGTGGCTGAGAATTCCTGTAAGTCAGTTCAAAAATCTAATTATATGCAATAATCATGGTGTTGTCAGATTTTCAAGAGTCTCTTAATATAGTAACTGACTCTCAATATGCAGAAAGAGACTGAACTTATTCAGGATGATTCTGAACTGACTTCACTATTTACTCAGCTACAACAAATGATCAGGAATAGGAGTCATCTACTGTATATAACACACATAAGATGCCATACAAGTCTGTCAGGCCCTCTGGCACAAGGTAATAATGAAATTGACCAGCTATTCATAGGAAGTGTACTGGAGTCTTCAGAATTCCATAAAAAAAACTCCATGTTAACAGCAAAGGTTAAAAGAAAGAATTCTCTATCACTTGGGAACAAGACAAGGAAATTGTGAGGCAATGTCCTACTTGTTCATTAGATAACCAAACTCCATTGCCAACAGGAACTAACCCTAAGGATACCCAAAGAAATGTCATTTGGCAAATGGATGTCTTCCATTTAACAGAGTTTGGTAAACTGAAATATGTGCACCATACTATAAACATGTATTCAAGATCCCAATGTGCAACTTGCCTTAGCATCAGAAAAGGCTGACACAGTTGTTGGAAGTTATGACCATTGAGAATACCCATACAAATTAAAACAGGTAACTGTTCGGCATCTATCTCTAATAAGATGAAGCAGTTTTTTGCATATTATAAAACATGTTATAGGTGTATCACACAATCCTACAAGCAATTATAAAGAGATCTAATCAAACTCTAAAAGAGATGCTTAATAGGCAAAAGGGAGCAACAAAACCCCACAAAGAGAGATTGCATAGTGCTTTATTAACCTTACATTTGTTAAATGCTAATGAACAAAACACCACAGCTGCTGACAGACATTGGATTGTAGAGAAAAATCTATTGAACTAAAGCAACCTGTTTATATTAAGAATATTCTGATATAAGAATGGAAAATGGGAAATGTGTTACGCTGGGGGAAGGATTATGCCTATGTTTCCACAGGAAAAGAAAAGCTGTTCCTTCCAAGTTGATAAAAATCAGACATGACAAAGGGAGAACTCCTGAAGACCTTAGAGACAGAGAAGAAAAGGGAGACTAACACAACCATCCAAATAGGTGATGTGATGTTTATGTCTCTGTATATGGAGACAGCTCTGGAACCAGCTGAGACTAAAATGTCTATACACAGACAATAATACTTATTTAGGTACAAATTTTTCATGACTTATTTCATACCATCCTTTACAATGGCATGTATATGAAGTTATATTATAGTTTGATTATGTGATCAACTAACCTGAAGAAAGGCAGTCAAGCTTGCTTTACTGATCTTGAATAACCAATCTGTGTGCCCTGCACACTCCATGTAAATGTCTTTGCAGAATTATATGTTGCTTGTAAGTTTTGTATAGTGCAGGATGAAAGAAGGAAAAGATAGCCCTGAAAAGATTCACACTCCGGGATGCTAAGATTCTGGGACTTCCATTCCAGCTTTGTGTTTAATTCTACCTCAACTACATCAAAGCTGCTTCTTTTAAAGACGTGCTTCCAGAACTTTTCCAGAACAGCTGGCTTGCCTATCCAGCCTTTCAGACTGTCAGAGTTAAGATGTCAGCTAAGCAGTGAACTTTCGCAGCACATAGTGACTGGAAGGCAAATGATGCCAGCTAGCTCTCCTTTGACAAAGCCAGTTTTCCTATTTCTTCACCCAATTCAGTTGGAAGCAGACAAGGAAGATCATCATCCCAGTTCCTTATGTTGGGGTGGATGGTTCTCGTTATTTTATGAATTACCATATGTTGTCATTTAAGGGGCACTTTACAAATGTAGCTTTGGACAGGGAGGGACTTAAACTCAGGAGCTTAAACTCAGGGATTTCTACCTTTCCTCTCCTCTTCTCTATCCTTCATTCTTAGATAAAAGGGAAGAGGGTGAAAGAAAAAGAGGGGATATAGTAATATCACAGAAGTTATAGAAATAGACAAATAGGGATAGGTTAGCAAATTTATTCTTTTTGGGGGGGTGCGGGGGGGGGGGGTCGAGACAGGGTTTTTCTCTGTGTAGCCCTGGCTGTTCTGGAACTCACTCTATAGACCAGGCTGGCCTGAACTCAGAAATCCGCCTGTCTCTGCCTCCCAAATGCTGGGATTAAAGGCGTGTACCACCACCGCCCAGCAGCAAATTTACTCTTAAGCAAAACATTACATAGCTATATCTTACACTGGTAGAAATCTTTATATTAATACAAAGTTGAAGTTATAATCGCCTACATTGGTACAGAATTTATTTGATACAGATTTAAAGTTTTCATTGGTATGAATTTCTTATTCATAAAATAAAACTGGGATTAATATTGTTACTCTCACACAGGCATTGTGTCTATACAACACATTTAGGAATACAAAGCTTAGACCCAGTTCTTCTACAACTGCTATTATGAACTGTTTTTAGATGATTAAGCAATACGAGTTAAGGGCCAGATAGCAAACTCATGGTTCTGAGTTAATTAAAAGGGTTTTTCTGAGATATTTCAATTAGAAATGCAAAGAGTAGTCAAGGCTTAACAGTTCAGAAATGCTTTAGATAGATGGTCTTCAAAGGCTTCTATCCAGAGAATATGACATTTATGGACATTTCCTTTTAAGGATCACTTGACTAGAGACCTGTCTACTCCTGGCAGCACCCTTTTCTCAGATTCAAAAAAGAAATTGAGCAAGAATGAAGTTGCTCCAGTTGTGACAAGATAGTCACTAGGCAAGAATTGCCTCAATTCATCTACAGACAAAATACTGTCCAGAAAAAGGACACACTATGAGGAATAGTCAACTGATAATCCCTGCCAAGACAGGGTAATCAGCCCTACAAAAGTCTGCATTACAATGATTTGTCAGATGATCCTAGGCCTGAAGACTGATGCTCCAACATTTTGAAGAATAAAGGACTATCCAGGTAATCAGTAGTGTCTATATATAAATTGGCTAAGTTTTGGAAGCTATGTGTTGTGCTTCTCATATTTTCAGGAAATATCCATCGTTCTTAGATTACTGACAGGGTTGAAGACCAGTAGTCTCATAGCCAACCCAAGCTGTTTAGCATTGAGAAAGATAATAGATTTGAGAAGATAGTTTTTAGATGGCAATACAATCTAAAACCAGAACATAAGTCAGGTATAGAATTATAAGTCTTTTAGGATAGATGGCAGAGTTCTTTACTTAATCAACAAGATTGGTGGACTGGGTGTTAAATGTATCTTAATAGTTTATAAATTGTAGAATGGTAATAATTGTACTCAATTTATATCTGAGGGAAAAGAGCCTTTTAACTGGATAAAAAGGGGGAAATGTTGTGGATTGCTCTGGTGTTGTATTTTGATACTAATTCTGCTTTCCCAGGAGGGTCTACCTAGGATAAGGAGTGAATCAGGAGTGAATCATATACTCAGGTGACTTCTTGTGAACTTTCTCCCTACTTTAACTTGTAAAATAAAGGCTAGAGCCCGTAATTGGGCAGTGGAAGGGAAGGTGGAGCTGAAAAGGGAGGAGGGGGTAGGGTGGGGAGAAAAGACAATGGAGGAGGAGGTGGAAGGAAAATGGAGCAGAAGCACATGAACTGGAGAAACTGCAAGTGATAATTACTGAGATTCTTTATCATCCTTAAGGATAAGATATTGTGAAACAGGTACTGTGGAACTTTAAAACAATCTTCATAAAACAAAAAGGCGGAGTTATGTCCCCGTATACCAAACAATTATTTAAATTGTGATCTTTTTATTTTAAAATTTGGATGCCAAGGAACTCTCTGCGGAATGTCTATGACATCCTACAACTAGGCATACTTATGCCTAGGTGAAATGGAAAGATCCACTTACTGGCATATGGCATGATGATGATCGGGTATTAATATGGGGAAGAGGGCATGTTTGTGTTTTTTTCCCCACAGGATGCTGCAAGAGCATGCTAGAGTGATTGGTGAGACATGCTGAGGCTGGGACAAAGAATGATGCTAACCTGTGAGCTTGCTGAGTGCCCTGACAATAGTAACTGGGAAGCTGTTTTAGACATATGTTCCTGAGCCACCTTTGCATGCCTATATCCCAGATTGGACAAGCTGACTTACCTCAAGCTTTTAGACTTTGTGAGACAGAGAACATAGAGACTGTGGAAACTGCCTTCGAATACTTAGTCAAAAAGAGAAGTTATAATGACCCTTCTCTTTCTTTTAATGTGACAGTTATTTTGACTCAATCATGGACTGGTCTAGAAATCAATCCAATATTGGAAATAACAGTCCTTAATTGGAAGGCTGGTTCTGGACATTTTCAGAGACATTTGAAAATTGACAACTGCCTTGTATGAAGTTACATTTGCAGTGGATAAAATTAGGATACGATCTGGACTTTGAACAACTATTAGTGCATGTGTTAAGGCTTCTAATCTTTTATTAATTGGTCATGTTAAAATTACATTTGTTTCTTCTACAGTATTTAATGTAAGCTGTATTGATTGTATACTTTCTAATTTTGTTAATGTGTTGAAATCTGACATGTCTGTTATGGTGGTTTATCTACCAGATTTTGTTTTATTGCCTGTGAGTATTACAGGAACTTGGCATTCTGAAAAAAAGGCTTGCAAATACTGGAAGAAGTGAGTCAGGCTTTAAGCAGAACCAAGAGAGTAGTGGGCTTGATTATTGCTGGTATAGCAGCTTTAATTGCATCAATAGCATCACTGTTTATGCTATTGCTTTGACACAGGACATTAAGACAGCTACTTTTGTTAATCATTTAGCAAAAAAATGTTACTGAGTACTCAAGAGGATTTAGACAAGTGTTTTGGAACAATGGATTGATGCTCTTTATGATACTATTCAAATTATTGGAGGTTCAGAGTTTAAGAGTAAGAAGCTATCTTGAGTGTCATGCTAAATACCAATGGATTTGTGTTACTTATAAACATTACAATGATAGTCACTATAATTGGGAAAAAGTTCAAAGACACTTGCAGGGTATTTGTCATAATTCTAATACCTCTCTCGATTTTTTAACTTTGCATACTGAGATTATGAATTTAAAGAATGCTGCTCCGCTGAGCTTTGATGCTGCAGATACTGCTGATACAGTTATTCGTAGACTGAGGTCAGTATTTCCATCTTAGTCAAGCTTCAAGAATGGCATATATAACTTGATCATGCTAGTCCTTGTCCTTCTTGTCCTGGGAATACTTTTATTTCTGCCCATTGTGATAAAACTTACCTCAATATGTTGGCAGGCAAAATATATGGCTTGAAACTAAAATTAAATCCCCAGACAGAGTTATTAATTTAACAGGCTGGCAACTAAGGATGGGTAAGTTCTGTACAGAGCCTTACCAACCTAAGACAGAATAGAATTGCTTTAGACAATGCATATTCCAAGAAAAGTAAGAAAGGCATTCTTGTCAGAACAATCTAAGACAGGTGCAGTCTTGTTTATAAAATTAAAAAGGAAATGTGGAGAGCTTTTGGGGGCCCACTTCTAGACATGTGACAGGAATTTGACATGGGGCCAGGACAAAAGAAGTAAGCTCAAGGCAGGAATCTGACTTTGGGCTAGAACTCAGGAAATAGGCCCAGATTAAGAATATTTACAATTGAGTTAATGCAAAATTCAGAGCAGGCTCAGCTGAGGCATGTGTGGCATTTCTTTTGTTTTGGTCATCCTGAATAGCCCCTAGAAAGGTGTTTATGAGATTTTGTTTATTGCCTTGCTTGTTCCTTGACCCAGAACTGATCTTATCATTTTGCATGTACTTAAAGTGGTATAAAAGCAGACTGGAAACAAATAAACCCACTCCAGCCTCAGAACTGGCTGGAGTCATGCTACAGTGTTGTCTAATTGTCTTTTTTCTTTTTAATCCTTGTTCCTGCCCTAGAGAACCTGTTGACCAACTGAGCTGGCTTGGTCATTGAGTAAACTGACCCACACTCAAAAAGACAAACATCATGCCTGATATCTGATTCTCATATCTGATGTTCCTAGTTCCAAATATTCATGTGTGAGGTATATATCCTGGAGTTAATTACAGAAACAAGGAAAACAAAAAGGGATCATTGGTTAAAAAAAAAAAAAAAAGCAATAGAGAGGGGATTAATAGAATCAGGGAAATGGGAAAAAAGGAGAAAGCTCTAGTTACAGAGGTGGGAGATACGGAAGAAGGAGAAGAGGGCAAAGTAAGGATGTCTGAAAACGTCATAGGGACTCATACTATTAACTAACTAACAAACCAACAACCACAGCTCTATACTGAGCATAAATACACATACAAAGTTTAAATGAAAACTTTTCATCTGAGCTGACAATGCTCCCTCCAAAAGTCAAAGACCATCTAACAAAACCCCCAACAACAAGCATGAAAGGCCCTCTTTCAAGTTTTTGGTCAAAGTTGTCTAAATGACTAAAATATTACATGCCATTCCCCTTGACTATCCCTGAGAGGTGGAAGGTAAGTTCCCTATTGCTGAAGACACCATGAACTTTAGATGTTTGGCCCAGAGACCCCTGAGCTCAACTGCCTCTTCCCTGAGAATTCTTTCATGGTATCAGAAGATAACACACAACCTTCCAAAAGAGGGAGGAACCAAAATTCTTCCCAGCTATGATGCCTATGAACCTGAAACACTACCAGCAAGGTACAATAATCTTCAGGTACAACAGTATACGCACATCTTGGTGGTAACAGTTCTCTAATTGGACTTAAAACCCACTCAACCAGAGGGAAAGTATTCCAAGCCAACTGCCCAAAGTTAGTTAAGTCAAGGATCTTGGGGTTGGAGGATACAAAAAAACGCAAACTTTTTTTTCAAAAAAAGCTTAAGAGATAGTTTATGTACTAAGAATTTGACAATGAAGCCAAATGTCTATGACACTCTACAATCTTATATGAGTTACGTCTCAAGTCAGATTAGGTTCTAGTTGCCTTAAGAATATTATGAGAGGGCTAGAAGATTTCTCAGCAGGTAAGAGCACTGACTGCTCTTCCAGAGGTCCTGAGTTTAATTCCCAGGAACCACATGATGGCTCACAATCATCTGTGATGAGATCCAATGCCCTCTTCTGATGTGTCTGAAGAAAGGAACAGTGTACTCACACACATAAAATAAATAAATCTTTTAAAAAAAGAATACTATGGGTAAAGAAAGTAAAAACAACATCAAAACTGAGGACAGCAGCATAACAAATACAAATGACACATTTCAAAGTTTACTACTGGATCACTCTAGAATGAATATTGCAGTCTGTTCTACCTTCCGTTTCTGATTTTGTGCTTCCTCCAGATTCTCCAAATGGATTTGTACGCCTAAAGTTTAGAAAAAAATATGAATAAATGTCACCAAAAGTCACACAGAAGAGAACAGAATTAAAGACTGAGTCATAAAACTTTACATGTTTACAAAGAAAAGCTCTAGAATGTCTCATCTGCTAATGAACAATAAGATATATTTGCTCTCACAGTAACAAGCCAAACCCAGTATCTGCACTAACTGATGTATCTATCTATCATAGCCTTTTGTTGCTGTCTTTTATTTAGTAGGTACAAATTTAACTACACACAACAACAATCCTCATACTAAACTATTTTCTAAAAGTTTTCTAATTTAAACAAACCAATATAGAGGAAGACCAATGTGCCAACAATATTGGAGTCTTGAGAAAAATGCCAAGAATTTTCTAGAACTGTAAAATCCCAAGTCTGGATTCTTTAAGTACAAATTTCAAGTTAATTATAAAGATATGAACACTGTCTAATTCTTTTTGTCACAAACTGCATTTCCTGGGTCTATATGTAAGTATTACACATAAAGATATATATAAGTACTCAGAGGGCTTGCCTATAATGCACACAAAGCCTGGGTTTGATCCCCAGCACCACTAAAACTAAATTCTATTTCTCAAGGTTTAAGTAACAATGCAAGAAGAAAAGTAAACCAAAGATAAAAGCTACTTCCCCCATTCTTGTTCTTAACTTGTGGCACAATCACAACGATGAGAGAAGAAAGTTCAATTCAAAGAAAGCCTTGTAAGAAGTATTTTAAAATAATGGCATTAAGAAAACAGGGCAGGGGTTAAGAACATGGCTCAGTCAACCTGAGTTCAATCCACAAAACCTATGTAAAAAAGCCAAGCAAACAAAAAGAGTGGTACATGGCTTTATTCCCAGCACCAAGGAGGCAGAATCAGGTGGATCTCTAAGTTAGAGGCCAGGCTGGACTACAGAGTGATGGCTAGGACTACACAGAAGAACACTATCATAAAATCTCGCAACACACACACACACACACACACACACACACACACACACACACACACA
>JANHMN010000001.1:184121295-184165600 GCA_030674055.1 Rhabdomys pumilio | reverse complement strand
ACACACACACACACACACACACACACACACACACACACACACACACAAGCCAAGCAAGGTTGCACACACTTGCAATCCCAGCCCTGGGGAGGTAGAAATGGATAGATCTCTGGAGCTCACTGGATATCCAGCCTACTTGGTAAGCTCCAGAGCAGTGGGAGATTCTTTATCAAAAAGATGGCTAGCTAATAACACCACAATTGTCCTCTGACCTCCACAAACATGCACATAAATGTATGTGTGCATCTGTAGACATATAAACATATACATACACACAGAAAAAGAGGTAAGACATTGATCTTTCTTTAAAACAAAGATTTAATCTTACTGTATGTGTATAGATGAGTACTCACTTGTATGAATATTCACTATATGTCTAGTGCCTGCACAGAAAAAGGGCCTCAGATCCCCAAGAGTTGGGATTATAGATGGTTTTGAGCTACCATGTGGGTGCTGGAAAGTGAACCTGGATCCTCTGCAAGACCAGCAAGTGCTCTTAACTGCCAAGCTATTTCTCCAGCCCAATACTGATTTCTTTCATATCAGCTTGGCATATTATATCAAATGTTACACATACGTAATACATTTACACAAGTTTACAAAATTCTATGTTATATCCAAACTTAATGTATTAAGTGCCCAACCTCCTTAATTATTTGCTATAGTTTCATTTCTTTATATTTACCTGTGTTTGTCTATATTATAAATTATCGTGCACCACATAAATTCAGGAACTTGTGGAGGCCAGACAACAGTTTTAGATCCCCTGGAACCAGAGTTTGAAGTAGTTGTGACCTACCACACATGGGTACTATGAACTGAACCTGACACTCTACAGGAACAGTAAGTACTCGCAACTTCTGAGCCATTTTTCTACCCAGTCCCCCTAAAAAAAAAAGTTAAGTACTCTGACATGACATCATCATCATCAATATCATCAGCAAGAAAGGATCTCATATAGTCCAAACCAGACTTGAATTTGCTATATGGCCAAGAAAATCTTGAACTTTTGACTCTCCTACTCTCAACTTCCAAGCAACTACAGTTGCAGGCATAAACTAAACACGCCCAGGTTTTATGTGATGCTAGAGACTGAATCCAAGGCTTCATATGCACGCTAGGCAAGCACTCTACCAGCTGAGCTACATCCCCAGCCCCTTATTTTAAGATAGAATTTCTAAAATAGTGTTACAACTTGGAACTACCACTTCTACAATTGACAGGGCAAATACCCAAGTAATAGGCTTGATAAGCAATTCAGAATTAAAGTTTTTGACATTTGATTATCCTAACACCTTTAACAGATACAGAAGACCAACAGAAATACCTGTATGGTTCTACACTAACTATGAAAATGTTGTTAGGCAATTACACAAAAGACAGCATAGCTGATACAAAAATATATCACAAATGGTATCATAAATCTTACAGACCACAGCACATTGGCTTTCTGACATCATTACTCACCTGCCTCCTTGACCAAAGGCTTTTGCCTGGCCAGGCTGATCTTCACACACAGGAGAAATTATATCAAACTGTATTGGCGTATCTGGAGCAACAAGAGAATCTAGAGAGAGGGCAGCCAAATTTGTAGACTCTGATCCCAAGGATCCTGAACTGCTGGTTCGAGCTGTTGGTGGCCGAGATTGTCTAACCACAAAGGAAAACAAGGCACTGAATTTAGTTTTTTCTTTCAGAAATTCAATGTTTAGCAGGCTACAAGAAAACAATATTTTAAGTCAATGAGAGGATAAATCAAACTCCAATTAAAAAAAACATTACTTTTCTGTAATCCTAGCACTCAGGAAGTAGAGGCAGTGGATCACACTGGGTTGGCCTGGTCTATAAAACAAGACCCTGATTCAAAGAGTAAAAAAAATCCCAAATCAGTGGGCTACTTATTTAGTAAAAGATTCCTTTCTTTCCAATTAAAAAATATAAACTGGGACTAGAGAGATGGTAAAGTGCTTGCTGTCTAAGCAGGAAACCTGTTTTTATTTTTTTTGTTTTTCAACACGGTTTTACTGGGTAGCCCTTGATGTATTATAACTCTCTGTAGACCAGGTTGACCTCAAACTCACAGAGACCCACTTGCTTCTGCCTCCCAACTGCGGGGATTAAAAGCGTGTACCACCAGTGCCCAGTGAGAGCCTGAGTTTTACTTCAATACTCGTACATAAATAAAATAATTAATTAATAATAGTAATAAAGAAAAAGGGAAAAAAAGCTGCCCATGGCAGCATGCATCTGCAACCACATTACTGGAGTACAGAGACAGCAAGATTCAAGGAACTCACTGGCCAGTCAGCCTACCAAATCAATGAGCTCCAGGTTGTGATTCTATCTTGAAAATAAAATTCTCCACCATAAAAATCTCTGACCTATGCCCTTATTAGTAAATTTACTATTTTGAAAATATACTTCTGTTATTCAGAGATAATTTACTACTTATCTAAGTAGTACTGTTAAAATCCAAGCGTTCGCTAACACTAAATAACCCATACACTAACTCACCCTCCTGGACGCAGGCTCTCGTGTCTCTGCTGGAAAGATGGGGAAGGAGTGACAGCTTCTAGAGCAGACTGATTCACTCGTGCAGCAGTTTCCTATTTTGATTTATTTTTTAAAAAGGAGTTAATAATGTAAGAAACTAAATGTTTAATGAAACTCTCAAAACTGTTAGTAAGCTCTTGAGCTGTGCTTAAAATATGAACTAAAGCTACTGAGGTATTTCCATTCTCTGACCTTACTAGTAAGGTACATTAATTTCAAATATTGTGAACTTCCTATAATTCAAGATAATTCTAATTCCTATAATTCTAATTTCTTTCTGCTAACATTCATAACAGGAACATATTCTTTTTCTATTAATTTTTAACTACCAGTTAAAAATTGAATTAAGGTTTGTACTGCTATCACCTAGCACACTGCCTAGCCATTCAGAATATTTTATAGAACAAAAATATCTAGAAGTAGGCCATTCATTTAAATATAAAAGAACTCTTCTAGAATATAACTGTTAATTTGTAACATTACTATGAATATACTTGATGGCATCACATTTTAACAAAAACAGTATTCCTTTTTTTCTAAATGAAAGTCCTTGAAAACCTGGAAATCATCTTTTTCATTTTCTTCTTAACCTTTTACTCAGTCAGTTACTAACTAGTGTAGACCCTCCTATCAAATTCCCCATTACAACAACAGTAACTTGAGCTAGGATGGTGTCACATGCCATTAATCTGGGTTGGGGGTAGTAAATACAGGCAGAACCAAGAAACCCTGTCTTGGGGGTGTGGGAGGAGTTTAGGATTAAGTCTTTCAACTGAAATTATCAATCCCTACCTGGCTCTGAGAAGCACCTGGGTTTACAGCATAGCCAGTCCATGTCTTAACAGAAGTCTAGACAGCTCCTGTCTAGAACCAAGTCCTTTCTCAACTTAGATACAAAATAGACTCCCTCCATTCTCTCACTCCATTCCTTCAGCTTCTGGTACCCTTGGATTCTACCTGCATGTTCAAACTGTAACTATGGCTAAGTTTGCAAGCTGAGGTTCAACAGGTTTGAAACCCTTGCTACTCAAAAGAATAATTTGCAAACTGAGAGTTCAGACTGCATCATTAAAGCTATACCAAAATCACAACATGTATTTAAACAATATTTCCATGTGATCTGAGTGCACACTTCAATTTTCTATTCTGCACCAAAAACTTTCATTTATACTGCTAGTTCCGTCCACATGTATGTGAGCTTTTTTTATTGTACTGCCTGCAGTGTCTCCTTTTTTCCTTAAACAAATCTTAGCACGGGATTCCATCATCTCTACAGAATTTTCTCTAATACAAAGTGCTCACTAATCCTTACATTCTCAAAATGTAAGCCTGTAAGTAATCACCTTGTACATTTTTTAACCAGGTGGGTAATCACAACATGTTATACATAAAATGTCATGTAGCTTCCACTTTGACTTACCACAGTAAGTCCTAGAGGAGGCCATGGAGTTTCTCCTACATTTTTACCTACTCCATGACACTCAACATAAAGAGAAGTGTCAATACCAGCTGAGTAACTGATTTCAGTACATTTTGAAATAACAATTCTGTGACAAAGAATATATCATGGTACATTGTAGCTACCCAAACAGAATCATATGGATTCTATACTTGAGGTTACAGAACTTGAGAAATGAGTCAATTAATACAAGCCATATAAACCACAAAATTATTTCATTCTGATAGTTCTGGATAACAAAATAAAAATATTACCTCTGGATTTTCACTCAAGTATATTTGTTTAGATATGTTGTTTATTGTACAGATCCACTGAAAAGGAAAAAAATTAAGTATTATTATTAATTTTTTTCAATAGAGCCTCTCTATTAAAGAAGGCCATTAAATATTAAACTGAAACAGAATTTTCATTAGAAGCAGCATATAATTTTCATAAGAAAACATCTTGGGAATAGGGCTGTAACTCAGTGGTAGAGCACATACTTTATTTAACAAAATATGTGAGCCCCTGGATTCAATCCCCAATACCACAAACAAAACAAAAACAATAGACCTGCTATAAACATATGCATGTAAGAGATCTTCAAATTGAATTATTTTTAAATAAATGTTATTTGTGCAATGAAGTAAATAGTAATCATCATGTCAAATCATAACTTAATAGCATACATTTATCCTTTTATGTTACTTCCTCCCTTAATTCCCACCAGACATGGTAGTCTGAACTCAGTTACCATAATACCTATGTAAAAAATTAAAATACAAATGCTTTCTGGGAAATGTACCTTATATATCTTCCTTTTTCAAAA
Organism: Rhabdomys pumilio; assembly: GCA_030674055.1. NCBI lineage: Eukaryota > Metazoa > Chordata > Mammalia > Rodentia > Muridae > Rhabdomys > Rhabdomys pumilio. The sequence continues at coordinate 184,160,780 of JANHMN010000001.1, read as the reverse complement.
TAGAAAACACTATTCCATATCTTCTACTTCATTCTTGAGGATTCCAGTGCCTGACAGGCCTCACAAAACTAATACTTGTTGATAAACCATGCAGAGAGCAGAAACATCTGAGTCCTCAAAACCAAAACTATTCTTTCCCATGAGAAATAAATACATGCAAGTTTCTAAGACTTTCCAACTCTGTCTTTTACCAATAAAACTATAATACTAAATAAAATGAAGGTTATTTCTGAAAAACGTTTTTGAAAGTTTCAGTCTTGACAGCACCTTACCCTCCATATGCAGTATACGAGGAGTAACACTGGAGCCAAAACTGAAAGACTTGTAAGGAAGAACAGAGACTCCCAAATCTTTGTTTTTCTGTCTTTCATTTTCCACTGCTCTAAGCCTGCGCTGCTTCCTCTTGGATCACATCTGCTGCCACTATGTTCTAGCTGCAGTAAGTGGCTCCCAAAGGTTAGTGAGAACGGAGAATAAACAAACTGCCAACTCACAATACTATGCCTGCCAGAAGGTGACACTTAGAAGGTCACCGCCAAATATAACATGTTAAGACAGTACAGAAATGGTATCTAAGATTTCTTCAGTTATAAAATTGTTAGAAAACTAAGATTGCTGCTTGAGAACAGGCGACTTTAAAAGTCATTTTTAATAAACTAGGGTTTTCCCAAACTTTTTACTATAAATACATTAATATTTTTGTTCTCAGATACATAAATAAATAAATAAAATTAATTTTAAATGTTGCTGAAGAAATTAACTTTATTACTAGCACTCAGGAGGCAGAAGCAGGTAGATTTCCAGCCTGGTCTACAGAGGGAGTTCTACAATAGCCAAAGTTACACAGAGACCACCTCTCAAAAAAAAAAAAAAAAAGAAAGAAAGAAAAGAAAAAAGAAAAATTAACTTTATAAAAAATTTTTACCTCTTCATGGTCTTTTTTACTCTCTGCTTGTAAAATTGAAGATCTAGGAAGAAAAAAAAAGAAAAGTTTTAGCCTCAACTTTAAAATTAAATAAAAAATACAAGTGATGTAAGTACTTTAGGGAAAGAAGACCAGCAGCAGCAGCAGGACTTAAGACTTATGCTACAAGTGCCTGCTACAACCCAACATGCAAAACAGATGGCAATGCCAGCTCTCAAAGGACAAAACGTAAAGGAAAAAATGCACTTCAACTTACTAGCATTTCCACTGGTGATCTAACCAGAAAATAATAACTTCATTACTGACAGTTTCCCCCTTAATAAGTTTAAATAAAAATTCTAACATATGAACCGTTACAGAAATGTGGTATTTTAAGAGAAATTTTAAATTTTACTAACTTTCTATCTTATCAGGAAAAATGGGAAACCATGCCAAGCTTTAGCAAAAACTAAAAATACAAAAATGTAAATACTGGTAGTAACATGTCAGCAATTTGCTAATTGTGCTAACAGAAAACAGGACCTCTAACACACAGCATTGACATTCATTGTATGTCTGTTGAAGGACTAGGAAAACAATCACGTGGCTAAGTGAGCAAAACTATCTTTTATGAAGAAAGATACCTTAATGTACATATATATGATAGAAGAAAAAACGACTTTCAGAAAACCCAGGGGTTTCTTCTTCTAAATAATAAATAAGGAAGTTCAAAGGTCAAAATCAATCTCAGATAACTTAAATATCTATCATTAGGAAAATGTTTAAACTATGTTGTATGGTTTTTGAAAGATTAGAAAGGCTTTTTTAAAAAAATATTTATTTTATGTATGTGAGTTTCTGTGCACCACACCGAGTACAGGTGCCCTTGGAGGCCAGAAAAGGGTGTCAGATTGCCTGGAACTGGAGCTATGGGGAGTTTTGATCCACTGGACGTGGGTGGTGGGAACCAAGCTTGGATCCTCTGTAAGAGCAGCACCTGTTCTTAACTGGAGAGCTATTGTTCCAGTCCTGTAAGATGTTTTGTAAAAAATGGATGCAGATCTTATTTATGTATATAAAATATCCTTCAGTAATTTAAAAAAAAAAAAATGTACTTAGACCAGGAATGGTAACACACAGTGCTAAATGACTTTGGAGGCTAAGGTAAAAGAACAAGTTGAAGGCCAGACTAGACAACTTCTGAGACTATGTCACAAAAAGTCTGTGGCTCTATCTCAATGGCAGAGACTTGCCTAGATTGCTTAAGGCCATGTGTTCAAGGGGAAGAAGTGAGGGGATGGCAATGGGGAGGGGAAAGGAAGGGAAATGTACTGAAGAGTAAAAACTAGAAGGAAACAACATGCTATAAATAATTTAACACAAAGGCAAAGGGCATGATAAAAAATAATAGGTAGGGCTGGAGAGATGGCTCAGCAGTTAAGAGCACTGACTACTCTTCCAGAGGTCCTGAGTTCAATTCCCAGCAACTACATGGTGGCTCACAACCATCTGTAATGGGATCTGATGCCCTCTGCTGGTGTGTCTGAAGACAGCTAACGTGTACTCATAAATAAAATTTTAAAAACCTGTTTAAAAAAAAAAAAAGATAAAATAACCTAACCAGATGTAACTGATTAAAATTTCAAAGTAAGACTATTGCTAGAATCTACACATCACATATGGGCACATTATGTATGTTAGATTTCTATTCCTCACAAAAATTGACAATACAACTCCTCTCCTACATGTGATATATTGAAAAATGGAGGTCAGAGGGTTGTCAGTAACTTGTCCAAGAGCACGGAGTAAATAAGAACCCATGGCTAGCATTCTGACTCCCACTGCCTTCCCAGCACTATGCAGGATTTTTCAGTGACGAGTCTCAAACATGAAGTCTCAGGTTTGCACCATTTGTTGTTTTGTTAACTTCAAAATCTTTAAAAAAAAAAAAAAATCATTAAAGGGGGCTGGAAAGATGGTTCAGTGGTTAAGAGCACTGGCTGCTCTTCCAAAGGACATAGGTTTAATTCCCAGAATCCACATGGCAGCTTACAATCGTCTATAATTCTAGTTCCAGAGGACCCGACACTCTCACACAGACACACATGAAGGCAAAACAACAATGCAAATAAAAAATATAATTTTTAAAAAGTCATTTCAGTAAGAAAAAAACTGAACTCATATCTATTAAAAAGCAAATTACCTTAATTCAAAGTAATTCTAAATGTTTATATGAAACAAAAAGGAATTATTCAGCATTTTATTTTAAAATGTATGTCTTATTAGCAGCAGAAAAAATACTAACTTTTTTCCATCAAAAGAAGTGATCTGAAAACAGTATCGTCTGTCTTCACAGTCCACAGCCATCACTGAGCAGTTGTCAATGTCCATGGCTAGGCCTCCTGCCACATCTCCACGGGCTTGACTCATTAAGTTTCCACCCTGTGTGAAGTAAAACTGTCTATCCCAGGTAGATGACACCAAGCCTGTTTTACTGAAGAAAGTACAGATAATTTCAGTAACAACACCTAAACAATTCTTTGTCATTAGCAGACATAAGAAACAGCATGTGAAAACAAAACAACTTGCAAAAAGGCACCAAGATATCATGAAGACGTATCTTTTTCAGACTCTAAAATGATTTTGTGCTTGTTGACTCTCTGGTATGAACATTTATAGTTTCAAAAACAAGGCTAGAAATTAAGTTTCAACTATTGCAATGATACATCAAAAATCCAAGTTACACTCAGTATTCAAGGAAGAAATTCAATTTTATTTCTAGGGTTAATCTACTTCACCATCATATCATCAAGTGAAGGCTGGGGATTTAACTCAAAGGGACAGTGTGTGCCTGGGATGCTCAGGGTCTGAGTTCCAACCCAGCACTGAAAACTGATGAGAATAAAAAGAGGGTGAGGGAAGCATGGCATGTTTTCAATTGAAAACTCAATGTTTACTTGATATAAATACATATTTAAGTATTAATATTTAGTAACATGTTATGATAGGCCTAGACTCAAATCAGTTTCATCCCTTTTATAAATTCAAATAATTCAATAAACATGAAGGTAGGATTTGCAAAGTTTTCATGTACCTTCATGTATCAACAAGCTTATATAAATACACCACTAAAATGTTTCAACCTTGGGTTGCCAAGATGTCATAGTGCTTAAAGGCACTTCCTGCCAAGCCTGGTGATTTGAATTCTATCCCAAACACCCACATGGTGGAAAGAGAGGGCCAGCAAGCTGTCCACTCACCTCCACTCCTAAACTGTGCTATAGCATGTATACACACAAAATAAAAATGTACACACACACACACAAATACATAAATAAAATGGATGTTTTAAAAAGTGTCAGTCAACTTTGAGTAAAACCAAAACAATCTGGCAAACAGTATTAACTATAAATTATATTGATTTGCTATTACAGGTGTAATATGAAAATAACACTAGTTCACTTACTTCCTAGCATTTAGGTATCCAGCCTTTCGGGTTAAATTTCGATTGACGGGAAACTTGGTGGGATCTGGGTCAGGCAGATATAAAGGGTCGCTGGCTACCTCCAAGTCTTCTATTGTCTGCTGCATGGTCTCTACATCACCATCCATTTCTCTTCGAACACTAATAGAGAGAACAGATTAGTCACTACTAGCCACAACTAACAAATAATGTCTTATTGATTGTATATGCCCACGTATTCATTTTTTTAAAGAAGCAACTATAGGATGGTTAAAGTAACAAAATAATTTTAAACCATTTTTAAAACTTAACATATTTTGGGAACAATATCAAATGTGAACAACCAACTGTGAATAGCCAGATACCCAACTACAGATTAATTTTCAAACTTCTCTATGGTATAGCACTGACCTGTGTTCAAGCACTGCAAAAAATAAAATGAAAAATCCTAAATTTCATCTTTCTCCTTGCCTCAGATTACCAGCACTGCTACTCACACATCAAAGGTGATTGGAACTGCTTTCTCTCTCTAAACACTAGAGTGCAGAAAAGAGGATTTGCTTAGTAATTTTCTAAGCAATGTTTATGAATGAAATTTTAAGAAAAATTTACTTATGGATAATTACTGTTACGTATTTATATCATTCAGACACAAAAGCTAGCTCTCTATCATTAAAAGTGTCATCAAATTTCACAGTGTTATGAAAGCCAGAGCCTACATTCTAGGGAAAAGATAGTAGAAATTTCCTAATTTAGCAATAAAGCTGAGAAACACATTCCACGGCAAGAAAACTAACCCTTAGGAAATTAAGTTCTAAATATTTAAATTATGGCATTTAGCTGTTAACTTACTGACATAATTTCACTTTCATTTTAGTGAAAACAGAATACTTACTTTTGTACACTTGTTCCAATGTTAGCTAAGAATTCTTCCAGTTGTCCACTGAGATTTTCAGAACCCATCTTAAAGAAACTTATCTGAGGTAGAAGAGGAACAAAAGGTTGTACAACACAAACATACACACAAAAAAACATTTAGAAATTATCACATCAACAATTTCTAGGGTAGAATTACATAGAAATGACAGTGGGTTGTTTGATTTTTTTTTCCAATAACAGGTTGAGGTTTAAATATCTACCAGACACAGAGCCACTAAGGAAACAAGAATTCAATTCCACTAGACATCCTTTCACATATTTTAGGCCATCTGCTGTTGTTATTTGACATAAAGTCTCACTTGTAATCATGGTGACCTCAGGCTACAATGACAGGTTAATAAGTAAGTACTCAGCCGGGCAGTGGTAGCACACACCTTTAATCCCAGCACTTGGGAGGCAGAGGCAGGTGCATTTCTGAGTTCGAGGCCAGCCTGGTCTACAGAGTGAATTCCAGGACAGCCAGTACTACACAGAGAAACCCTGTCTCGAAAAACCAAAAAAAGAAGTAAGTACTCTTATTGCATGAAAGTATATTCAAATTTCCTGGTTTTTAACAAACTAATATATTTCCCAAAACTCAATTTTCTATCCTCTTTCTTTTTTTTTAACACTACTTTTTTGTTTTACTTTATTATCTATTTCTTAGCACTAAGGTTTAAACCTAGGGCTTCATACATGTTAGGCAATCACTCTACCACAACTATTCCATTTCCATTTAAAAAAAAAAAATTAATTTTGAGACAGTGTCTTACTATGTACCCCAGACAGGCCTTCCTGCCTCAGCCTTATGAGTAGCCTATTGTGTGTGTGTGTGTGTGTGTGTGTGTGTGTGTGTGTGTGTGTGTGTGTGTGTGTGTGTGTAGGGTAGAAGCAAATGTCAGGGGTCTTTTCCTATTGTTCTTCACCTTGCTCTTTAAGAAGAAGTCCCAGGACTCTTGGTAGCTCCGTGATTTAAAGCATTTGCTGCCTTTACAGAGGACCTGAGTTTGGTTCCTGGCATTTATGTCAGGCACCTCACAGCAGCCAGTAACTCCAACTCTAGAAAATTTGCTGCTCTCTTCTGACTTTCTTTATTTTTTAATTAGTAACTTTTTTTAATGTTAATCAAAGGCTTTATAAGTTTGGTAATGCTCAATAACAAGATGCCCATACAATCAGAAGTGTAACCCAATACCCAACCTAGATATATCAACTATCTTTGACTGGCGGAGACACGAGAACATCTGCCTCCATGTCCTCCCCTCCCCTCACCCTCTTTTTTTCCCACAGTAATTTACTTTACTTGCAATATGAATGACATATTAAAAATTAAAAATACAGCATTTTACAAGTTCCATATGTAACTATATTATTCTATTCAACTCTGGTAAAACAGTTACATGAGCCCCCACACCATGAATGCCTATTAGAACACCATAGGAAACCACATATATCCATAGGCTGCTCTTCTTAAATGTATAAGCAGCAGTTTGAACTATCAATCCTCTTTCTTAATGTGCGCCTTTTGGGGCATCTGAATACTTTATTTTATGCCCATGGCTGTTTTGCATGTGTGTATGTCTGTTCATCATGTATGAAGATATGTATATGACACGTGTCCTCAGATTCCCCACCATGTAGATGTTAGAAATTGAACATGGGTCCTCTAGAAATGCAGTCAGTGGTCTTAACCACTGACACATCTCTCCAGACCCCTCATCTAGTATTTTTGACTCAGGAAGTATACAAGGATCATGGGACAAATGCAAACCTGCTCATTCTTTTTTCTTTTTTCCCGTTTGTTTGTTTGTTTGTTTGTTTGTCAAAAAAAACAAAAAAACAAAAAACGGTTCTGTGTAGCCCTGGCTGTCCTAGAACTCTCTCTGTAGACCAGGCTGGCCTTGAACTCAAGAGATCCACCTGCCTCTGCCTCCCCAGTGCTGGGATCAAAGCTGTCCACCACCATGTCTAGTTCAAACTTGTCCATTCTTTCTCAGGCTTATAATGAAAAGAAGCTCCAGCGATTCAATTCTCCTAGCTTTCTGCCCTGTCTCCAACTGTGGTGAGCAAAGTCTTATAAATACAATGCAATGCATTTCCATTTACGGAAATTTATGTTTTAAAACATTTTAAATCTTCATTTGCAAGAAAAAACATTTGCCCAATCTTAAAATAAGACACCCCGACAGTCTTTAAAATTACTTTTTAAAACCACAATACAAAACTATTGACAACCGTTTTTATATCCTTGTAGTTAATACAAAAATCAAGCTTAATACAAGGCTTTTAGGACAGATATAAAACCAAAACCTATTTACCTGAGCCTGCATGTATCCAAGTAGAGGTTCTAACAAAGCTATTTTCTTCTTGTACTGAAGAGTATTTAATGCACAAAAATAATGCATCATGGTCTGGTGTTGTTTTTTCCTAGAAGTATACACATCTTCTGTTACTTCATATTTTACCTTTGAATGAAAAGAGTAAAATATTATTTAATTTTGAATTATCTTCAGTAGAAGCTGTGGAGAAAAGTCTTCCAAGGAAAACCAAGTATCAATAACTACTGAACATAGCCTTCCTGTTTTCTACTCTATTGGAAGCCCATTAACATACCAGGTAAACTCATTTTTCTGTACACCAACCATATCACTTACAAAACACATATATATCTGCATGCAACTGTGAATGTAAACATCTGCACTAAACAGGATAGACGGTCCACCGTATGGATTATTACTTAACCAGCAATGTCTGATCTGAATCAGCTCAACCACAAATTCTCCCCTCCTGGTTTTCTCCTTACCACTCTTTTTCTACCTGTTTATTTTTCTTGACTCACACTTAAAATACATATGTTCCCCTGAGTTATTTCACTCAAACAAATTTTCTTTGAGCATTTATAGAGCCTAATATGTATTAGGCTCTTTGCCTTCTTTCCTTGGAATACCTATCAAGTTTCGATACTATCCAGTGCACCAGTAACTTGATGGTGTAAGTTTTTATCTCTTCCCTGGCACTCCCTGTCCCAAGTACCAAAGGAAGGCCGAGTTCTTTTATATGTAAGAACACGCGTTTATATGAATGGCAATGCACAAGGTTGAAAATGGCTTCGTCCTTCCTTAATGTTTCTTTCTTCTCTCTAAGAAATGTCAATTTGAATTACACCTCCTACTGTAGGATTTCTCTCTTTCAAAGCAGGGCTAGGAAGTGAGTCTCAGTGCTTGCCGACCATTAACAAGGTCCTAGTGAGAGATGAAGAACAACTTGCCAAAGTATTCTTTCTTGTCTCCTTTTAATAACAATCATTATGATTATGTAAGTAAGTCTCGTATTTTCCAGTACTAGAATCTCTCTAGTACTATCCCTTTCACTTTTTCATTACTGCTTTTGTTATAAAACATAACTGTATGACGTTATTTACCCACCTAAAATCCTTTGATGACTATTCACTTTCTCTAACAAAAATTTCAAGGCCGTAAATACAGCAATTTGGCTCCAAACTATTCCTTGTGAGACAAAGGGGATTGTTGGCCTGTTTTAAGACAGTGTCTCGCCGGGGCAGTGGTGCAGCACGCCTTTGATCCCAGCACTTGGGAGGCAGAGGCAGGCGGATTTCTGAGTTCGAGGCCAGCCTGGTCTACAGAGTGAGTTCCAGGACAGCCAAGGCTATACAGAGAAACCCTGTCTCGGAAACCAAAAAAAAAAAAAAAGAAAAAAAAGAAAAGAAAAGAAAAGAAAAGAAAAAAGAAAAAGAAAAAAAGACAGTGTCTCATTCTGTAGCCCAGGTTAGCCTTGAACTCCAGGGTGGCCTCAAAGTTTCAGCGATCCCCCTTATTTTGCCTCCCAAGTGCTAGGATCGAATGTGAGAGCCACACCATCCAGCCCCCAACTACTTTGTTATTTCTGCCACCTCTCCCCAAACCCATCCACAGAGAGGTAATCGCCTCCTCTTGTCACACAGTGGTAGAATTTAGTGAGACTTGCTTAAGCTGCTGCTCCACATTCACTGTCTAATTTCACTGTCACAACTGTTGCTTTGTGGGTTCTTGTTTTGCATAGAGAATAAAGACACGGAACTAAGTAACTAACTAGTACATGACTTCAAATAAAGGATGAACAGGCCTCAGATATGTCCCGCAAATCTTACTCCACAGCCAGAACTCTAAATTTTCATAGTCTCCAAACTCCAGAAGCATGCCTCTACTGAGAGACTGTTTTGGTTTGGGAGATTTTTGCTGTTCAGTTTGGTTTTTTCGTTTTGTTTTTTAAAGAAAGTCCTATTCAATCCCCAAAGTGTTATCTACTTATCTACAACGCATGTGTCATCTCCTAAAGTACAATCTTTTCCAACTCACCAATAAGGCTCTATCTGTACTCTTTCTAGCAAATCTCTATTAGTACATTTAACTCATGTTACTGCAGTATCCTCCTCCTTGTACTCTGAAATGCGTTCACACTAAGCCTGCAATGAATATGAGCGCAGGAGTGGTACCTACTCACATGGTTCCCTAAGGTACCCAACGTACTGCTTGATTGATAAATAGATGCTCAATAATTTTTCTAATTCAAAAACAGATGAATGCTTTTTAAACTACTAGGAATAGCCAAAAGCAACATAAAATATGCCAAAATTTAAAACCTAGACCCTTAAGTACCTCTCTAAAGCAAAATGACTAATGTAAATCTCAAACTGTGTATGTTTACTGGTTAACTTGTGAACTAATATCAGAATTGGAAAGCAGTCTGGAGGAATGATCACTGTGTGAGAATCACTTCCTTTGTTGCCACAGTGGCTGCTACACAGCAAATCTGACTCAGTTGTCGATTTCCATAAGTAGTCACTGTGCCTCTACCAGCAGCTGTGACCACGGCTGCAAATACCAAGTCCTACACAGAGATCATTTCATTTGCAAGCATTAGTATAAGCTGTATCTCAGGACCTGAATCACCCAGAACTTGTAAATATTCTCTTCTTTAATCTTTAAATGCACTCATCCGCAAATATTATGTAGTACTTCTGGGTTCCATTCTTTGAAGAAATATCAAGACATAAATGTTCTCTTTAAATAAAGAAAGCCTTATACCAGAATTTCATTGAGTTCCATTTGTGACATTAACTGAAGTATGTATGTGACTTACTTTTATCTGTTTTAATCATGAATTTTAATGAGCTTCCAGCACAGGGTGTTACATAATTAAGGTTCTCTTTTCTTTACTCAAACTACTCTGAATACCTATTTAAACACTCATATTCCTACTTTCATATAACTAAATACAAAGCTCAATTCCTTCTTCTTTGTTGAGTTTTTTCTACTTGAGATTATAATTGCAGCACTCCTCCTTCTGCTCCCTTAAGCCTCCCAACAGACCTCTCCTGCTTTCTCTCCAACTCATGCCTTCTTTTCTCATTCATTGTTAATGCACGCGTTTATTGTATCGCACATGGTCTTTCTGAACACACATGGTCAGATAAAAACAGAACATAAGCAGTATTATCAAAATACAAAACAAAAACAGTTTTATATACTGGGAATCACCTATACTTTTAAAAGTTACGTTTAATTATACTATATCAACTATTGGAAGAAAAGCATTTTGTTTAAAGAAACCAATTATCAGAAATGATTTGAACATCTAGGAAAAAATATGAAAGTACCACCACAACAATTATTTGTTGGTTGAATTTTTAAGTAGGAAAAACTAAATCACCTAATTAAATAGTCATTAGCTTTGATATTGAAAGACTGTGTAGAGGCTGGAGCAATAATGGCTCATCAGTTAAGAGCATTCACAGCTCTTCCAGAGGATCCAGGTTCAACTCCTAGCACCTACATAATAAGTCATCTGTAACTCCAGTTCCAGGGCATTTGACTCCCTCTTCTTTCCTCCCCTGATACTTAACATACACAGTACACAGATATACATGCAGGCAAAACAACTATTAAACAACATATTAAAAATACTTTTAAAATGTTTTTAAGAGTGTATGCACATACCTTGTCATTTTCTTTCTTTTTTGACAATCGGCTGTACCTATTAATTGCAGCATCATGATCTGAAAAACAGAAATGACTGTTAACAGTACTACAGTACTTGACAAGACTACATCTACCCTAGAGCTGGGTAAGAATTCTCTGCTACATGATCATTATGTCCAAATTTTCCCCATAGCCTAGTTCCCTTAATTCTGTGACTATGTACAAATCGAAAATACTAACTTCCAAAGAAGCTATAATCTATTAAAAATGCCTGCTCATCTCTACAGGGAAGTGGAGGAGTGATGGATCTAGGGGAGAGGAGTAGTGGAACAACCTGGAAGGAGGGGGAGGGGAGGGTACAGTAGAGATGTAATGTATGAGAGAAAAATAAATAATAAGTGGAAAAATTTTTCTTTCTGTTTTTTTGAGACAAGGTTTCTCTGTCCTGGAACTTGCCCTGTAAACCAGGTTGGCTCAGAACTCTTAGAGACGCACCTGCCTCTGCCTCCCATGTTCTGGGATTAAAGGAAAACAAAATTTAATTCAAAATTGGAAAACTTTTTAAAAAAGAGTAGAAGGAAAAAAAGGCTGAGGCTAAGGATTTATCTCAGTGGTAGAGTACTTGCCTAGCATGCACAAGGCCCTTGTTTCAAGACGAAGGAAGAAAAGGAAAAGGAAAAAAGAAAATTGGAATGTTTAGAAAATAAGTAAAGTATTTCATAACTTCTTTAGGCATTATGAAGATAGCAAATTATAAAACTAGTGTAACATTTAATATAATAAAACAATTTTATAAAAAGTATATTCAAAGTATTACCATTGATTTACATAATGTTATCTTAACCATTTAATTGAGCTAGTTTTCAAAAATCGTTACACAAAACCCAGCTCTGATGTACACTGATAAGCAGATCAATGAAGGAAGTTCATATATAACACATTCAGGGCTCACCATTACTAGCGATCTGAAACACCTCCTTTAGTGTCAGTATTTCTGAAAAAGTTCAAAAATAATTTCAGTTTAGCTTATTTATGAAATATTTTAACCTATTTATAAGCCAATTAGTACCACTTAAATCACAACTAAAACACAAGCAAGAATTCATATTACTGTACTTGAGGTGAAAAAGTTACTGTTTTAGCTAGTCTACATTCAAGATAATTAGCAATACACTAACAGAAAATCTACTTATAACAATTATGAGGCAAAACAAATATTAAAATGCACTTTAAATGCTAAGATATATGAATACTGACAATACTAGAATCTAACACATTAATTCATCTTATATATGAGTAATAATTTCAAATATGGTGTGAAAAAGAGTATGCCATCCAGTCTCCTTAGAGTGTGAATTCCTGTTCTACTTTGGAGCTAGCTATTCTTAAAGATCATTTCAGTTATTAGCTCCACCTCTAAAAGACATCTGTCTTTAATTTAAGCACTTTACCGTTCACTGATATGTTGACTTTTTTTCTGTCTACTTTGAGTTTATAAATTCTAAAAAAAAAAAACAGATCTATAAAACAGTCATTTGCTCACCTACTAACCTTAAGGGACAAAAGAACCTAACAGCTAGCATGTCCGCTAACTAGTACAGGTGTGCGATGCACTTGTACCCAGGTCCCCCAGCCTATCTGGATATGAATCTCTACTCTGTGCCACTATCATCTTTCAGCCTTTTTTATTCCCTCACGGGACTCTCACAACTCCTTAGTGTTCTAGGTACCAAATTCAGTGTAGTGCCACCTCTGAAAACACAAGGATCATGTCTCTCTATCCTCGGACTCCACTGGCTTCTTTTGCTCATATGGTCACATCCGACCTCTTTACCAAGCTTCAGTTCCTTCTCATCTACTTCATTCATCTCTTGCCTTGCTTCAGCATATCCAGCACTGAATTTCTGTCTTTCTTCTTTCTTTTTTTTTTTTTAAAGATTTATGTATTTTATGTCTGTGAGTACACCATCACTGTCTTCAGACACACCAGAAGAGGGCATCAGATCCCATTACAGATGGTTGTGAGCCACCATGTGGTTGCTGGGAATTGAACTCGGGACCTCTGGAAGAGCAGTCAGTGCTCTTAACCACCGAGTCATCTCTCAATCCCTGGATTTTGTATTAGTCTCAAAACAAGTAATATTTTTCAACAGCCTATACCTTTGGGCATTCTATCCTCCCTAACAGAACAACTGCTTTCTTTTAACTTATTTCTCTGCATTGTTCAATGCTCATGTCATGTCTTTGATGAAGCCATTCTGACCACTTCCTCTGAGCCCCCAGCACCTCACGCTCTATGAAACACTGTCATAGTGTGAACCCATCTCTATTTAGAGGAAAGGACATTATTATTTGTTAGGAACTAGTTCAGTATTTATCAAGCACTTCCTTAAGTGTTTTGTACCTGCTTAAAGTAAAAGTGGTAAGTTGTGGTCAGAACTGGTTTAAATGTGAAATAAAATGGACTGCACCAGCATTGATCTTCGATAGCTGATGAAAATAAACATAAGGTTGGCTTCAATACCTTTCAGATCTCTTTCTTTAAACTGGGAAATAGGGAACATCATGGCATCAGCAAGTTGAGTTGAAAGTACTGCATGACAAGAACTAAGCTAGTAAAAGAAAGACCAAAAAGACCAAATAACTAAAAGATGACACAACTGATAAATGTCTATACATAGCTGTTTACCAATGTTATAGAATCCAGAATCTAATCTTTTAAAAGGCTAGATGTATATAGCCTCATATGTCTTATATATAAAAAGTCAAAACTATATAGTATAATACAAAATATTATATGGTTAAAAAATTTTTGTTTATTGTTTTGTTTCGTGATACACAGTCTTTCTACATAGTCCTAGTAGTCCCAGAACTCACTATGTAGACCAGGATGGCCTCAACCTCAGAGGCCTCTGACTCCCAATTGCTGGGATTAAAGGTGTGTGCCACCATGCCCAGACAAAAACTTTAAAAAAAAAAAAAAATTTAGAATGATCCTTTATTTGACAACAATTTCTTAGATATAACACCAAAAGCACAAACAACAAAATAAAATGTAAAATGGCCTCTATTAAAATAAAATTGTGCATCAGAAAATACTATAAAGGAAGATGGCAAACAGAATGAGAAAGCATTTGCCAACAACATCTCAGAAGAAACCAGCATCTAAGTAATGAATTCATACAATCATAAAAAACAAACAGCCCAACTTAAAAATGGGCAAAGGTTCTGAACAAGATTACAAAATGGCTGATAATCACATGGAAGAAAAAGCTCAGTATCATATTAGGTATCCAAAAACTGCAAGTCAAAATGACAATGAGAGACCACTTCACTCCCATTAAATGGTTATCATTTTTAAAACGAAAATACTTGCTAGCAAAGATAAAAAAAAAAAAAACAGAACTCTCCTACACTGCTCACAGGCTATATACAAAAAATCTGGTGATTCCACAAAAAGTTAAACATAAAATTACCATAAAACCAAGGAATCCCACTCCTGAGTATATACCAGGAAAGAACTAAAAACCAGTGTTTAAACTTTTATGTTGATATAAATGTATATGAATGGTCATAATTAAAAGGTAAAAACAGAACTCCCACAAGTGGATTAGCAAAATGAATAATGAAATTTTATTCAGCAACAAAAACGGCACAATAAACTTATATTCAAAATGAAAGAAGACACACCTCAAAATCCACAAATTACATAGGTTAATTTATGTGAAATATCCAAAGAAGCAAATCTATAGAGACAGAAAGCAAAATGCAATCATTGCCAAAAACTTGGAAAAATTCCAGGGAAAGTGATAGATAAAAGGGAAAAAGATTTCTTCTACGATGATAAAAATGTTCCTGACCTAAATAACTAGGATGGTTGTACAACACTGTGAATGTTTAATCCATTTAAAAAGTAAAAACTACTCCATTTCCTATAAGCATTTTGTTTACTTGAAGTGATAGAGACCAGACCCCATTATTCACACATGCTAGTCAAGTACTCTACCACTAAGCTACATCCCTAATCCAGTATCATTACTCATACTGATAGCCTACAATAATATTCTGCTATAATGAGTTATTAAAATATTATAAAAAGTAGGGCTAGGTTATAGCTCAGCGGTAGAGGACTTATCTAGCACACGTGAGGCCCTGGGTTGAATCTCATGTATGACAAAGGTATGTATATAAGAATAAATTCACACAAGCATGTGCACACACATACACACACTCACACACATGCAAAACACATTCATATAAACATACACATACTCACACACAATAAATAAAATGTAATAAAGAGATTTATAGTTTCCAGTAGGAAGCTGAGTAACTTGCATAATTTAGTTATAAAACCATCTATTCAAGCAAGATCAAAACTTACCTCATCTATGACCTTGGAAAACTGCTGCAAAGTAGAGCTCATAACTTCATCATCACCCCCCAGAGGAAAACGCTAATGAGTGAGAAATACAGATGAGAGAATTGTTCAATGCTGTATTTTATTCTGAGTAACACAATTTATGCTTCCAAATAACTTTAGAAACTTCTAAATTTTTTAACATTCTCCAAAAATATCCTTTTAATAAAATAACCTTCATAATTAATAAACACTGTTTAAAAATATCAGTTAAGTAATCAATTAATATACTGGAATGTTCTCAAAAGAAGAAGTTCAAAGATTTGGCTTTCAAAGCTCAGGTTCCTCCAACAATTAACAGTTGAACAAAGCTCAGTGTCTTTGTTAGTAAAAAGGAGAAATCGACCAGGTAGTAGTGGTGCCCACCTTTAACCCTGGCATTCGGGAGTCAGAGGCAGGTGGGATTTCTGAATTTGAGCCCAGCCTGGTTGGTCTACAAAAAGAAACCTTGTCTCAAAAAACATTTTTTTTAAAAAAAAAAGGAGAAATCTGGAAAAGCAGACCTTTGTTCTAACCTTAAGTCACTAACAATAAAGACTTGATGAAATTTCAGTAGCATATTTTGTAAACTCAAGAAGTGCTAAGAGGCCATGCATGGTGGTGAATACCTGGAACGCCAGCAATCAGAAGGCCAAAGCCAGAGGATCATTGAGCTTGAGAACAGCCTGAACTACATGTTGAGATCCTTGCTCTAAAACACTAAAATAAAAGACTCTGGATGAAAGTTTATCTACACATGTACTGTATGGTTACATATAAACCATGCTTTAAAACCTTGGTATCTGTACCTGTTTTTCATATTCTTTCAAAAGTTTCGAAGTCAGGTGTGTTGCTGCACTTAATTCATTCTAAGGAAAAAGATCAAGATTCAAATTAGCACAATATTACAGATTGAAAAAATATTTTATTTGATGATATCTAGGCCACCTTCATTTATTATCACTTCATACTATATACATACTTTTCTTAATTCTCAGCAATGGAAAAGGAACTACCTACCATTAAAGTGTTTCAAAATAAAATGCAAACAGTTCCATCCATTTACCTAAGAATTTCATGAACACATTGTTTTTAATAGTTGAGTAATACTCCATTGTGTAAATGTACCACATTTTCTGTATCCATTTCTCTGTTGAAGGACATCTGAGTTCTTTCCAGCTTCAGGCTATTATAAATAAGGCTGCTATGAACATAGTGGAGCATATGTCCTTGTTATATGTTGGAGCATCTTCTGGGTATATGCCGAGGAGTGGTATAGCTGGGTCCTCAGGTAATGCTATGTCTAGTTTTCTGAGAAACCACCAGACTGATTTCCAGAGTGGTTGTACCAGCTTGTTATCCCACCAACAATGAAGGAATATTCCTCTTTTTCCACATCCTCGCCAGCATCTACTACCACCTGAGTTTTTGATCTTAGCCATTCTGACTGGTGTGAGGTGGCATTTCAGGGTTGTTTTGATTTGTATTTCCCTGATTGCTAAGGATGTTGAACATTTCTTTAGGTGTTTCTCGGCCATTCGAGTTTCCTCAGTTGAGAATTCTTTCTTTAGCTCTGTATCCCATGTTTTAATAGGGTTATTTAGTTCTCCGGAGTCTAACTTCTTGAGTTCTTGGCATATATTGGATATTAGTCCTCTATCAGATGTAGTATTGGTAAAGATCTTTTCCCGTTTTGTCCTATTGTCAGTGTCCTTTGCCTTACAGAAGCTTTGCAGTTTTATGAGGTCCCATTTGTCGATTGTTGACCTTAGAGCATAAGCCACTGGTGTTCTGTTCAGGGAAATGTTCCCCTGTGCCCATGTGTTTGAGGCTCTTCCCCGCTTTCTCTTCTATTAGTTTCAGTGTATCTGGTTTTATGTGAAGGTCCTTGGTCCACTTGGACTTGAGCTTTGTACAAGGAGACAAGAATGGATCAATCTGAAATTCTTAGGCAAATGGATGGAACTAGAAAATATCACCTTGAATGAGGTAACCCAGTCATAAAGAATATATGCATGGTATGCACTCATGAAGTGTACATTAGCCCAAAAGCTCGGAATACCCAATATACAATTCACAGACCACATAAAGCTCAACAAAAATGAAGACCAAAGCATGGATGCTTCCGTGCTTCTTAGAAGGGGGAACAAAATACTCACGGGAGGAAATAGGGAGTCAAAGTGTAGAGCAGAGACTGAAGGAGAAGCCATCCAGAGACTGTTCCACCTGGGGATTCCATCCCATATACAGACACCAAACCCAGATACTACTGCAGATGCCAAGAAGTGCTTGCTGACAACAGTTTGATATAGCTGTCTCCTGAGAGGCTCTGCCAGAGCCTGACAAATACAAAGGCGGATGCTCATAGCCAACCATGGATTGAGCACAGGGTCCTCAATGGAGGATTTAGAAAAAGGACTGAAGGAGCTGAAGGGGTTTGTAACCCCATAGGAAGAACAACAATATCAACCAACCAAATCCCCCAGAGCTCCCAGGAACTAAATCACCAACCAAAGAGTACACATGGAGCGCCATTGTTCCAGCCACGTAAGTAGCAGAGGATGGCCTTGTCGGGCATCAGTGGGAGGAGAAGCCCTTGGTCCTGTGAAGGCTCAATGTTCCAGTGTAGGGGAATGCCATGGTGGGGAGGCGGGAGTGGGTGGGTTGGTGGGGAACACCCTCATAGAAGCAGAGGGAGGGGAGATGAGTTAGGGGTTTCCAGAAGGCACACCAGGAAAAGGGATAACATTTGAAATGTAAATAAAGAAAATATCCAATTAAAAGAAAAAAAAAGAAAACTAAACAGTTAATAAAGGAAATCTTTACAAGTGAATGTAACAAAAATGTGTACAGTAAGGACAGCCAGGGCTACTCAAAGAAACCCTGTCTCGAAAAAAACCAAAAAACAAAACAAAACAAACAAACAAAAATACCAAAAAAAAAAAAAAATGTGTACAGTAAATCTAAAATAAAGGTATTAAACTTAAGTGAATATGTTAGCCGGGCGGTGGTGGCGCACGCCTTTAAATCCCAGCACTTGGGAGGCAGAGGCAGGTGGATTTCTGAGTTCGAGGCCAGCCTGGTCTATAGAGTGAGTTCCAGGACAGACAGGGCTACACAGAGAAACCCTGTCTCGAAAAACCAAAAAATAAAAAAAAATAAAAAAAATAAAAAAGTGAATATGTTACCAGGCATTTCTATAGGAAATGATAAATTTCTTTTGTTAAATTGTTTACTGAAAATACAGACCTTTCTCCACTGAAAATCTTTTGTACCCGTGTCAAATATTAAATGTCTTTTTTTTTTTTTTTTTTTTTTTTGGTTTTTCGAGACAGGGTTTCTCTGTGTAGCCCTGGCTGTCCCGGAACTCACTCTGTAGACCAGGCTGGCCTCGAACTAAATGTCATATTTTATGTAAAAAAAATGCTAAGAGAGGCACTGTCAAAAAATTCAGTGATATTCTAGATATTTTTTAGACATGGATTCATGTAGCTCAGGCTGGTCTCAAAACTTGCTATGTAACTGAGGATGGCCTTGAACTTCTGATCTTCCTGCCTGTGCCTCTCAACTGCTGAGATTACAGGCATATACCACTATACCCAGCATCAGATATGTGCTTCTTACCTGATTTTTGTTTTGTTTTGAGGGTCTCTGCTAGTGAAAACTAAATATTTAAAGCTAGAAGTAAACTACACAAAATGTCAACAAAGTTTGTACAGTCTATATGAATGATTGATTATTCTTCAATCTAGAGAACATGAGCATTCAATAACATTACAATGTGTTTAACAGAGGACATTAGCAACAAAGCCAGATTAAAGGTATTTTGATTAATTCAGGGTTTTTATCAGTCATAATATAATACATATAAAATACTCCACTTATTAACTGAACATCTTGGCCAGAATAAAGCCTTGTAAAACCTATCACAATGGAGGGGGGGAAAACAATTATCATAACAATAGGTAGGGAAAGAAGAAAAACAAAATTGATACACTTAACTAATTCTAAACAAAATACAGCAAAGAACACAGGCTGCTGTTAAAGCCAATAAATTATACAAACACAGGCTCAGATTTTGTGTCTATTCTGCAAGAAAAATTAATCATAGCCTTCTACTAACTGGAGGCTGGCTACTTTCAAATCCTTTACAAACAATAACACAAATAGAAGTTCCTTAAAGTTAAAAGCATGATTAAGGAAGATACAATAATGTGGGGCCTCCAGTCAACTCACTATCAGTGAGTTCTAGTAAGGAAGCTCCTGGGTTGGAGAGACGGCTCAGGGGTTAAGAGCAATGACTGCTCTTCCAGAGGGCCTGAGTTCATTCTCACAACCATCTGTAATGAGATCGGATGCATTCTTCTGGTGTGTCTGAAGACAGCTACAATGCACTCATATACATTAAAAATAATAATAAAGCTCTCACTATGTTTGAAGAGATGGGACAGATGCTTCAATCTTGTCAATTTTTAGTACAAATCTAACTGAAATGTAAGTTCTGTAATATACTTAGTATTCATTCATCTTTTCAACAGATATTACTCTGGGCCTAAGAACAAGTGAAGTATGTAGCAGTACATCAAGAAGACACTACCTGTGTCTCACATGCTGAGAGATTCTCTTTTAAGCAGTATTGTTAGCCTTTAGTTCTTTACCTGTGCATCATAAATCCGATGCATAGCTTGATACAATTGGTTCATATAATTGGAAATAGCAGTAGCATCTTCTTCAAATACACCCAATAAAGACCTTGTCTGCAAAAAATAAATAAATAAATCAGTATATAAATCAACTGGTGAAACTTTTTTTTTCTAAAAGCAGTAAAATACTAGAACACTAGTAATTCTGATTTTTCATCTATTTAAACTCTTTTGTTAGTAATGTCAAGAAGTCAAAGGGTTTATTCTGCTTCATTTTATTAAAGAAAGATGGTAGCACACACGCTTCATCCCAGCACTCGGGTGGCAGAGGCAGGAGGATCTCTGTCAGTTTGAGGCCAGCCTAATCTTCAAGTGAGTTCTAGGACAGCCAGGGCTACACAGAAACACTGCCTCAAAAAACAAAACAAAGTAGTGGTACAAGCAAGAAGAAAAAAGGAGTGCTGCAATTCCTGCAATTAAACCTAAAAACAGGAGCAATGCATTGTTGAGGACCGAGCTCTTCCTGACTTGGAGGCCAAAATGTCCCGGCCTGTGCTGCTGTTCTGGTCTACGGGTCAGGGTTTAGCAAGAGAGAGAGTCGGGTTTAGCAAGAGAGAGAGTCGGTGGGAAGAAGGGGAAGAGATGCAAAGAATAGAGACAAGCCAGAGGCTCTGTAGTAAAGTCTTTACTGTCTCTACCATACACACACCACTACACCTACTACTACTACACCACCACACTACAACAAGGAAATCCTGGGTATTTATAGGCTTTTGCCACGTGCCTTGTAGGCGCGAGGATACCACATGCCTTGCAGGTGTGGATATGACGTGTAAGCCTTACAGGCGTGGACAGCACGTGCGCCTTACAGACATATATGGCGTAGATAGCACGTGGATAACACATGCACCACATGCTTTGTAGGTGTGGATACCACATGCTCCTTGCAGCTGGGGGCACTAAACAGCAAAACAAGCTATGTGGGATATCAGAGTGTGCTTCAGCTGTTGTAGGCTGTTGAAAACCAAGTCTCATGTCAGGGTATATGGCTCAAGATGGCTGCAAAGCTGATAGCTGCTTTCTAGCCGCTTTCTGCTTAAAGTCGGCTCCCAACAATGCATGAAGGCCATATTTTAAAAAAGGGGGGGGGACAACAATTAAAGCTCAAAATCCAAAGGATGACACTATCTCCCCCAACCCCAATACACACATATAGTTTGCTCATTTTAAGATAGGGTCAATCTGGCTTTAAACTCATGGTGATCCTTCTGCTTCAGCCTCTGAGGTGCTAAGACCACAGATGTAAGCCACCACAAGCTTGGACAGACTTTTTCTTTGTATTCACTAACTTATACAAAGAAGTAACTTGTGTGGAGTATGGCACAGACCTTCTGTGACATATACAGTCCACAGTATCCATTCTCTATTTCTCCAAGACTCTTTCTGTGTCTGTACTCTGCTTTTCCTCTCAGATTCACTATGATTCCTATTTTCAAAACAACACAGACAAGGCATGTCCTAGTAGAAGCTTAAATTTTTTTTTTCTCCTCAGATCTTTTGCCAGACTGGTGTGTTTGGGGTATGTAACTTTAAATAGCCTTATGTTAGATTAGCTAGGTTTGGACTGTGCAAACAGTATTGTAGAAAAAAAAAAAAACTTGAAAAAAAAAAAAGCCAGATATGGGTTACTCTAGCTAAGACTTCAAGCAGCTGGGGATATGAAGACTGAACCAGGTGAGACTTGCAGTAGAGGGAGGGGGGCACCAACCCACCCACAAAAATCTCTGAACCAAAATATACAAAAAGATACTCAGGAATAAAGATGGAAACAGGGAATGAGGGAATAGCCAACCAATGACTGGCCTAACTTGAGACCCATCCCTTGAGAGTGAGACAACCCCTGACACTTTAGCATAACTTCTCTTAATCAAACACTGGGCAGAGTTCAAGGAGTCTTGTGGAAGAGTGGGGGATAGGACTGAGGGAGCTAAAGACTCCACAAGAAGATCTCCAGAGTCAACTAACCTGGGCCCATGGAGGCTCAGAGACTGAACCACCAACCAAAGAGCATTCACGGACAGGACCTAGGTCCCCTACATTTGTAGCAGATGTGAAACTTGGTCTTTGTGTGGGTCCCCTAGCAACTGAAACAAGGGTTGTCTCTTACTCCGTTGCCTGCCTTTGGATCCCCTTCCCCTAACTGGACTGCTTTGTCAGGCTTCAGAGAGAGAGAGGATGTGCTTAGTCCTGCTGAGACTTGATGTGCCAGGGCAGGTTGGTATCCATGGGGGGACCTCCCCTTCTCTGAGAAGAAGGGGGAGATATTGTAAGGAGGGTTTTGTAAGGGAGAGACTAGAAGGAGAAGGGAGGGCTGCAATCAGGATGTAAAGTGAATAAATAAATTAATGAACAACAACAAAAGAATCAGAAAGACAGGCAGTGGTGGTGCATGCCTTTGATCCCAGCATTCAAAGTAGGGAGATCTCCAAGTTCTAAGCCACCCTGGTCTACAAAGAGTTCCAGGATAATTTGGGATACACAGAGAAACCCTGTCTCCAACTAACCAACCAACCAACCAACAAACAAGCCAGTGATATGCTGAATTCAAGCCCCAACAATAAAAAAAAAATCTTAAAAAGGTAAGTATAATTCAGGATTTCCCATGTCTTCCAAGCTCTATTTTTACTCACCAAGTAACAGGCCACTTTGTTGGTGCTGGAGAAGCTACAGCACTAGCAATCCTGTCTACTTAACTAGCAGGCCAGGGTCCCACCACTGACCTACATCCTCAGTCCAATGGGTCACCTCTGATTAGGCCTGAAAGATCTAATGTTTTTTTAAAAGTACATTAGGAACTTGAGAGTTTTTATATTCTTGGTTATTTTTATTAGATTATTTTCTTGATAAACTGACACACAAAAGCATTACTCCCAGCCCCATTTATTGGAAAAACTCTACAATGGGAGCTAGAGATGCGGGATACGGGGAACAACTGCAATTATTCTAGAGGCTGAGGCAGGGGGATCTCTCAAGCTATCCTGAACAACACAAGAGTTTCCTCTCAGAACAAAACAAAGATCTTTTTTAAAGACCTAAGAGGACTAGCTGGGAAGAGGAAGGGGAACAAGGAAGGGAGGCAAATATAATAAATATGGGGATATCATAATAAAACTCATTGTTATGTTATTAATATGTGCTAATAAAAACATTTTTGAAAGGTAAGTCTGTTAAATCACTTAAGGAAATATGCAATCTAGGAATTTTAAATAAAGAACACTGTGAAGACACTTAAGCCATTAAGCACCCATGTAAAAAGCTGGGTATAGACAGTGGCAGGTGCCTGTAATCGCAATGCCAGGAAGGCAAACAGATCCTTGGGGCTTACTGCCCAGCCAGCCTAGCCAACATGATCCCATGAGGGGACCCAGGTCTCAATAGGAGATACTATCTCAAAAAGAAAACAAGCTAGGCTGAGGCTGAGGAGGAGCTGCACCTGAGGTCATCCTCTGACCTCCACATGTATGCATACATAAGAGAACTTGCACATACTAATCACATACTAATAAGGCTGGGAAGGTGGCTCAGCAGAGTAAGGCCCTTACCCTGCAAGCCAGGTTCCCTAGAGACCTCAGAAACTCTGAGGAGGTGTGGAGGTCACACTACTCTCAGTACTTGTAAGACAAAGACAGGATACCTGGGGCAAGTTGGCTAGACTAGCTGAATTTGCAAACCCAGGTTTCTGAGAAAGACCGTGTGACAGTAAATAAATGGAAAGGAATCAAAGAAGATACATCAATATTGGGTCTCCATGAACATGAGCATATATACACAGAGATGCAAACACATACATGTGCAACACATATACACTAAAGAAAGAAAGAAAGAAAGAAAGAAAGAAAGAAAGAAAGAAAAGCAAAATTAAGGATTTATCTTAGTATCTTACAGCATTTGCCTAGCAAGTTCAAGGTTCTAGATCCAGGCCCCAGTACCAAAGAAATCCCTGTTTAAATTAAAAAACAGGGACTGGAGAGTTAAATCAGTGGTTAAGACATTGACAGCTCTTCTGGAGAATCCAGGTTCAATTTCCAGCACACCATGTTCACAACCATCAGTAACTCCAGTTCCAAGGGATTCAACACCCTCTTCTGATCTCTGTTAAACACATGCAAATGGAACACTCATATACCTAAAAACAAATTTTAAATTTAAAGACAACAACAATAACAACTGAAAGTACTTATGGCTCAAGCTTGCAGTAAGTACTCAGGAGACAGAGGTAAGAGGAAGCTCACGTTTTAAGCTTGTCTGAGCTACAGAATGAGACTGATTCAAGTTGTAAAGTACTTACATGGAAAATTCAGGACTATCTCTACATCAAAAGTCATAGGGCACTATGACTTTATTGGGCTATAAAAAGTCAGCTGGGAAAAAGAAGTTCAGACAGCATACTGAATCTTAATTTTAAAAAAGGAAAACGGTAAAAATTCTTCTGACCAATACAACCACAAAATTGTAGCAAATATCTGAAATAAATATATCTTAAGACTTTACACTGAGAAAGTCATTAAGCGCTATTTAAACTATGAGATAAGCCAAAATGTGGCTTTCTCTTTCTCACATTGTCAGATAAGAATACGTTACCTCCAAGCAACTGGCATATAAAGATAGCCCTCAGAGAAAAGAATCAATCAATTCTATAATCAGAGTGCAACTTCAACTTGGAAATCAAAATTGGCACAAAATCCATGGCAAAAGTGCCATCCAGGAAAATGAACACTAGCTCTTCTCGTTTCCTTTCTTTTTGGTTGAAGGGGAGCATATTAAACTCTAAATGCATATGAAGTATGTATTTCTCAGCAAATAATATTTTAAAAATCTACCTGCAACATTTTTTATATCCCTCACATAAAGGCTGGCACAAGAATGAAGTTTGCACAAGTTAATGGCCCCAACACCTTTTAAAACAGTTGATTTCATTCAGTACTGAAAAAACAATCCAATAGTTTTATTTTCCCCAACTGTCTTCAGCCAGAGCAAACACACCAGCATCATCCCTAACGCACAAAAACAGAGCTTTCATTTTGATGAGTTTATTCGGGCCAATCTGCTATCCAAAGCTCAGCCTCCTCGAAACAGCGTAGGCGCCTTCCGTCACCCGCGGTGCACAGCTCAAGTGACAGCCACCAGCCTGAGACTCCGGCACGAACACACGACGGGGAGCAAGGCACGCACTCCTGCTTCCACCCGCGTTGCACACTCCGCCTCGCAGCCCTTTCCTAAGAAAACTAGCCACTGCTGTCCCCCGATGCCGGGCCTCCTCAGAAAACGCCACGACCAGGACTTATCTCACTTCCTATCATCGCGATAAAAACAGCACCTCCCGTGAAATGCAAAGCAGACTCGGCGCGGACTCAAGCGCCAGGCCTTTGACGGGAGACAGCGGCGGCCGCTCGGTCTCCGCCCCGCCCGTAGCCCAGCCGCGCGAGTACGCACGGGCCTCCAGCCCGGCCGGGGAGTGTAGGGCGCCGCCCCGGCAGACAGCGACCCCGGGCGGCGGCGCCCACCTGGGCCATGGGCACCTGAGGCTCCAGGCCCGCGCTAGGCCGCGCGCTGTATTCAGCCGCCGCCCGCGCCTCACCTGCGGACTGTCCTCCAGGGTCTCTTCAATGGGCAGCTTGTCGATCCCCGGCATCGTGGCGAAGGCTGGGCGGCGGCAGGACACTCAGCAGCCGCCCACAGCTCCGCACGCGGCCCCGCCTGCAGCAGCTGACCCGGTCCGCCCTCTCGCAGGCGCCGCCGCCCCAGCTTGGAGCTCAGCGGCCGCCGCGCGGGAAATCCCGCCCCCCTAGGCCCACTAGCCCCGCCTCCAGCTCACCCATTGGCTCGCTGCAACGTCTGTCACTGCTACCGGGCTAGCCGAGAATTCTTCCCCGACCGCGGGCTCTTCACAGAGCAGTATCCCCGCGGACCTTATCGAGTGCTAGCGTCGACCTCCATCGTCGGGCGCACGTATTTGAGTACGTAGTCTGAGTCACTCTGGCGCACGGCTAACCAGAGCCTGGAGTAAAGACCGGCCGAGGGGACATGAGGCAGTTTTACTTCTGCACCATATTTCGTCAGCAACCACAGAAAAATCCCTACACCTGGCGCCATAATCTTCCCAACCCTGCTCGAAGTTTCAGTCTCAACTCCTGCAAAGTGGTGCTAACTCGCAAATCTGTGAAATCCGAAATTGTGTCATTAACGGAGTTTCCAGTTAATTTGTAGTAGTAGACCCTAAACCGTTTTTTTTTTTTTCCTGGACACCTGGCTTTCAACATCAGTTTAAAACCCTTGAGTTTGTGAACACAAACCATTAGTTCTTACCTCGTCTTGAAGTTTGACAATGCTGAAAATACGACCACCATATTTCTTGTATATCACAAAGGAAAACGGTTTTTTAATAAAAAAAGAAAAAATTAAAAGATACAGTTATTGGAGGACTTACCTCCGTCATTAAAGTGTTTCTCTCGCAAACCGATTAGCATTTCTGTTTCACCAAAATGGTTTGAAAGAGACTCACAGCGCTTCTTTGGTCTCTTTGACTGTAGAGTGAAGGTCACACAGTTGGGGATTTGACATGTAAGGACTAGAACACTGTTTTGTTGTGCTTTATGGATTCAGCCTTGATGCACCCTTTTCTCCAGCTTCACACGTTCTTTATTTCTCTGAAGTGTTGTACAAAGAGTTGATCGATACACAGAGAATAATGACAAAATCATTAATATTTCTCCCTACCAAAAAAATCTACCCATTAGCCCACCAGTCCATTCCACTGTCATTCAAAAAGTTTATTTGCTGAGAGAAGTTTATTAGCTTCCTGGTTCTCTAGCTGCTTTGAACCAAATCCAGACACTGGAACACATCCAAATATGGTAATGAAGATGAAGCTGCCTGTTTACCAGATTTTTCCCATGATCTCTTGAAGATAAAAATTATATTTCAAAAGTTTTATGATAAACTTGAATTATAGTTCCACAGAATTATCTTCAGTAATATGATCCTTTTACGCGAACCCATCCCTTAAATTCTCGATCAAATAAATAGTCACCCTCCTAAAGAGATATTTAGCTTTGAAGAAAGATGGTTTGGAGCCAATTCTTCCATTGTATGAAAGGTTTCTACTTGTATTATGGATGTTTTATTCTTGATATTTCTTTCTTACTCAGCTACCATGAGCACAATGTACCTGGCTGTAAAGAGGCAAAACTTTCCAGTAAGGTGTGTGGACACATGTCCATGTTCCCAGCATTCCAGCATTCAGGAGGCAGAGGTTCAAGGATCCTTGGAAAGTTGAAAGCTGCCTGGTCTAGAAGAGCAGCCAGGACTACACAATGAGAGAGACTGGGACTACACCTGTGCCAGAGAGAGATGGAGGAGGAGAAGGAGGGGAGAGTAGGGGGAGAGAAGGAAGAAGAGAAAGAAAGCTTTAAGGTGAATGACCTTGATTAACCTGTAATTTGTAAAAGGAAAGAAAAAGGAGATTAAAGATAATTGATAATAAAACCAAAAGAGAGGAGGAAAGAAAAAGGAGGATGGCGGGGGTGGGGTTGGGGGGAAGAAAGAGATTCTGTTTAGCAACTGAATTATCTGGGTGTGATAATATCAAATAATTTTCTTTGTTGTTAGTCTTTCTGAACTGTTCTGTAGAGTGGTCTCATGATACTCTTATCTTAGAAGGGGAGGAAATTCTCGCCAAGCATAGCTGGTTATAAAATAAAAACAGGTTGTTGATGAGTTGCATTAGGAAATAGTATAGGGCTAGAGAGATGGCTCAGTGGTTAAGAGCACTGGGTGCTCTCACAGAGGTCGTCAGTTCAATTCCCAGCAACCACTTGGTGGCTCACAACCATCTGTAATGGGATCTGATGCCCTCTTCTGGCACACAGGTGTACATGCAGATAGAGCACTCATACATAAAGTAAAATTTTTTAAAAAAAAGTAGTTTAGTCAGATTATAAAATTATTAAACTAGAAAGGCAAAGTGCCCATAACTTTAATTGACTGAATACCCTGTTCATCCAAATATATACTTTCACTTACTATTTTAAAACAGCTCTAAGGCTAAAGAATTCATATTTTCTTTTGATAACCCAAAAGTTAGTGGGATTTTGCTTTGTTTAGTTTTGGGAGGAGGAAGGAGTTGTTTTATTTTTGAGACAGTCTCTTGTAACCCAAGCTGGCTTTAAACTTTCTATGTAGCAAAGGATGATCTTGAACTTCTGATCTCCTGCCTCAATGTCTTGAGTAGCAAAATGTGCCAGCATGCCTGATTTTCTGTGATGCTGAAGTCGAAGCTCAGGCCTTCATACACGCTAGGAATTTTGAGGCAGCTGGTTATTCTTATGGAAATCAAATCAGGATTAAGCAGCACCCATCAAAGAATCCTTAGAGATTTAACCCACATAATTTATTGAGACATTTCACACATGCAATTTACAACAAAAAGACATACGATCCCATTAATAGGCTTGTTAATTACTAGTCTTCTGAAATTATATTTGGTCTTCTTATAATTAGGTTTTTACACAATATTCCTTGAAGCACTGGTCTTTATAATAGGGAAGAATTTAACAACTCAAATGACCCTGGGACTTATTTTAAAAAATTATCCCTCTAGGTTAATGGTTTCCAAATGTAAGCACAGAACATATAAAAACCATCTGAAAGATTGTGAGCAGACAAACTCCTAACCATGATAGAAACTCCTGCTGTAGTACAGCGTGGACCTGAGAACCTATGACAGAAAACCTCTGTCAAAGACGAGATAGAGAATGATCTTTTCTTCCCCAAATAACCTTGTACTTTAGAAGTCATCCAGTTAGCACTAGGGTTATAACTCAGTGGCAGTGTCTCTAGCATGTGGGTGGAAAGCCTTGGTTTCAGTCTCCAGCACAACATTTAAAAAACAGTAATACAGACAGGAGAGGAATTCCCAGTGGCCAGAATAGTGAAGGGAGCCTCAATTCTGGAATCATTGTGAAAGCCAGGAAACTGTCTATGCACAAATAGTCTCTCAAAGACTCTACCCATCTGAAATTTGGAGGGATTAATGAACCTTTTAGAAATATAATGTATAAGCTAGGCATAGTGGTGCACACCTGTAGTTCCAGTGCCCAAAAATCACACGCACACACACACACTCACAAAATACTTTTTGTTGGTTAGCTGTACAAATGGCTGAAGATGTAGCCCAGTGGGTAGAATGCTTGCCTACCATGCATGAAGTCTGGAGCTTCATCTCCAGTACTACATAAAATAAGTCACTGTGCTCCCCTAACTCCCCTCCCTTTCTCCCTGGAGGCTGTTGGCCACCAACCTGAGGGGAGAAAGAAGGCAAAGGCAGAGACAAGGGTTCTTTCGGATGACCATGAATATGTACAGAATGACCTCCAGAGACTGCTGCAGCAAGATGAGACTACTTTATTGTTTCAGGGATAGGGCATGTAGGGGCTTTTTTAGGGGGATAGTGGAAAGGACCAATTGGTCATGTCATGTCATGTCATCAAGCAAGCAAGAAGAGCTAATTGGTTATACTACAGCACCTAATAATGATGCAGGCCAGAAGCCGGAGTGGGACATGTGTGGTAAGTTATGTAACCTTGAAGAGAGCTCTGTACAAGTTCACTTTTCAGAGGAGGCCAGACTAGGCCAGCCACCTGTATTCAAGGATACTCTCCAGACAAAGACAGACAGAGACAGGGACATCCCGCTGTGAAATGGAGTTCCCCACTTTGTGCCAAGCTCAGAAAGCCATCCGGACATGGGGGACTGCTTCCTTAATAGCAAGGATCCCCAACAAGGCATGGTGGCAGATATTTAACATACACATGAGATGGACCAAATTCAAGAAACGGATATATGAATTAGTCATTTGGAAGCTCAGATCATGCCACCTGATTTTAAAGAACCAACTGCCTTTTAAGAAAGAATTAATTTATTTCTTTGCTCAGACCAGGAACTTTGGTGTGCATCTCTTTTAGGGGGTGGGAAAGAGCCTGGATTGTGACCTCTTGGTTAGGTGTGATGGACTCCGCCTATCTATTTTGGAATCCTGTCTCCAGCACTAAGTAGCTCTGTGACTTTAGCCAAGTTACTCCTCTGTGTCTTTGCTCTGTCATCTGAGAAATGGGGCTAATTAAAGGAAAGCTAAACTGTAGAATTGCTAAAATAGCCAATGAACTTTAAGTAGTACCTAGCACAATAAGCAATCAGTAAGATACCTGTCCTTTTAAGTATCTACTGTTAAGTATTAAAATGCTTTGTTTTTACTGACCTTGCATTTTCTACACTTTTCCTTTACCATATCCAAAGAAACCATGTGTTCTGAATCAGAAGACTGCGTTCATATCTTCGGGAATTCCAATACCATTTTAAACAAAACAACCTTTGCCTTCGCTGATGTTTTATTGCTGTGATTTAGGAGCTTCTGTGACTGAAATTAAGATTTAAAACTAAATAAGGTGTTTAACCTATTGTCTTTTCTTTGGTTGTTTTGGGTCTTTCTTTCTTTCTTACTTTCTTTTTTTTTTTTCTGACAGGGGCTCACACAGCCCAGGTTGACCTCAAGCTCCCTTTGTAGCCCAGGTTAATCTTGACTTCTGAGCCTTTTACTGCTGCGTGCACAGAGCTGAGATTACAGAAGTACACCACCCTTTGTTTTCTTAGTCCACCTTAGTCCATTTTCTCTTGGTACAACTCAGTGTCATGGATGAATTTGTAAAGAAGAAAGATTTGTTTGGTTCGTGGAATACTAAGACATTCAACACTCCCCAGCTATGCCTGAGAGATCTTTCTTCCCACCTGAGGGTCTGCAAGAGTCCCATGGTAGCCCAGGATTTGTAGTAAGGTGGAACATCCTGGCTTGTGTCTCTGTTCCCATTTTATAAAGCCAGAGTCCTGTTGAATTGTGTCTTGCCTTTATGGCCCCGTTTAATCTATCAGAATCTCATCATCAAATACTACAGTTAAATAATTTTCTTTCTCTCCTCTCCTTTCCCTTGTCCTCTTCTTCCTCTGTGTCTCCTCCTCTTCTTCCTCCTCCTTCCCCTTCTCCTCCTCCTCTTCTTCCTCACTTCCCAGTCTATGTGTATGTTATGTGCCTGTGTATGCCTCGGGGTGGACGGCTGCCCTTGCTCATGAATGCCCATATGGAGGCCAAAGGTCCAGTTAGTATCTGCCTCCTGTTCTCTACCTTACTTTTTGAGATGAAGTCTCTCACTGAATTCAAAGCTTGCTATTTTAACTAGTCTAGCTGGCCAGCAAATCTAGAATCTGCCTGTTTCTTCCCCATCTCACCAATACTGTTGCAAATTTAAAATATCGAGCCTATCTTTTGTGTGGGTGCTGGGTATCCAAAGCCAGGTCCTCTTGCTTCCAGAGCAGGTACTTTACCTGCTGAGCTGACTCCCCAGCCTTTCCCTTTCTTAATACTTCACAATGGGGATTAAATTTCAACAGGAGTTTTAGTGAAAACATTCAAACTACAACATCTGTATTTTGATATTCTAGAGGAAGGATCTACCAACAAGCAAAACTATCACTGTAATGACTATCTGATGTTTCGTTTGTTTGTTTGTTTGTTTATGGGAGAGGTTTGGAATTACCTCAGAGTTGAAAAATACATGGCCAAGAATAGGAGAACTTACCAACTGCAGCACTCAGGAGATCAGACCCTGTACCTCTCCTAGGCAACAGGGTAGACCTGGCCCTGGTTGCACGGGTTTCAGAAAAGCCAAACCTGAGGGCATGAGAGCAGGAAACCTGGCTCCTTTGCCTTTCTGGCTTCAGCATTAGATGGGCCAGCTGCAGCAGGGCAGGAGAGCTTACCTAGGTGGTATGGGTACAGGAGAGCTGGCAAGCTGACCAGCTCAGATACTTCTTATGCCCAGAATTGACCCACTCCAACATCTACCTCATGGATGAACTGCTGGAGTACCTGACGAGGTCAAGCCTACAGATTCAAAACTACAGGATCTCCATGACAGGGTAACAACATGATATCCAGGAAGAGTCCCAGTGAGGTTCCTGTATTGATAGTGTAACAGAAGCCAGAGGCTTCAGAAACAAAGCAATGACTCACTGCAATGAACATTTACAAGCAAAGAAAACTGGACAAAAGGGTATATACTGCGGGACACACTGTGACACACTACAGCTTCCTCAGTGAGATTTTTCCCCTCTGTTGGGGGAGGGGAGGTTGCAAGAGTGGAGGGCTGGTACAAGGGGAGGGGGAGATGAGTGGAATCGGGGTGCATGATGTGAAATTCACAAAGAACCAATAAAAAAGTTTTTTAAAAAAAAAACATTCATGGCCTTTATGATACTTTTTCTGACACGTTTTATGATATATTGGCCAGCATCCGAGCTCTGGGAGACTGGGTGAAAGGGAAGAGGCTACTGTCAGAGAAGTCAGTGTACCCTGTGAGTGTTTCACCGCTGCAAACCTCTTAAGTTTTTACAAAACACTAAGCGAGGATTAAAAACAAAACAGGGTAACTGAAAATTGACTAAACCACAACTTTTTTGGAGGCAGGGTTTCTCTGTGTAAGCCTGGCTTGGCTGTCCTGGAACTCACTCTGTAGACCAGGCTAGCCTCGAACTCAGAAATCCACCTGCCTCTGCCTCCCAAGTGCTGGGATTAAAGGTGTGCGCCACCACTGCCCGGCTAAAACACAACTTTTATCACGCAGTTAGTGCAAGTCAATCTCAGAGTTAATGAACATGTCCTTGCCTGAGCACTAGGTGGTGGTATTTAGTTTGGAAATTCAAATTACCTCAGGGACTGGCTGTCTTCATTCAACAAATATTTATTCCATAAAGATCAAACCATTAACAATCCCTGCCCTTGTGGAACTATTTAGAAGGTTATAAGGTATGGTGACAAGAAAGACTGTCTGAAAAAGAAATACTTAGCATCTATTACGTTAGAAACTGCAATGAAAATTGAGCAGGAAAATGGAATGGGAGGCACTGGCAGTTAATTCTAAATAGGATTATTAAAGTACCCTTCACTGAGAAGGTGACATCAGACCAGAAACTTGAAATCACAAGAGCGAGTCATGGGGGACATCGGAACAAAGAACATTCCAATAGGAGACTGGGAACACAGAAGCCAAAGCTCTGAGGCAGGCGTGACTCAGGAATAGCACACAGATCAAGGTAACTGGAAAAGATGAAGGAGGGCAGGCTGCGAAACAGGGAGAGGAAGGAGTTCCGATCGTGTAAAATCCTGTGACACTGCCAACATCAGCAGCATATAGCCTGACCTCAAAACAAACCCACTTCAGTAGACATTGTAACTTGAAATAAATAATTAAAATAATAAATCAAACTGGGTAAATTGATATTGTTTTAAATAACCTTATATAGTTTATGAGATATACTTATTTAAATAAAAATTTTATGTCAATGGCTTAGCCAAAAAGACAAAATGGGTGGCTTACAAAGAGAGGACAATGGTTTGACCTGAAAATGGGTACATAGTATTTCCTCTCCCCTTCCTGCATAATTCAGTCCAAAGCCATATGTAGGGCCCAGGTAAAGTTGGACTCTCTGTGGAATTGAGCAGCCTTCATGACTCATAGCAGGATATTTGAGTCCAATTATGCCAAGGTGGGCACTCCCACATACTTTTTCCCTTTTTTTTTTTTATTGGATATTTTATTAATTTACATTTCAGATGCCATCACCTTTCTCCATTTGCCCTCCATAGAACCCATCCCCCCTCCTCTTTTTTGCTTTTATACCATTTTAATTACATGCAAGTATTAAGGTCAGTTCTAGGTTGAGGGACTAGCAATATGATAGATGTAAATAGTCAAGGAACAAGCAAGACAATAAACACAAATAGCCAAAGAACAAGCAAGACAATAAACAAAATTCCATGGACACTCCTGTGATCACTGTTTCTATCCACATACCCTTTTTAAGAACAGTGAAGACTGCATTTGGGTGGAGAGATGGTCTGGGGCAGGATATTATTGCCCAGAGGGAGAAGGGAAGAGTGTGCATGAGAAAGCAATTTTCGAGTCCACACAAAGAGAAGGCTTTTGTGGGAGCAGGTACCTGACACAGAATGTCAAAGCCTAAGGTGGAATGATAATATCCACAAAATAGCCCGGCACCGGATGTCTGAGCCTTGTGCCTCAGCATGAGCTGAGAGAGCTCCCACAGAGACAGAGGATATGAGTCCACAAGGAGAAAGGGCTTGTACCTACGCGAGCACCTAGTGCTAGCACTGCCTACTGGTGTTCAAGTGAGCTGAGGAAAGCTTCCATTCAGTAGGGCTACCCAGGACAGGGGATCAGAACTCAAGTGACAGAGGAAGGCATCTCACAGCTGGGGGCAGGAGGGGTGCTATATGCATAGAAAAGATGAATAAATGTACCTTTTGAATAAATGCATTGGGGGTAATGGATGTCAGGATTCTTACTGTCAGAGAAGACAGTGACAATGGTAAGAAGGGAGAGAAGTTAGAAGGAACCTTGTGGTGCTGGATTCAAACTAGAGTATCCATATAAACATATAGTGTATAGATCCCAATAAGTGTATAGAAATAAATAGAGGTATCCCCGTGTATATTTATCACACACACAGTATGGTTTCTGCCTCTTTCATTGAATGTGCCAGGGAACACAGACAATCAATCCACTATCTATAAACAAGCATATAGCCCAGATCTTGACTTCCAAATACCATTATCCATTATAAAGCACCAGGATTCATTGTGAGAAACGACTGGTTATAGGTAGGACTGGAAGCAAGAGAAGAGAGGCGTGTGCCTGAGACATTTTGTTTTGCAAGAAAGTACAAAATGCCTTTCTGAAAAATTGTGTGGAATGGGCTGGAGGGTTGGCTGAGCACTTAAGAGCTCATACTGCTCTTGCAAAGGAGGACCCTAGTTTGATTCCTGACACCCGCGTTGGTTGGCTCATAACTGCTTACAACTCCACCTCCAGGAGGATCTGATGCCCTGATTTGGTCCCCTTGGGCACTTGTGCTCTTGTGCAAACACCTACCCACCCAGGTTGGAAAGATGGCTCTATGGTTAAGAGCATCTGATGCTCTGAGGGGGGCGGGGGGGGGGGGGGGCTGGGTTCAGTTCCCAGTACCCAGACCACCCATAACTCCAGTTCCAAGGGATCTAACACCTTCTTCTGACCTTCAAAGGCACCAGGCACACCTGTGGTACAAATTACACACAAAGAGGCAAAACACTCACACATGAAATTAATTTTTGTAAAAGAAAGTTTGACAGGAAATAAGATATTTAAAGATTTAAAGTGTCTCTCTCACCAGGCAAGATGAGACATGATGAGAGAGCTCACTCCTTTATTCCTAGCAACCAAGAGGCTGAGGTAGGAGGATTGGAGATTGGTTCTAATGCTTTGATTTAATCGTAGTTTGCTTGTCCAAACACTGAAGGTCCTTGTCCCCCAATTGGTTTTTGATCGATTAATAAAGATATCAGTGGCCAATGGCTAGGCAAAGGAAGATGGTATGGGACCCTTAGGTTTATGCGGGCTAGGATGAGGGAGAGAGGACAGAAGAATCTCCAAGTTTCTGAGGGAGATGGACCACATTTAGAGCTGCAGAAGGAAAATCATCCCAAATGTAGGTAAGAAGGAATGCAGGCCCCAAAGGGCTGTCCAGAAGCATCTTGGGCAGCAAAGACTAGGGGGCTGCTCAGAAAGAATAGGACAACAAAGATAGATCATAGATTTAGAAGGTGTTGAGTCAGGAGTACTGGAGGGAAATCTATGATAGCTGGATGGAGAATTAGAACCGCCCAACCTGTGAGCTAGCCAAGGCATTTCAGAAATAAGACAGTGTGTGTGTGTGTGTGTGTGTGTGTTTTGTTCTTGGATCCAAAAAGTTCTTGGGAGCACAAAGTGGTATATAGCTAATCTCACTGATACACAGGAGGATGACTAGGCTAAGAGCAGCCTGGGCTACATCATGAGACTGCCTCAAAAAATAGCTCCGTGGTGAAGCACTTGTCTAGTACAGAGTGCTGGGTTCAGTTTTTAGTACAATAAATAAAGTATCTCCCCCACAAAACATTGTATTATTAAAAAGATAAATAATAACTTTACAGTGAAGAAGCCTGGAGGACACCATTTGTTTTCTTTTTTTAATTCTTTGAGAACTTAATACAGTTTATTTTAATCATATTCTTCTTGTCTCCCAACCCCTCCAAGATCTAGCCCCCCCTTTCCCTACCAACTTCATGTCTAACTCCTTTTTTTTAAAGCCCATTAAGTCCAATCTGTACTGCCAATATACTATTGGATGTGTGACCCTCCACTTGAGTGTGGTCAACCTGCCAGAGGCTACCTCTTTAAAGAAAACCAACTCTCCTTCTCCCAGCAACTGCCGGTGGCTGCCAATAGCTCCTCAGCTAGGGATAGATCTTCATGCCCATCTCCCCTCTTCATGCTGGGATTTTGGCAGACACCATTTTAAACCCTCAGAGTTTAATGCCCCCACTAATAGGACAAATCAGAATTATGTGCTACCTGATAGAAAATATGAAAAGAACATGTCATTGCTTCTGTGTTGGTCCCACCAAGTGTCCGACCTAAACCTAATCACAAGAAGATAAGATTTGAACTTAACAAAAGGATATTCTAGAAAGTAACTGAATTTCATAGGTGCTAAAGATCAAAGAATCGTGAGGCTCTTGCTGATCAAATAAGATTTCAACACACAATTGAAGGCAAAGCCTCACTCTCACCAGATCTATGACTTGTGATTAGCAGTGGATGAAACCTGCATGGGATGTGATAATTACATGGCTGTGGTGTGTCAGTGTTGATTTCCTACCTTTGATATTTTGGTTGTGATGAAACAGGAGATGGAGAGGAAAGTCTCTGCAGGAAAAACACTGAACTACTCAGGAGTGGTGAAGTATCATGGTAGCAACTGCTCTTCTGTGCTTGAGGAGGAAAGAGGGTTGTTTTGAAGCTTTTCCTTAAGTTTTAAATTGCTTCAAAAATTAATTAGAAAACATGCATAGCTGTGATCATGAGTAGACCGATGAACATTTTTTTAAAGATTTATTTATTTATTTATTTATTTATTTAATGTATATGAGCATCCTGTCACTGACACACCAGAAGAGGGCATCAGATCCCACTGCAGATGGCTGTGAGCCACCATGTAGTTCGTAGGAATTGAACTCATGACCTCTGGAAGAGTAGTCAGTGCTCTTAACTGCTGAGCCATCTCTCCAACCCCTCCAATGAATGTATTTTAATCGGTCGTTTTTTCTTAATATGTTCCTGCTTCTTAAAGATAATTAGTTATAAACAGGAGTCCTGACTCTAGAAAAGAAGATATTATAAGTCCTGGAAAGATTGAGTACTCTAGAGCAAAATATTCCTAAGATTATTTCTGCTCTTTTCTTCCCACACTCTCAATGTAATCTGCTTTTTATATCCCCCCCCCCTTTGGAGATTTTATTTGTTTTGATTTTATGCTTCTTGCCTGTTGGTCTGGCTGCTTACTACATGCCGTCAGTGCCAATGGAAGCCAGAAGAGGGCATCAGATTTTCTGGACCTGGAGTTACTGCAGACGGTTGTTAGCCACTGCAACAGCCACTACTTCTCTGGAAAAGCAGCCCGCGCTCTTAACTTCTATGTCATGTCTCCAGCGCCTCAAACAGAATCTGTTTCGAATGGAGATCTATATACCACTCAAAATTCAGGTAGTGGACAGGTGAATGGGTCCAGGAGTAAAGGTGCCAGCTGCCATGACTGATGACCCAAGTTGCATCCTGGGAGCCAAGAGAGAATGGAAAGAACTGTATCCCACGAGCTTTTCTCTGATCTGACAGCCACACACATGCTGTGGCACACGCGCAAGCACAGACACACATATCTATAATATAATTTCCAGGTAATAATCCCTTATTTATCTAAACTCGATTATTGATAATGCCATCACCCACCTGGTCTCCCAAGAGAGAAATATCGGAATCATATTAACTTCCTTCTTCTCACCCCTTCATACACAATATACTTATCACACATATACACACACAGGCACACACACACACACACGCATACACATAAGTATATGCACTCACACATGCACACGTGCACACACATGCACAGGTACAGAGGTACTCACACACAGAAACACATGTACAGTCGCATTTGATCACACACACATATGTATGCATGCACACACAAGCACATATACACACACACTCCCTATCTCTGATTGGGCTTAGGGTTTTGCTGCTTGTTTCTGATATTTTCAGAAAACATCTTTGCCTCAAACAAACCTCTGAGAAACCTTCTAAACATCATTATTAACAGTAACAAATACTACCATTTTTTTCAGTGTGCCAACTACTGTATCAAGTGTTTTGCAGAGGTTTTTTTTTTGCATTTAATTTTTATTTAAGTACATAATTATCTACTCATTGTAGAAGAAAGTGGAAAGTTACATATGCAAAATCACAACACTGAATCTAGGTGGAACTGAAGTTTGGAGCTGTAATCTAACATCAGGGTTAGGCTCCTTTTTAAACATTCATTTATTATTTATTATAATATTATTTATTATATACAGCATTCTGTCTGCATGTACGCCTGCATCCCAGATGAGGGCACCAGATCTCATTACAGATGGTTGTGAGCCAGCATGTGAGTTGTTGAGACCTGAACTCAGAACCTCTGGAAGAACAGCCAGTGCATTTAACCTCTGAGCCAACTCTCCAGCCCAGGGCTGGGCTCTTGTCCCACCTTCAATTCTGTTCAATTTTACCCCAGTATACTAGACTCTTTTCTATTCCCATACCCTCTTGTGTATATATTTTTATTTCCTTATATTGTATTTATGTATATAGTTGCTGGTACTCTTGGAAGACTAAGAGAACAAAAACTGAGAGACCAACAATCCACATCAATGTCTCTACTCGTTAGAGGAAATGAGCCTACATGTGCGTCACTGTGATCCAATGCTTACCAGCACTTTGCAACATTTGCTTCGATTATTTCTTCCTTAGTTTTCTTCCTGTCTTCCTGAAGTATCCTGTTGTTGCTGTTGACGTTGCTGCTGCTGCTGCTGCTGCTGCTGCTGCTGCTGCTGCTGCTGCTGCTGCTGCTGCTGCTGCTGCTGCTGCTGCTG
>JANHMN010000001.1:184082162-184119662 GCA_030674055.1 Rhabdomys pumilio | reverse complement strand
GTTATACAATAAGACCATGTCAAAGGAAAAACAATAAGAAAATGAAAAATATCAAATGTTACTTTTGAGTTTTGAGAAAAGTAAGGCTGAGCAGGCTAGATGAGGCAAGTAAAGGCACTAACTGCCAGGCTCGACGGCTTGACTTGGATGCCCGGGATCTGCGGGGTAAAGGAGAGAGCCAACTATTGCAGATTACCCTGTTACCACTGTCAGTGTGGGCAGGCAAGCTCACACACACGCAATAGGTAAATGTAAGTGTAGAAGAAGAAACCCAAAGCCTAAGTAAGATATTTTGTCAGTATTATAGGTAAGTTGAACTAATTCTAAAGACCATTTAATATCTTTTTGTGTAATAGGCACCATGCACCACGCTGATTACATGGGGAAATAAAGCATGTAAGACACAGGCCCCAATTTTCTGAAGATGGTAATCACTGAAAATGATACATTGCATCTTTAGTACCCAAAATAGCAGACCAAGGCCCTGGCAATGGCAAGATGCCAAAGTCAGGAATTGTTCAACAGATTCTATAGAATAAGACCCGATTTCACGTCTTTTTAAATTCTGGTTTCAGAGTGCTATGAGACCTCACTGTTGTGTGTGTGTGTGTGCCTTGGTGTGGGTGTGGAGATCTGGAGAACGTTTCTTCCTTCTTTACTGACATTCCAGAGGTCAAACAAGTTTCCAGGCTTGAACACCAGTTAGCACCTTCACTCGCTGAGCCCCTCACTAACCCCATAGAGCCTTTTAATGCTTGAGCTGCCCTGTGTTAAGACATAACTCTCGGAGGTTGGTGGACAGGAAACAGAGACTGCCCTACTGAGTTAGAACGGTTGTAAAAGCACTCCTCCATGGTATTTAACTGGCCTGTTGACTTTACGAATGTTACCCTCTTGCTGGTCCCATCGGTCTAACCATCGATCTCTTTATTGACTAACTCAGCTAAAATTTACTGAATGTATACTTCACATTGTTCTAGGAGACACTAGCCATAAAAACTAAAGTTTTAATGATTCATTAATTAATGTCACGAATTGAATCCACAACCTTGAATGCTCTAAGCACTTATGCCTTACTAAGCTGTACCACCAGATCCAATAAACTTTTGTCTTAGAAATCACATTTTAACATTTAAAAATACTGAAGACAATCCCTTTGAAGAAATGAGGGATAGATGAGTATTAGTAAAGCTTAGACTATTTTTTATTTTATTTTCACAAAGCATCCGTATCGTAATTATATGACTGATTTATACAAATCTGTGCTTAAAAGCGAATACCTGACTGGAGAAGTGACTCAGAAAGGAAGAATCCTTTTGCAAAGTGCTTGCTTGCATCCTGTTCCCAGTACCCATTATCAGGTTGCTAAACTACCTGTAACTTCAGTTCCAATAAGCCAGCCTGGTCTATAAAGTGAGTCCAGGACAGCCAGGGCTCTGTTACACAAAGAAACCCTGTTGGAAAAGCCGAAGAACAAACAAACAAAAAACTTAAAACTAACACCTTGGACATATTTACAGAGGTTAGAGATTTGCTTCTTAATTGAAATATCAAATTAGAAATAAGTTATCAAGGCTGATGCATTTCTGACCTAATGAAACAATATAAAATGTAACATCTTTTAGTTCATCTTCTTGTACATTGGGATTAGCTAAAACAGGGCTGTGTGGTGGTTTGAATATGCTTAGCCCATGGGGAGTGGCACTATTAAAAGATATGGCCTTGTTGGAGTAGGTATGGCCTTCTTGGAAGAAGTGTGTCTCTGTTGGGGCGAGCCTTGAGGTTCTATGCTTAAGCTCCACCCACCCAGTGTGGATGGCAGAGTCTTCCTGGATGCCTCTGTAAGACAGTCTATTCCTGGTTGCCTTCAGATTGAGATGAAGAACCCTTGCCTCCTCCAGCAACAAGTCTGGCTGCACAATGCCATGCTTTCTGTCTGAAAGTAAGCCAGCCCCAGTTAAATGTTTGCCTTTATAAGAGTTGCCTTGGTCATGGTGTCTTTTGACAGCAATGGAAACCCAAACTAAGACAGGCTGAGATACAGCCTATCTTGTAGAGTACTTGCCAAGCATACTCTAGATTCCTAGTACCACGTAAACTTGGCATAGTGATTCCTGCCTACAATCCCAGCACTAGGGAGTTGGTCATAAGGGGATCAGAAATTCAAGGTCATATTAAGCTACAAAGTCAAGTTTGAGCACAGCCTGGGATGCACAAGACTGTCTCCAAACAATAGATAATAAAATACACGCTCCAATTTTATTATTGCTAAGTTTCCTTTACAGTGCTAGTATGCCAGGCTTATTTTTCTCATGTCAAAAATTTTAAAGATAATAATTCACCACGTGCTAGACTTCTCAGAATTTTTCTCACTTGACTAGAATGCTTTGATGCTGATGCTGTGAGTTGGTCGGTGAACACGTACAGTGGCTATTTATCAGTAAATACAACAGAACAAAAACTGTAGGTACAGAAAATGCAAGTCAGGGTGAGCTAAAATAGAAGGCTTCTACCATCTCAGGAAATTCTATTGAATTAGTCTCACTGACTTATCTCTCCATAAGTCTATTTTATGTTTTAGATATTTTAAAGTAAGTTATAAAAAGCAAACACATCCCTCTAAACTCTGTAGCAAACATCACATTCATTATAGTTTAATACTTGCTTACGCTTTTGTAGATAAGTGGAAAACCTCAGAGCACTTATAAATGAGTACTGACAAACACATAGACCTGTAATCCAAACCTCACAGAAGTATAGAACATAAAGATGGAGGAATCACGTTTCATCTTTTGTTTGGCTTTGTTTCACAAGACTGAGTTTCTCCATGTAGACCTCCCTGAGTGTCCTGAACTCACTCTGTAGACCAGGCTGGCCTCAAACTCAGAGATCCACCTGCCTCTGCTTCCTTCCTGAGTGTTGGGATTAAAAAAGCACTTCCCACTGCTGCTGCCGCCACCCAGTTAATTTTTATTCCCATTGATTCCCTACTTCTACCTCACCAGCACCACCATCCACTTACTGGACAGGTAAAGACACAGCAACAAGGACTGGAGAGGTGGCTCAGTGTTTAAGAGCACTTGCTGCTCTTCCAGAGGACATAAATTCAGTTCTCAGCACCCATATACCAGTTCACTATTGCCTGTAACTCCAAGTTCCAAGCTCCCTTCTCTCTCTAAACACTACTCCTGACAATTCACCATCTCCCACCACCTTCTCTATAGTGCAGACAGAGAGACAGAATAGAAACAGCTCTAGCTTCTGGTAGCTGACCTTAAATTTTACACACATTGCTTCTGCTCCTATTCACAAGATAGGCGAAAAATCCCAAGACCACATGAATGTATAGTGTGGTCTAGATGTAATTATTAACCCTTGAAGCTTCTGCTGCGGCTGGGGGAGTATAAATAGATATGGGGATAAGTAGTGGTCTCTGTATAGGGTGCAAATCTCATTGTTTCTGCTGGTTATTTCTGATGGTATCTGACCTCGGGTATTTGATAATCTTAATTTATGAGTTCATACTTTCTTGCTTTTTTTAATTCTCTCTCTCTGTCTGTCTGTCTGTCTCTCTCTCTCTCTCTCTCTCTCTCTCTCTGTGTGTGTGTGTGTGTGTGTGTGTGTGTGTGTGTGTGTGTGTTGGAAAGAGGGAGGGTTCGAGACAGGGTTTCTCTACGTAGGTTTGGTTGTCCTGGAACTCACTCTGTAGATCAGACTGGTCTTGAATTCAGAGATCTGCCTCCCATGTCCTGGGATTAAAAGCATGTGCCAAAGCCGGGCGGTGGTGACACATGCCTTTAATCCAAGCACTTGGGTGGCAGAGGCAGGCAGATTTCTGAGTTTGAGGGCAGCCTGGTCTACAGAGTGGGTTCCAAGACAGCCAGGGCTATACCGAGAAACCCTGTCTTGGGAAAAAAAAAAAAAAAAGCATGTGCCAACACCACCCAGCCCTAAAACTCTTATAAAGCTAAATTTTAAAGTCTCTTTCCTCCAGAAATGGTTTGGTCTATTTTTAACAGGCATCAAGAGGTTGATGGTCCTGGCCTAAAGTAGTCTTCAGTTCAACTCCCTTACCTACTGATGGACTAAGGATTCTTACCTTCATCAATGCTGAAGATAATTGCTCTTGGAGGTGACCCCATGCTTGCTATCAGTGTTAGTATTCTGTCTAAACTCCACCGACAGAACACTAACAATCAGTGCTCTGTGGTTGGATTTGGAA
Organism: Rhabdomys pumilio; assembly: GCA_030674055.1. Taxonomy (NCBI): domain Eukaryota; kingdom Metazoa; phylum Chordata; class Mammalia; order Rodentia; family Muridae; genus Rhabdomys; species Rhabdomys pumilio. The sequence goes on along the minus strand of JANHMN010000001.1, from coordinate 184,115,440 downwards.
TTTGGTTTTATTTAATGAAAAAATGAAGTGTCCTTACTTTTTGAAATCTCACCAATGCACTTTTTTTTTTTTTTTTTTTTTTTTTTTTTTTGATTTTTTCGAGACAGGGTTTCTCTGTGTAGTCCTGGCTGTCCTGGAACTCACTCTGTAGACCAGGCTGGCCTCGAACTTAGAAATCCGCCTGCCTCTGCCTCCCAAGTGCTGGTCACCAATGCACTTAAGATATGTTTTACTCAGAATCTAGTTGTTTCTTAGAAAAGGGGATCTTTCAAGGAATGTGTCCCAGATGTTAATAAATCAGATACATTCCATTCACTTTAAGTCTGGGTTTCAAGCTTGCCAAAGACACCAGTTAACTTTCTTATAAAGGAACATAATGAACACTTCTTCTCTGTCTTCATCTCAATCCTTTACCAACACTGACACAGTCAAACAGCATCTTGAAAGCCAGGGATTGAAGAGAACAGACAAAAATCCTAAAGTAAGGAGATAGGCGACAAACAGTACTTGTCAATAATTTGTTTTGGCTGTGAGTGCTCTAACGGAAATTGGAGAGGGCAAGAGGCCTGCTGGGGGGTGGGGGGGAAGATCACGGCTCAAAGCGGAGGTGGGGGAGGGGCAGAAGCTACTCACTGAACCGGAGACATCTGAGCAGAGCTAGAAGGAGGAAGTGAACGGTGAGATTACAAGGGAGCAAGCATTTCAGATGACAAAATCCCCGTGTCGAGGTCTAAAGCCAGGGTTGTACATGGAGCATTCATGAAGAGAAGATGCCTGCTGTGGCTATAAAGTGATATAAAGGAGAAGACACTAGGAGATGAGGTCAGTCCTGAAAGCATCGAGGCTACGGTAGAGAGCTGATACCTTACTGAGATGGAAAACACTTCCTGCAGAGTGACACTATGAAGTTACGATTCTTCTAGCTGCTTGTTGGAGAGGAACCCACAGGGGATCCAGAACAGAAGCAGACTCTGCTAGGGGTACCATTCCTTGCATCCTTTCCTTGGTTCTGTTCGCTCTCTTGTCTCTATTCTTTCTTTAAAAAGTCTCTTCAAACATTTGTCATTTCTTTATGTAGAGTTGCTGTGATTCAGTAGCACCATCTTTGATGAGGATCAGATATGTTTTTAGTTCCACCACTTGAAAAGCAGAGGCAGGCAGATCTCTGTGAGTCTGAGGCCTGGCTGCTCTACAGAGTGAATTACAAGAGAGCCAGGGATACAAAGAGAGACGCTGTGACAGTAGTAGCAGTAGTAGTAGTAGTAGTTAGTAGTAATAGTAGTAGTAAATCATATAATAATAATAATAATAATAATAATAATAATAATAATAATAATTCAGTTTGCAGCTCCTTGTCTTCATTTCTGTTTCCAAGTCTTTCTGATTCTTTTTTTTTTTTTTTTTTGCTTTTTCAAGACAAGGTTTCTCTGTGTAGCCCTGGCTGTCCTGGAACTCACTCTGTAGACCAGGCTGACCTCGAACTCAGAAATCCACCTGCCTCTGCCTCCCAAGTGCTGGGATTAAAGGCATGCGGCGTCTTTATGATTCTTATTCCTTATCCAGCACCACTTCCACCCCTACCTCCAGATGATAGGCAGCCTAGTCCCAATCTGAGTCCTTTCTTGTATCTAGCTCAAGTTTCTGGGTGATCACAGGTGAATCTATGGTTTTTGAGACAACACTATTTCTGGTAACTACAACCTTTGAGCTCACAGGTAGGTCTGTATGCAATAATTACTTTGCATCCAAACTGGAGCTCTTTGTTTCTTCCTAACTTGCTCTTCCTCAGTCTATTCCTCCACCTTTAGTACTGAGGGGGCAGCGGGGAATTAAAGAAAGGATATTAAAAGCAGCAAGAGAGAAAAGTCAAGTAAAACTCAGTGATGATTTGACAGAAACCTTTATTTCTCTTTTCTTTTTCTTTCTCTTTTTTATTTTGTTGTTGTTTTGTCTTTGGGGGGTTTAGGGTTTTTTTTAGGGTTTTGTTTGTTTGTTGACAGAGTTTCTCTGTGTATAGCTGTCCCAGAACTCAATCTATAGACCTGGCTAGCTTGGAACTCAAAAAGATCCACCTGCCTCTGCCTCCTGAGTGCAGGGATTAAAGGCGTGTCCCAACACCCACCTTGACAGAAACTCTGAAATCTGACAAGGTGTATTCTAAATTCTGAAAGACAACAATTGTCAACTCAACAAAAACTATATACTAAAATTGAAGAAGAAAAATTTTAAATCCCATAATAAAAACAAATTTATTTTAAAAATGAATCTGTGACCATTAAGCCATCTTCAGAGGGCACTAGAAGAAATGCTTTGGTCAGAAGAAAATGATAAATACATTAAAGATATCATAGGGAATAAATAATTCCAGAACAGTTGATCAAAAGAGGCCTAAGAACAGAAAACAACACAATGGATAAAATGACCAGCATTATCACACATCGTCAGCTAACAACTCTTAGTATCAGTGGTCTCAGTTCTCTAGTAAAGAAATGTGTACTGGCAGATTGGATTATAAGACAGGATCCATCTTTTGGCTACCCCTAAGAAAGGCATTTCATCATCAAATATAGGCACATCCTTAGAATAAAAGGAATTCCAAGCAAAGGGAACCAAGACACAAGAAACTGTAGCTGTTCTGATATCAAACAAAATAGATTCCAAGCCAAAACTAATCAGAAGAGAATAATTCACCCAGAGGATATTATTTCTAAAAGTATACACACCAAACAAAGATGCACCTAATTTCATAAAAGAAATACTGTAAGACCTAAAATCATAGATAATTCCCAACACAGTGATACTGTGTGACCTTAACACACCTCTCTCAGCAGCAGACAGTGATCTGAACAATACTAAACAAAGAAACATTGGCGTTAAATCAATTTGACCTAGTAAGCTTCTACAGAACATTCATTCATAAATCACATCATAAATCAAATGGACCTGACAAGCATTGCAGAATATATTCCACCCACTAAAGGACACACATTCATCTCACTAGCCCAAGGAGTTTTCTTCAAAATTGACCATCTATTAGGACACAAACCAAGTCTCAACAAATACAAGAAATTGAAATAACATTGTGCATTTGTGCTGGCCAGTTTCACACCAACTTGACACACGCTAGAGTCATTTGAGAAGAGGGAACCTTAACTGAGAAAATGTCCCCACCAGACTGGCCTATGAGTATATTTTCTTGATTGATGATTGATGTGGGAGGACCCAGCTTACTGTGAGCAGTGTCACACCTGGGCAGGTAATCTTCCGCGCTGTTAAAAAAAAAAAAAAAAAAAAAAGGAGGTTGAAAAAGCCATCCAGAGCAAACCAGTAAGCAGCACTCTTCCATGGCATCTGGGTTAATTCTAACCTCCAGATTCCCACTGTGAGTTTCTGCCCTAGCTTCCCTGGATGATAGTTACAAGCTATAAGATAAAGTAAACCCTTTCCTCTCCAAGTCGTTTTTTGGTCCTGGTGTCTTATCACAATAGAAGCCCTAACCAATACAGCATTCTATCTGATCATAACAGAATAAGCTGGATATCAACAATGGTAGAAAACACTCTAACAATACACTATTGAAGGATAATTGGGTCAAAGAAGAAATCAGGAAAGAAATTTTAAAATTTGTAGAATTGAATGAAAACAAACCCACAGCATACTGAAGTCTTTGGGGACACAATGAAGGCAGTCCTAAAAAGGAAAGTTTATAGCACTGAACATCTACATAAAAACAATTTTAAGAGGTCTCAAATTAATAATTTAATAATGCATCTGAATTTCTTGTAATAGAAGAATTGGGGGGAAAGGGATAAGAAATAGATTGAATAAAAAAACAAATTCCTGTGTGAATATTAAACAAACTATTTTTAACTTTCCATTTATTTTGTATCTTGAGACAATATTTTGCTCTGTAGCCCTGGCTTCTGTTGGACTCATGATCACAATCTCCTTGCCTCTGTGCTGGAATCATTAGCATGTGAAAGGATCCCTAGCCAGAAACATTCTTTATTATTATTATTATTTATTATTAATTATTCACTTTACTTCCCACTCACTGTCCCCCTCCAGGTCACCTCTCCTACAATCCTTTCCCCCTTCTCCTCTTAGTAGGTAGGGGTCTCCCTTAGTATCCCCCAACCCTGGCACATCAAGTCTCTGCGAGGCTAGGTGCATCCTCTCCCACTGTGACCAGACAAGGCAGCCCAGCTAGAACATATCTATACAGGTGACAGCTTTTAGGATAGCCCCCTCTCCAGTTGTTCAGGACCCACATGAAGACCAAGCTATACACCTGCTATGTGTGTGTGGGAGGCCTAAGTCCAGTCTCTGTATGCTCTTCGGTTGGTGGTTCAGACTCTGAGAGCCCCAAGGGTCCAGGTGAGTTGACTCTGTTGGTCTTCCTGTGGAGTTCCTATCCCCTTTGGGGCCCACAACCCTTCCTTCTATTCTATAAGAGTCCACAAGTGGGCTGGAGAGATGGCTCAGTGGTTAAGAGCACTGACTGCTCTTCTAGAGGTCCTGAATTCAATTCCCAACAACCACATGGTGGCTTACAACCACCTGTAATGAGATCTGATGCCCTCTTCTTATGTGTCTGAGGACAGCTACAGTGTACTTATATACATAAAATAAACAATTCTTAAAAAAAATCACAACCCTTTTAAGAGAGAAAGAAAGAAAGAGAGAGAGAGAGAGAGAGAGAGAGAGAGAGAGGTGTTTGGAGGTTTGGGGGGCCGGTTATTGGTTGGCCATTCCTTCAGTCTCTGATCCATCCCCCTTGCCTGCATTTCTTGTAGAAAGAACAAATTTTGGGTCAAAAGTTTTGTGGATGGGTTGGTGTCCCTATCATTCCACTGGGGTTCCATGCTACGCTCCACAGACTCAAAGAAGCTAAACAAGAAGGAAGGCACAAGCAAGGATGCTTGAATCTCACTTAGGGAGAATACAATGGTCATGAAAGGCAGACTGGTGGGAGGGAACTGGGATGGAGAGGGAGTGAAGAGGGGAATGGGAGAGCGTTCAGGATCAGGGAGGGACAGGAGAGATGGCCAGATGGCCATGAGAACAAATGGAAAATCTGCAACTGATGGGGGTGGGCATCTCCAGGATGAGACAGAGACCTGCAATAAGGGAGGCATACAAGAATCAATGAGGATGACATCGCTGTGACTCACAGCATTGGGGATATGGAACCTGAAGAAGCCACCTCCTGACACACCAGAAGAGGACATCAGATCCCGTTACAGGTGGTTGTGAGCCACTGGGAATTGAACTCAGGACCTCTAGAAAGAGCAGTCAGTGCTCTTAACCGCTGAGCTATCTCTCCAGACCCAGAAGCATTCTTATGTCCCCTTGCCTTCACTTTCACATCTAGCCAATGAGCTGTTTCTTCCTAAATGCTGTATTTAGCTCAGCATGGCTGTTCACACTCCTGCTGCAAGTACTAATGAGGCTGAGGAGGAGTTTGCCTTGAGTTTGTAGACATCCTGGGTTACATAGTAAGTTCAAGATTGGCCTGAGCTACATGGCAAGGGGGATGGATCAGAGACTGAAGGAATGGCCAACTAATAACCAGCCCAACTTGAGACCCATCCCATGGGCAAGCACAAATCCCTGACACTGTTAATGATACTCTGTTATGCTTCCAGACAGGAGCCTAATATGGCTGTCCTCTGAAAGGCTCCATACAGCAGGTAACTCAGATGGATGCAGACACCAACAGTCAAACAGTGGATGGAGCTTATGGACTCTTACCAATAAAGGGATTCTGAGTCCCACTAGAGAGATGGCTCAGCAGTGGAAAAGCACTTACTGTTTTTGCAGAGAATCTAGGTTAAATTCCCAGTAGCTACATTGTGGCCCACAACTACCTGTAAACCCAGTTCTAGGGGGATCCAATGCCCTCTCATGACCTCCACAGGCAGCATACACACACATAGTGCACATACAGTGCACATACATACATTCAGGCACACACACATACATATGAATAGATATGTCTATTTTTTAAATTGTTTAAGAAAAAGGTAAAAAGATTGTACATGCAAAAATTCCCACGAATGTCTGTGGCTTTAACTGGTTGTTTTTCCTGCTTAGAAAATATCAGGCCGCTGGGCGGTGGTGGCACACGCCTTTAATCCCAGCACTTGGGAGGCAGAGGCAGGTGGATTTCTGAGTTCGAGGCCAGCCTGGTCTACAGAGTGAGTTCCAGGACAGCCAGGGCTACACAGAGAAACCCTGTCTTGAAAAACCAAAAAAAGAAAAGAACAAAAAAAAAAAACTAACTCTATCAGGCCAAGGCTGGGCATGGTGGTTCACACCTTTAATCTCAGTGCTAGGGAGGCAGAGGCAGGTGGATCTCTGAAGTCAGCCAGGGCTGTTACACAGAGAAATCTTGTCTCAAAAACAAAAAAAGGGAGAGAGAGAGAGAGAGAGAGAGAGAGAGAGAGAATGAATCAGGCCAGTTGGCATTTGACTGAGCTTTGTTGGACTAGGCTGTCTTGACTACAGCCTGTAGAATGGGATAGGGTCTGATTCACATGTTCATTCTAGGGCTTAGGCTGAAGGCTGAAGGCTGAAGGCTGAAGGCTGAAGGCTGAAGGGTAGGAGCTACCACAGGGATGATGTCATACAGCATAATCAGAAAGCAAGGCAAACCAATCGTGTTAATACATTTTGAGTTTTTGCTCACATTCTTTCTTCTGGCCAAAGCAAGTCACACAGACAAGCCCTAAGTCAAGAGGTAGGGATATACACCATGTCCCCTACCTTTAATTCTAGTGTTCAGCAAGCAGAGGGAGACCGATCTGTCAGTTCAAGGCCAGCCTGCTCTAGAGAGTTAGTTCCATAATTGTGTAATGAGACTTTATCTCAAACAAAAAGTATACTTAACTATGGTCTTTGAGATAACTTATAGAAATACATTATTCTCTGTAGCATATGAACCTCGTGTATGTGTGTATCTCTCTCATTTAAAAAGAAAGAATGAAAGACAGGAATTAGCTCATTAATTATTTCAAATACATGGTGCAACTGTTCCTATGAATTAATCCAAGGCACTTGGAAGACAATTACACTCTGGGTTAATAACATTCCCAGGCTTTTCCAGTGTGCTGCACTCCAAAGAGTACTGTGTTTTCATTGACAACATTCACCATTACATATGCATATGGAAAACAGGCATTTTCATCAGAATTACTGTAATAGCATTAAGAGATTATTATTTTTCCCAGTTTCCTTGGAAGAACATTCACTAAATCAGATTATTTATTACTTGACTGCTCTTCTATCTGTCCTGTACATTTAGGTAACTAGAATCCTTGAAAATACAAACTTCAGAATAAAAACACGATTTTATACATTAATGATCTCAAATAAAAGAAGGGTGCTATGTTTGTGCATCACTTCTTCCGAGAAAGTTAAGTCTGTGCTCTGCTTAGGAGAGATAACACTTTTTGTCCCTGTAGGTGGCCCCCTGGTGTAGCCATTAGTTGCTAATTACTTGCAAACAAATAAACAATTAACTCCTTAAGCTGCTGGCTGGGCAAGTGTTCATTGACTTGCTAAAACTTTCTAAAACAGGATTTTAATTAGTGACGTTGGAAACCCAGCCCCCTAGTCAGCAAAGCTACAAGGTGAACTGTTGGAAGATCCCAGCTCTGCACACGTGGGGCAGGAGCCCTCCAGCTCTGTACGACCCAGAAGAGGATGTCTCCCAGCCTCCGGGAAGGTGCTCAGCTCCAGGAAAGCAAACCCTCGCCCTGCTCCTTCTCAATTGAGAGCATTTTAGGACTGGACCAGAAAAAAGACTGTGCAACGTCAAAAAGACCCCACAGACCCTGGACAGACACCTGCGGCGACTCAGGTATGCCGCAACTTAACTTCTAAATTCGTCTGCGTCTTCAGTTTGCCCTTTATTTCAGCAGTATAGAGTTAGAGACCGCGTTCTTATTCTGTCCCATGAGTATAAAAAGCCTCCAACAGGGACGTAAGGGACTAGAATGCCTTCCGTAGGTGATTTACTCCCAGAGAGAGCTAACGTTTGCTTCAGAAAATCTTCTGTGTACATGTGTCACGACAGGTAGTCTAAATCTCTCTTCACTGAAAAATGAATGGTAGGGTCCAAAATGTTCTCTATTACCAAGGCAGTCAGTCTGTCAGTCAGTCTGTCTCTGTCTCTGTCTCTGTCTCTGTCTCTCTTTCTCTGTGTGTGTGTGTGTGTGTGTGTGTGTGTGTGTATGCGCGCACACGTCTCTGTATGTATATGTCTTTCTGTGTATGTCTGCCTATTTCTGTCTCTCTAGCTCTGTCTCCCTCTCTCCTTTTCTTCCTCTCTCCCTCTCTTCTTTTTTTTCTTTCTTCTTCTCCTCCTTCTCTTCCTTCTCCTTCTTCTGTTGTTGTTGATGGGAGAGGCAATTCTTTTGTGAAACCCTGAAGAATTCCCTAGAAAAGTTCAAAATGAGTTACTAAAATGACTTTTATCCAGAACTTTGTGGAACACAGGCAATCTAAGATAAACCTTATTCTTCTGATTTTAGAGAAAGATGGTAACCCATGTCTACATGCCCCAGATCTTCCCAGTGAGATTTCATTTCCTTGTCCAGTGGATCACCCAAAGCCGGAAGAAAGTGGTCCAAAATACGAAAATTATTTTTCAGCCTCAGAAACATGCTCTTTAAAAAGAGAGTTGAGTTGGTACCGAGGACGAAGGCCAAGAACCGCTTTTACCCAAAATCAGGTGGGAAGATTTTTTTTTTTTTTTTTTTTTTTGTCAAGTCAATAGTGACAACACAAAGTAACCGATGCCCTGGTGGGCAGAAGCCAGTCACTGGGCAACCAATTGTTTTAAAATGCATTTAGATTAATTGCCCAAATTTAAGTGCATCTTTTTTCATCTGCACATGTGAAAGCCCAATTTTGGTGACATATGATGGAGTACTTTAAAGAATTCCTTTTTTATTCTAGGTCGAAGTATTGGAAAATGTCTTCAGAGTGAACTGCTATCCTGGCATTGATATCAGAGAGGACCTAGCTCAAAAGCTGAATTTAGAAGAGGACAGAATCCAGGTAGGGTTCAGAGATAGTTGTTTCCCATGATGATAACACAGGAATGTGTCTGAGAACTGTTTTATTTTCCCTTGATTCTAGATTTGGTTCCAAAATCGTCGAGCAAAGCTGAAAAGGTCCCGCAGAGAATCACAGTTTCTAATGGCAAAAAAACCCTTCAACCCAGATCTTCTGAAATAGGTAGAAAATGATACATGTGGGCTTCTCTTCCAGTTGTAGGACACAAGAAATCAATGGAAATTCCAAGTACTTAAAATGTCGTAGTTTCTCTCCTGTACCTAATCTGGATATTGTTGTTCTTTCTGAAACTATTGCAAATAATTCTGATTCTAGCATAGTACATATTATATCTGGGCATTTTTAATTATAATGAAAAACCCTTTCCTATATATTTTTAATAAAATTTCCCAGAAATGACAGGTATGTTACTATGTTTTCTTCTTTGAAACTTTCACAGATGTATACAATCTACTTTAATCATTTTTATCCCTTCTTCCCAACACTTCCCAGATTCACCCCATTCTTCCTCCCAACCTCAACAATAACTATTTTCAAGTGAGTAAAGTTAATCTAATAAGTTACTATGTGTATTAAAATCACTAAGTTCATAACTAAGTGATTCTACAGGCTGGTTACAACTTACAAAGTGTTTCAAAAATATAATAATAATAATAGGTTTAATTTATTTCAATTAGTTCCTTTCAGGTACCTTTTGAAACACAATTATACACACCTATATTATACAATGAGTTTGTGAATTTTATTTGTGAATCTTCTGCTGATTTCTGGCCATGTGCTCAAAAAATCTACAGCACACCAAGTTCAAGTTGTTTTTTCTTTTATAGTCATGATGGCAAAATACAGACATAAGACCATCAGCTCTCATATCCTCACCATTGCACTGCACTGCCAAAAAGGACTAAGCGGCAGAGCCAGTGTGATGGTTCAGAAGGTTAAGGTACTTGCTGCCAAGCCCAGTGACCCAGGTTCCATCAATGCCCCAGATCCCACATGGCTGAGAGAGAATCAACGCTGAAAAATAGTCCTCTGGTCTCCACATGTACATCATGAACACGCATGCACACACGTGCACACATGCATATGTGTGCACACACATGCACATGCATGCGCACACACATGAATAAATAAGTGTATCTTTAACATTTTAAAAACTGAATAAATTCACAAATAAATGCAATTTTTCAAGTAGCTTTCAAATTCATTTAATATAACTTTTTTTGGTCTTAAGTGATAGTGATCATCCAGTTTGTTTCTGTTTTCAGCTTAATGAGTACAATCAACTATATACTTCAATACCAGGCTAGGGTCTTTTTGCATGTGCTCATATACATATATGTGTGTGTATACATGCAAAACTTATATATGTATATACATATATATGTATATAATACTTATAAGTATTATATATATACTTATATAGATTATTAATATTAATACTTATTATTAATAAGTATAAGTACTTATATATTATATATGTCTATTATATGTAAGTTATATATAAGTATATGTAAGTTATATATAATTTACATAAGTATATAAGTATAAATATATACTTATATGTATAAGCATATTATATATATTATATATAAGTATAAATCTTATATACTTATACATGTAAAAACATATATGCATATAGTTATATATATAACTATATACTTCAGTATCGTGCTCTGTCCTTTTGCATGTGCTCTGACTCGGCTACTGGAAGCAATAAGGTACTTTCTATGGGACAAACCATACATGCCCTATGAAAATGGGACAAGGAACTATGTAGCAAAAAGGGAGTCCTCTCCTCTAAAAACAAAACAAACAACAACAGCAGAACCCCAGGTGTTCATTTTCTAGTTAATGTAAAGAATCTAACTGGGTAGGTTTTGTTTGATTTTGAAATGTTAGTTTGAATGCTCTAATTCTGTCCAATGTCCTCCAGATTCCAGTTTCCTCCCCCTGAATTGAATTTTGCCTTCTTTTTTCTGTCTCCCTCAATGCTCTGTCCATCCTATTTCCCTGTGAATACCAGAGTGAAAGTTTTGATTGGATTACCAAATCTATTACCACTACACATTTTTCCCTGGGTATTGATTGATTGATTGATTGGAAGACAGCTTGACTCAGAACTTTATGAAATCATTTACTGCCAGCACATTGTGGGCAGAGAGCTCTGTTTTTCAGGAATCAGTCAGCAGTACACTCCTTATTCTTTTGTGCTTGTGCCAAGACAGGGAAGGGAGAAAGGGATAGGTGAGCAGAGCTGACTGTCACTAGGAAGGCCTGAGGATCACAGTGCTTCTGAGCAAGCCTGGGCCACTCCTGCCAGGGTAAGGGGTTACTGCCTGGAGTAAACAATTGGAACAGTCGTCGGGCAGTGGTGGTGCACGCCTTTAATTCCAGCACTGTGAGTTCCAGGACAGCCAGGACTACACAGAGAAATCCTGTCTAGAAAAAACAAAAACAAAAAACAAAACAAAAAAATTGGAACAGTCCTTGTGAAGCAGTCAGCTAACATTTCTCCACTAGCGGCTTTCTTTGGTACCCTGGGCTCCTATGAGAATGTTGGGTTTGATGGTTGGAAGCTAACAGAGCAGGAGGTGGGGGCAGCATGTCTTGGAATATGAATAAGCTTTTTTTTTTTTAATTTAGCAATACTGCTAAGGTAGAGGCCACCTCAAGTCTTATCTTTCAGAGAGAACCACCATTAAATACTTTACAGATCTCAGATGTCATAAAAGAGTTGGCTTTTTTGTTGGTTGTGCTATTGTTTATACAATTATGACCACCATAATTTGCAATATCTTGCAGTGTCAGAGTTACTGTTTTCTCTTCTTCCTGTCTGCTTAGTTTACAGAATTTCAAGTCTTGAACAAAACAAGAAACTACTCTTGAATATTCATATTTGAACATTTTTGAAATAGTATTGTTTTTCATACAATTTGGTTTCAAACTCAAACCACAGTTTGTCATTAAACCAAACTCATTGAGAGGGCAAGGGGTCTGTATAAAATTTCACAATCTAAAAGAAAATGGAAAAGTTTCACAAATCAACAAATACACACACACACACACACACACACACACACACACACACATATATATATTGGTTTTTCGAGACAGGGTTTCTCTGTGTAGCCCTGGCTGTCCTGGAACTCATTCTGTAGACCAAGATGGCCTCAAACTCAGATATCTGCCTGCCTCTGCCTCCCAAGTACTGGGATTAAAGGCGTGCATCACCACTGCCTGGCTCAACAATTAACAATCTTTAAAAAGAAAGCATGAAAGCTGATGTGTCTGCAAAGTCTGATGAGGCAAGAAGGAGACTGATACTATCCTTCTCCCTCGGCGTGTCCTGGCACAATGCTGTGTGTGTGAGTGACTCCTGGGCCCTAAGTCTCAGAAAGGCTTATAACTAAAATAAGTTTATGTGTAACCGACAGCGTTATGTTTTTGTAGCTGAAATAACAACACAGTAGCACAACAATTACAAATGTATAATGATGTAATTAGCTCTGGGTTCAGTAGCAGAGCACTCACCTAGCATGTGTGAGTTCAATACCCAGCACTACAGGAAAGAGTTACATTGTGATTGAAATAAATAATATGTAGATGTCAGAAAAATTAAAATAGTTCGTAATGTTGAAAATACTGTTGGGTGGTGGTGGTGCATGCCTTTAGTCCCAGCACTTGGGATGTAGAGGAAGGAGGATCTCTGTGAGTTCGAGGCCAGCCTGGTCTACAGAAAGTTCCCAAACAGCCAGGGTTATACACAGAAACCATGTATCAAAAAAAAAAAAAAAGACAAAAAAAGAAAGACAAGAAAGAAAAATGAAGAAAAAGAAAGTAAATGTATATGTGATATATAACCATTTAATTTTAAATATAAGTAATAATATCTGTTTTATTATCATTCTTATGAGACAAATTCATATTATATGAAAATACTCAAGAAGCAGGATAAACCACAAGATCGCCACTGTATTTCCTTTAATAAAGACCATTCTCAGAAACCAAAAAGGTCAGAATGGCTGGTTTGTTACTGAAAATAGCAATTTTTTGAATTAAAATTGCTAAAATCTGTAAAGAATGTAATAACATTCAGCGGGGAAACTAGAAGTTAACTTTTTGAGGGGAGAAAAACAAGCGAAATGCAAAGCTAGGGTAGAATTCTCTTTCCCTTGAGAGCCAGGCTCTAATCCACAGCTTATCTCTGTGGCTGGTAATTCCAGGCCTTTGTCTCCAGTAAAGCTCGGGACAAGGTGAACAGTAGTAGCAAATCAAGCTAATGCAGCCAGGCTAATACCTGCAGCGTCTCTATTATCTAACCTTCGCCCAAATGAAGTTATTTGGTCTCCTGTAATGGCATTTGTCTCTCCTAAAGCCAGCTAGACAAAGCCGGTCGGGAAAGAGTTCTGGTGGGAACAATGACTGTGTGTGCTGGTGGTCAGCGTCCGGGTTAATCAGTGTTAATAGCAGCTTTCTTCGCTTGCATCTTATCACGCATCACACAAACGGCATAAGCCTCCCACTGCCAAACACAGCGCACAGCACCGACCAGGAACTCTGACGCGGGAAGGGTGAGCTAGTTCGTTTACGGGATGTGAAATCCAACCCATGGAGATAATCGATGACTTACTGACTTCGTTCTCCCAGCCCCCAAACTAGACAAAACTTGGCTTAGCCTAGTATTAATTTTCTGTCTCCTGTTGCACGCACACAGGGCAGTATCGGCAACTCCTGGAGACACGAAGACACCCAACCCCGTGAGGGTCACCCCCTTTCCAGTTTCTTATTTTCTCAGTCTCTTCCTTCAATGCTAATGGGCCTTGGCAGGCCCGCTGATATCAACAAGCTTTCCTGAATGAGTCCCACAAATGAACTCCTCACAAAAGAACTCTAAAAACTAAAAAGCTTATTGCTATCTTCTGTCTGTTGTAAAATCCCTAACATTTAGGAAGCAGATCACATCCCTAGGATGGCTGAGGGGACCATCTGCTTTAACTGACATTTACGACAAGGTAATTTCAGTAGATTAAATGACATAGCAGGTTATGCCCCATTTGCGACATCAGAAACTAACAAATAAGGACAGGATGGGGCCAGAGAGGTAGCTTAGTTGGTAAAGTACCTGCTGCAGCAAATGCAGGAGCCAATACAGAGAGAGGGACCTGTCTGTAAGCCCGTTGTGAGTTGGGGTCTGCATAGAAGCTGAAACAGGAGATCCCTGAAGCTCACTGGCCGTCCAGCCTAGCTGAATTGGTGACCTCCAGGTTTGGTGGGAAAACCTGTTTCAAAACTAAGGTGAAAGGGCTGGCAATATGGCTCACCGGATAGAAGTACCTACCACCAAACCAGACAACCTGAGTTTGATCCCTGGAGACACACATGGTAGGAAGAAGAGAACTTGTTCACGTGAGTTATCCTCTGCCTGAACACAAACACCATGGCGTGAACACACGGGCTGCACACATGTGCACTGGTGTGTATGAACCCACATACACTCAGTAAAGAGCAATTGACAAGTAGAATGATGAGGCTCTGTTGCCTCCACATACCCGTGTACACGCAACACTACACACAAATGTGCACAATGAGCCAGCAGATAGTCATGGCTATGAGCCTGGCTCCTCTGCCAAACCCCTGCTGAGCCACAGACTTGGAAGCAAGTTTTCAGCCTCTCTTTTAGGAGTTCCAAACTCAGCACTGCAGTGGCCCTATTGAATGGTGGAATCCCATAGTGATGTAGGCCAGGTTGTATGTGGTAAACTTGTGGTGACCACACTTTTCTCTTTACTTCTGAGTGCCTGCCTTTTAATTTTATGGCCACCCCAATTCCAAGAATTCATATGTGAAACCCAATCCCAGTGTGATGGCATTCAATGTGGAGCCTTTGGGAAGTGGACAAACGGGGAGGGAATCCTGATCAATGGAATCTGCACCCCACACACTATCCCCCCACCCCAGCCACTGCCCCCATTCTCCTGCCCTTCCTACAAGGATACAGACCTTAAAGAACAAACCAAACATATCTTTTTTTTGTTTGTTTGTTGTTTGTTTTTTTGAGACAGGGTTTCTCTGTGTAGTCCTGACTGTCCTGGAACTCACTCTGTAGACCAGGCTGTACTTGAACTCAGAAATCTGCCTGCCTCTGCCTCCCAAGTGCTGGGATTTAAAGGCGTGCACCACCACTGCCCGGCACCAAACATATCTTTACAGAAGTAATTAGACAATGTTTAGTCCCAATATCCTGACATCATAAACGATGTAGTCAAGTTGAAATGTAAAATTAGCTATCATAGAATACTAGAAACTGCTATCTCGTATACATGTAAATACGGGATTTGTGGTATATAAGCCCTATCTCAATTTTTTTTTTAAGCAATTTTGGGGATTGCACACAGGGCTTCAAGAAGACTAGACAAACATTCTGCTGCTAAGCTATATCCTTAGTTCTTTGCTTTTATTATTATTATTATTATTATTTTTTTTTTTTTTTTGGTTTTTTAGAGACAGGGTTTCTCTGTGTAGTCCTGGCTGTCCTGGAACTCACTCTGTAGACCAGGCTAGCCTCGAACTCAGAAATCCGCCTGCCTCTGCCTCCCAAGTGCTGGGATTTAAAGGCGTGTGCCACCACCGCCCGGCCACTTTTATTATTTTTAACACAGAAAAAAAAAAAAAAAAAAAAAGGCCTGGTGTGCCAGGCAGCGGTGGTACTTGCCTTTAATCCCAGCACTTGGGAGGCAGAGGCAAGCAGATCTCTGAGTTCAAAGCCAACCTGGTTTGCTGCCTGAGTCCCAGGACAGCCAGGGCCACATAGAGAAACCCTGTGTTGAAAAACCAAACCAAATCAAACTGAAACAAAGGGCTTGACATATGGAAGTTTGGGTTACAGAGAAGGGTAGGCAGCATCTGGATGGGCAGTGCCTCTGAGAGAGAAAAGGGTGGCAAGGAAGGCAGACTTAGAGACAGTAGACAGAAAGGAACAAGGGCCAGATGCAGAATATGAATGAGAGTGGTGTTGGTTTTCTTGTTATCACGCCTGTACTGTGGGAGTGTTTTGGTGGTGACTAAGGCATAAGTTGACTTCATATTTTCAAATGAGTTAAGGAAAAGAAAAGCTTTTCATATTGTCCTGGTGGTTTGCATATGCTTGGTCCATGGGAAGAGGCACTATTGAGAGGTGTGGTCTTGTTAGAGTGGGTGTGGTCTTGTGGAAGAAGTGCGTCACAGGGCGTGAGGCCTTGAGGCCCTGTGCAAGCTCCCCTAGTGTGGAGAGAGTCTCTCTCCTGGCTGCCTTAGGATTAAGATGTAGAACTCAGCTCTTCCAGCACCATGTCTGCCTGCACACCACTACGCTTCCTGCCATGATGATAATGGACTGAACTTCTGAAACTGTGAGCCAGCCCCAATTAAATGTTTGCCTTTATAAGACTTGCCTTAGTCATGGTGTCTCTTCACAGCAATGGACACCTTAACTAAAACAATTGTCCTTGCAACATTTATACTCAACAGCTGCAAAATGCATTTCATTAGGTCTCACGTACACAGATGAACAAGGAGGGTCTTGCAGTAAAGACTAAACAGCATGGTGCCCATAACCATTTCCCAGCACAATGTGCCAGGTGTTGAGTGAATTTGTAAGGTCGTCAGTGGGAACTGGAACCAAGCATCCAAGAGAACCCAAGGTCAATCTCTAGTACTGCAAATCCCCTCCCCCACCACGAAATTAGTGGGGGAAAACGACAGGGAAAGACATAGAAAATTATCGAACAGCACTAGGCCATTGTGCACAAAGTAAACAAATCTTATATGTGTTATTTAAGTCCATGACATCTTGTTCTGTCTTGTTTGTGAGAAACGTCAAACCAGTTTTTGCTACTTTTCCTCTTTTAGTTGCCCCACAATTTGTTACACTCATCACAATTGTTAGTTGAGGACTGTTAGGCCTACTTGTAACTCAAGAAGCTAAGAAAGAATTATAGACAGTACAAGCAACAAATATGAACAAGAATAGAAATTATAATGCCAGGCGGTGGTGGCGCACGCCTTTAAATCCCAGCACTTGGGAGGCAGAGGCAGGTGGATTTCTGAGTTCGAGGCAAGCCTGGTCTACAGAGTGAGTTGCAGGACAGCCAGGGCTACACAGAGAAACCCTGTCTCGAAAAACCAAAAAAAAAAAAAAAAAAAAAAGAAGAAAGTACAAGGCTAGCTTCAACTACAAAACAAATTTGATGACAGACTCCGGGCCATGAAACCCAGTCTCAAAACAAAATAACAACAAAGAGTGGATAGAATGACTAGAAAAGGGCTGGAGAGATAGCTCAGTGGTTAAGAGCACTGGCTGCTCTTCCAAAAAACCCTGGTTCAGTTCCCAGCACTCATACGGAAGTTCACAACTATCTGTAACTTATGTTCCAGAGGATTTGACACCCTCATATATACATACATGCAGACACAACAACAATGCACATAAAATAAAAAATAAATCATTTTTTAAAAATTCCATGTTTACAAAGGTTTGTTTTCTTTAGAGCTAGTTGGGTTTTGTTGTTGGGTTTTGTTTTGTTTTGTTTTCTTTTGTTGTAATTGTCTGAGACTTGGCCTAACTCTCTAACCCTGACTGGACTAGAACTACATCTAGCCTAGACATTGAAATTTTGAATACCTAATTCTTATAGAAGAAACAGAACTTTATTAAATAAACACCTGTTTCACATGAAAGCACCAACCCCAAATGAGTTCCCTAACTCTCCAATTTTAAAGGCTTAAGTTCTACATCATAAATTATTCTAGAATGCTGAAGGAGAAAAAGCACACCTCTAAATTATTTTATGCAGCAAGAAAAGCAAAGAAAATCTTACCCATTATAAGTAAAGAATATTGATGCAAAATACCAAATAAAATATTAGTTAACAGAACTCAACACCATTATAACAAATTAACACAGAATAGGTTTATTCTAGAAATATAAGATTGGCTTAGTACTAGGAAACGTATTAATATACTATAGTATACTTAAAGGGAGAACTTGTGCTTATATCCATGGATCCTTGCCAATATAAAATAAAGTCAACCTAATTAAGAATAATTGAGACTTATTCTTCATCTCAAAAGACCAAAACCAAAAATAAACAGAAAAGCTGCAACTTTAGCAGAACAGAACACCACCGAATACAGTTGTTACATCTACAATACAAAAGCAGGTCACACCTTCCATTGTGTGTGCTGGGGTTGAGGCTGCCAGTATCAAACCCAGGGTCTCCTGTAACTCAGGAAAATGCTTTCTACCACCGAATCACACCTCTCCCCCACCCTACACACGGACGTTATCTCAAGTGCTTGTATTCTGGGTAATAAAAGCTAACAAACCGATAAGAACTGAAACACTGCCAGATACATTTTCTGCACAGAATGGAATTAAACATACGATGTAAAGGTTAACTCGAAAAGTTTCAAGTATTCAAGCCCTGCATGTTCCAAAGAAACTGGCCCTTGAAGGCTTGTTAGGAGATAGGTAACTTCTGAGGGCTTACAATATCCTGCCTGATGAAAGGACTTTTGTATTCCTGGTGTTAGATCATGCTAGATAAGGTCTGTAAACTACGTGATGTAAGGTGGTGGCTTAGACTACACTGTAACAGGGTCAACTGTAGAGGTGCTGAAACCTGGGGGACAAAGGGGTAGTGTAGGGGTGATATTTAGAAAACAGCGCCCGGTCCTGCTTGTTGCCGGGGAACCACCATGTTCTCACTGCTCCTCAGCTCTGACCCGGCTCCTGCTATTTAAAAACACCGGCCCTGGCACCCAGGAGAAGCCAGTGTGGTGGCTGGCTCTGCCAATCCACCACACTGTCCACAATGCTCAGCTGAGCCCAGACCATTCCTGCTGTGGCTGCAGTACCCAGTAGAAATGAGACTCTTAATGCTTAAAGATTATCTGGATAGATTTATATATTTGGAAATGTTCAATTAGCCAGATATCCACACAATTAGAATTATTACCCAATAGCTAACCTTTTGATAAGTAGCTACCCAGGACTACTCTCGAACCATCTGTCTTCCTCCATGGTTGCTAGCCTACTCCTTTCTCTTCCCCTTTCTCTCCTTGTTTTTTATTTTTTTATTTTTATTTTTGGTTTTGTTGTTGTTTGTTTTTTTGTGGTAGAAAGTCTAATTATGAGAATACTAGCTTTTCTACTTCTTGTGAGGAGAAATAATCAAACCTAGGTCACTGCCTCTGAGAACGGTCTTGGAGACTCCAGCTTCTCTGAAACACTGAACTGAAATCAGTAACAGAAAGATATCTGGAAGTCTTCCCAGATACTCAGGAAGTAAACACCATCCAAATGATGATAGGTCAAAGAGGAAGCCTCAAATGAAGCTAGAATATACTTCAAATTGATTAAAAGTGAAAATAAGATACATCAAAATTTATGAGAGGCAATCACAGAATACTTAAGAGAACCACACCCCAGGCTGATGACATTTTTTACTAAGAGAGTTCTCAAGATAATAACGTAACCTTTTACCTTAAGAAAATTGCCCTTAAGAGGACAGAGACTATAGCTCAGTGGCAGAGTGCTTGCCTGGGATGTGCAAGGTATTTGGTTCAGTCTCCAGCGTTGTCAAAAGCAACACAAATTCAAGAGGTGATGCTAGGCATAGAGACAGAAGTAGATGGATCTCTGTGATTTGAAGCCAGCCTTTCAACACAGTGAGTTCCAGGACAGCCAATGCCAGTATAGTGAGATCCTGTCTTAAATAAGGACAAAAAGAAACTGAAAAGGACTACATGGTGGTGGCACAGATCTTTAGTGCCAGCACTTAGGAGGCAAAGGCAGATAGATCTCTAAGTTTGTAGGCCAGCCTGGTCTATAGAGTGAGTTCCAGGACAGCCAGGGCTACACAGAGAAAACCCTGTCTCAAAAAGAAAAAGAAAGAAAGGGAGGGAGGGAAGGAGGGAGGGAAGGAGGGAGGGAGGGAGGGAGGGAGGGAGGGAGGGAGGGAGGGAGGGAGGGAAAGAAAGAGCATTCATTCAGAAGTAACAGTAAGACAGTAATAAAGATCAGCAAGAACGAGAGAAAAGGAGCCAACTCAAATCAGATTCTTTGAGAAGTTATCAATAAAATGTATAAAACTGTAGTCCTGAAACAATAATTTTAGATCTTTGAAAGGGAAAACCTCAGGCACACAGAGTCTTCCCCTGGCATATCCTACTTAGAGTTGAAAAAGCAGAGAAGGCTACGGTGCAGGTGGTGGTGACTGCCTGCTGTGCTGCTGGGAGAGTTCT
Organism: Rhabdomys pumilio; assembly: GCA_030674055.1. Taxonomy (NCBI): domain Eukaryota; kingdom Metazoa; phylum Chordata; class Mammalia; order Rodentia; family Muridae; genus Rhabdomys; species Rhabdomys pumilio. The sequence continues at coordinate 184,095,073 of JANHMN010000001.1, read as the reverse complement.
ACAGAGACGCTTCAGAAAATCCACGAGGTGAGGCTAATACTATCCTGATACAAAGTTAGAAGTTAGACAAAAGGCAGAGGCAAGAGGATGGGAACTCAGGGTCAACCTCAGCTACACAGGAGTTCAAGGGGAGCCTGGATGACATGAGAACCCAGGTGACAGTAGCATGTGCCACCTTTAATCCCAGCTCTCAGCAGGCTGAGGCAGGCAGATCTTTGAGTTCAAGGCAAGCTTGGTCTATGGAGCAAGTTCCAGATAGCCAGAGCTATGCAGAAAAAAACCTGTCCTGAAAAACAAAATAGCAGTAATAGTAATAATGATAATAATGATAACAAATAATATAAATTAAATATAAATAAATAATATGTGAAAGAATAAGCAGGTAGCTTAGTTATAGAGCATACATGTAGCATGTCTGGGGCCCTGAGCTTGATCTCCAGGTCAAGGGACTAATAAAACATAAAAGCAAACAATCCCCTTCAAGCAAACACTTAAGTCTAATTCTACAAAGCTCGTAAAGAATTTACTAAACACTACAAAGGACTAAGGAAGAATTTAAGTAACCCTGGGGATCGACTACGTCTAGGTCTAGACACTAGAAATTCAATGTGACCAAGGGTCAATCGTCCACAAAAGGATGTGAAGATGTAGTACAATTCCCATCAAAACTCCTGCAGAACCTTCTGTATCAAAGGGCTGTTTACAAAATGTAGGTGGAGGGCTGTGGCTCAGTGGTTAAGAGGACTGGCTGTTCTTCCAGAGGACCCAGGTTCGATTTCCAGCACTCACATGGTTGCTCACAACTGTCTGTAACTCCAGTTCCAGGGGATCTGACACCCTCCCACAGACAAACATGCAAGCAAAACACCAACACATATAAAATAAAAAATAAATCAAAAAAGAAAATGATGCTTCACTTAGGCCTTACAACTTTCACCCAAACTGACTGAAAACCTTTAACTGGCAAGACTATAGGAAACTGGTACTCTCATACATGGGAAGTGGTATACCATCTGCTAGGCACACATGAAGAGAAATCTAAAAAACATTTAAGAAAATGGCATGTGTTCAACTTCTGGGGGATTTCTTCTAAAAAGGTTTTTCTTTCTTTCTTTCTTTCTTTTTTTTTTTTTTTTTTTTTTTTTTTTTTTGGTTTTTCGAGACAGGGTTTCTCTGTGTAGTCCTGGCTGTCCTGGAACTCACTTTGTAGACCAGGCTAGCCTTGAACTCAGAAATCTGCCTGCCTCTGCCTCCCAAGTGCTGGGATTAAAGGCGTGCGTCACCACTGCCCAGCTAAAAAGGTGTTTCTAATGGACAGAAATCTTATGCAGGACTGGTCCTGTGGCTAAGTGCTTGTCTTGCATGCATGAGTACCTAGTTTCAAGTTCCAATACCCATCCCCACACACAAATCCTTATGCATAAGGATATTCACTGGAGCATAACTGTAAAATTTCAAAAACAATCTAAATGTCCAAGCATGGCATGATTGAGTAAATTCTAAAACAGCCCCATGGCAGAACATTACATAACTGTACAAAAAAAAATAAGAATCAAGTGTCTCTATGAGCTGACAATGGGTGGTGTCCAGGGTGTCCACTCTTCGTTTTTGTTTGTTTGTTTGTTTGTTTGTTTGAACTCACTCTGTAGACCAGGCTGGCCTCGAACTCACAGAGATCCGTCCACCTCTGCCTCTGAGTGTAAAGGCATGTTCCACCACCTCCCGGGCAGGGTATATCCTCTTAAGTAACAAAGAAGAATGCTAAAGAATGCATGTTTAAAGTGTGAAGAGGAGAAACAAGAAAGGAAAACATAGATCTGTCTGGTTGTCTTTTAAAGATATACCAAAGCACAAACCAGGAAATGAGACTGGTTTGCCTTGAGGGAGTTGAGATACGTGTCAGGAACAGGAGCCTAGGGACAGGGGGGAGGTTAGAGGAGAAGGAAATAACAGCATTCCTATACATATCATATATAATGTGACTCTCAGACCTGTATTAATGTTTCAAACTTAAAGGATAAAAGAAAAAACATCTCTTTTTTCCCCCCAAGATTTTATTTATTTTATATATCTGAGTGTTCTATCTGCGTGTACACCTGTGTGCCAGGAGAGGAGATCAGGTCCCATTACAGATGGTTGTGAGCCACCATGTGGTTGCTGGGAATTGAACTAAGGACCTCTGGAAGAGCAGCCAGTGCTCTTAACCACTGAGCCATCTACCAATGCTAGCCCAGGTATGAGCCCGCTGTTGCTCTCACGTGCTGTTCTAGAGTATATAATACGGCTGTCATCTCAGACCAGCAGTCCAGTGTTCACACTAGCCTGCCTGTCTCCACACTTCCACACCTGTGAGAAACCAGCTCACATTCCCCTCAATGTTTCTACTGACTTGTGCAAACCTATAATGTTCAGAATAGTTTCAGAATGGCCGATTCAAAAATCAAGCTTACTAACTAGACGTAGTATTTAGTATGCGTGTGTATTGAACAGAGGATCAAAAGAAATCATCTCTTAAGTGTAAATAAGACCAAAGATAATGAAGTTCAGATTAATTCAAAGCATTGTGTGGGAAAAGCTGCTGAGGGAACTCTGGGGTGCTAGTTTGCCTATATAAACTCAGAATAGAGATAAAGAAGTAGGGACTGGAGAGCTGGCTCAGCAGTTAAGAGCACTGCGCTGGAAAGATGGCTGCTCTTGCAGAGAATCCAGGTTCATTCCTAGCACGCACACCGAGCCTTACAACTCTGGCTCCAGGGCATCCAATGCTCTATTCTAGTCTCCAAGGTCACCCAAGTTTAACACACATGCACATTCACACACACACACACACACACACGAATGCTTTCAAACTCTTTTCAAGGTTAAGAGCTGTAAATGCTGAGAATGTAAGCCTAACAACAGAGCACTTACCTAAAATGTGGTAGACCCTCAGTTTGATCCCCTGTTCAATACACACGCATACTAAATACTACGTCTAGTTAGTAAGCTTGATTTTTGAATCGGCCATTCTGAAACTATTCTGAACATTATAGGTTTGAGCAAGTCAGTGGAAACATTGAGGGGAATGTGAGCTGGTTTCTCACAGGTGTGGAAGTGTGGAGACAGGCAGGCTAGTGTGAACACTGGACTGCTGGTCTGAGATGACAGCCGTACTATACTCCAGAACAGCACGTGAGAGTATCCGACAGTGAGCTCGTACTTGGGCTAGCATTGATAGAAGCCTCACACTCTGTGGCTTTGTATCTGCCTGTCTACTGTCCAACCTTGGCACATTCTCTCACACAAATCTTCTAGTGCTGTGGACAGAACCCAGGGCCTTGCACATGCTGGGCAGAGTTCCAGCGCTGAACTGCATTCCAAGCTTGGCCTCTCTATTAAATTACACAGATGACCATCTGCCAAAAGGCCCTTTTTAGTTTGAGACTTGGAACAATAGCAAAGAAAACATTCGAGGCCAGTGGATGAGTCAGACACTTCCCTGTGGCAAGAGAAGAAGTGAGCTGAACCATTCTGACCAGTAAGGGGATCCACAGGCTCACTGGGAGACTGTTTGGAAGGTCTAAGGTCTCTCTGGATCTAGAGCTCAAGGGACATCATGGGAGCACTGTGCTCTTTATCTCAGGCCTCCTCTGCTGGTGTACATCTTTACAATGCCTGATTCTAAGGGAGGACTTCTCTTAATCCAGGGAGATGGGCCACTTTCTCCAGCAGCCTCTGAAATCACAGGAATCGGGCCAGGATTCTCAAAGGGAAGCACAAAGAAGAAAGGCTGGCATGCACACACAAAGCAATGAACCTCACTACTTGCTGCAGGCTCCCTAAAGTTCTGATTTCTGTTTAAGCCTCTCAGGTGGGGATACATTTTCAAACAATATCGAATAAACCTAGGTTAACCACTTTGACCTATGACTAGCTCCAATGGGGATGGCCAGCCCTCATACAACTTGCTAGACATGAACCCATTTTCTGGTGTCATCTAGGAACTGATACAAGCCCAGAGACTGTCACTTAAAATCCAAAAGATCTTCAAAGCGGCCCCCTATCCATCGGTCTCTCCTCAGTGGGCCTTCCCAGCACGAGTTCTCAGGTGGTAAGTCTCTAAGACAGGTGTCTGAGTCTACTATAGAACTCTCTCTGGTCCAGTGTTCAAGCCTGTCCTTAAAGGAGGGGATAATTAATTCATATGCTGGGTGCTTAACTTAGTATTAATGGCTAATATCTCCCTACCTAACTGTGACCATTGTTGGGCTGTGTCTGTACTGGTTGTGCTTGCTGAGCCGAGCTGAGCCGAGCTGAGCCGAGCTGAGCCGAGCTGAGCCAGTGGAGGGCTGGCTAGTGAGTGAGCAGGGTGCTGGAGTGGTTCTGATGGCTAAAGCTTCTGGAGAGTGGTCTCTTCCCAGTCAGTGTTACAGTTCTTGTGACAGAAGCTCTCAGACAACGGATGGAGTAATTCTCACACAGACCTTTATTCCTTCTGGATAGGATCTTATATACAGTTTTTGGATGGGTTGGGTCTGTCAGCAGGTGCTTCCTATTAGCTTGGCCTGAGATGCCTCATCTACATGAGGGGGCAACTTGTGTGCACTGCCCCTACGTGACTGATGGCTACAATTCTCTCTATGGGGGGCTGTGACTGGAGCCTGGACTTGGGAACAGGCAAAGCTCCTACCCTCCCTTCCGGGTCTCTGTGGTTTCAAGCCCTAGCTCAACCTTACCAGACTTCCTCTCACAGTCCACAGCCCCAGAGACTATCTCGGCCTTTGTTGGAGGAACTTTAGACTCTACAGCCCTAGTCTTCTATACCCAGATGCTAAGGAATTTACTCTATTTCCAGATGTACTGACTGGTTTTGTGTGTCAACTTGACACAAGCTGGAGTTATCACAGAGAAAGGAGCTTCAGTTGAGGAAATGCCTCCATGACATCCAGCTATAAGGCATTTTCTTAACTAGTGATCAAGGAGGGAGGACCCAGCCCATTGTGGGTGGTGCCATCCCTGGGCAGGTGGTCCTAACTCTATAAGAAAGCAGGATGAGTAAGCCAGTAAGCAACACCCCTCCATGGCCTCTGCATCAGCTCCTGCCTCCAGGTTCCTGTCCTGTGTGAGTTCCTGTCCTGACTTCCTTTGGTGATGAACAGCAATGTGGAAGTGTAAGCTGAATAAACCCTTTCCTCCCCAGCTTGCTTCTTGGTTATGCTGTTTCATTGCAGCGATAGACATCATGACTAAGACACCAGGCATCATTCTGAAGGTTGTTTTTGTACACCCTGTATCTTAACAACTCACCACCAGGCACAGTGTGCATGTAATACACTATAGAACACTTGCCTAGCCTGTGGAAGGGCCTAGGCCAATTCTCATTTATTCCCAACCCCCAGAAAAAGACTCATCGCACCTAGGGAGTCTGAAATGAGTGCATGAGAACCATGTTGAGTTTATATTTAAAATGCAGATTTCTGGGGCCCAGGAGAAGGCTTGGTGGGTAAAATGCTTGCTAAGCAGGCATAAAGCCCTGAATTTGGATCCCCAGCGAATTCCCGAGGTGGGAAGGTGGAGACATGTGGATCCTTAGGTCTTACTGGCCAGCTTGCCCAGCTAAACTGGTAAACTCCAGGTTTAGTGAAAAACCCTGTCTCAAAAAGTAAAATGGTAGGTGTTGTGACCCACTCCTATAATGAGGATCGGGAGATCAAGACCTACCTCAGGCGTAAAGCAAGTTCAAGGCCAGGTTAGAATGCAGGAAACCCCTTCCTCAAAAAGTGGAGAATGATTGAGAAAGACACCTCACACAGATCTCTGGCTTGCACACACATGCGAGTACACACACACACACACACACACACACACACACACACACACACACACTGTGATAAGAGTCGTGCAAGCAAAGGGAACAACCAAGTCCCATGGTCCTGAGGCTGGAAAGGGATCCAAGAATAATCAGCCAGTAAGGAAAAGTGAGAACAAGAGCCTAGAAAGGTGGCAGGTCCTCCTGTGGGATAAGGAGCCTGCGTTTCTGTCTAAATTACAGCAAGTCTTATGCTGGGAAAAAATAAATCTGATTTTCCATTAAAAAAAAAAAAAAAAAAAAAAAAAAAAAAGGCCGGGCGGTGGTGGCGCACACCTTTAATCTCCAGATTGAAAATCCCTTGGGAGGCAGAGGCAGGCGGATTTCTGAGTTCGAGGCCAGCCTGGTTGGTCTACAGAGTGAGTTCCAGGACAGCCAAGGCTATACAGAGAAACCCTGTCTCGAAAAACCAAAATAAATAAATAAATAAATAAATAAATAAATAAATAAAAGTACAATGATTGCTCTTCCAATTGATTGCTCTTCCAGAGGACCTGAGCTGAGTTTGGTTGTGAGAAAAGATGGCTACCAATCACCTGCAGCTCTGTACCCAAGGAATCCATCGCCCTCTTCTGGCCTCCTTGGGTACTGCATGCATGGGGTGCACAGATGTAGCAAAACACCCACACACATAAAACAAAAATAAATAAATCTTTATAAAAAGGAAGGAAAGGAGGAAGGGAAGAAAGGAGGAAGGAAACCATTCTGAGCCAGGTGCTGTAGTGCATGCTTGTAGCCCAGGTGCTCGGGGGATGGAGAAGGATGGGGGTCAGTGAGGACCTCAAACATTAGATCAGTTATTTGATGGTTCCTGTTCTCGTTTTCTTTTCATTCCTTTCCTTATCCTACGGGTTTTTGTTTGTTTTTGTTTTGTTTTGTTTTGTTTTGTTTTCTAAAACCGGGTGTATATCCTGGCTGTCCTGGAACTTGCTCTGTAGACCAGGCTGGCCTTTAACTTACAGAGACCCACCCCTGACTCCCGAGTGCTGGGATTAAAGGCATGTTTCACCATTACCTAGCCTGTACTCACTCCTTTGCTCCAGTTAACAGAGCTCTTCCCTCCTCAGCCTTTCTTTGCTGCTGTTTCAAAGTGAATTTTCTCTTGTGAAAATAATATATATTCTCAAGATTCAAAACTGTAAAACATAAGGACATTAGGAAGTCACTAACCAGCAACCTGTGATCCTGGTATAAGTTTCTGTTCTCTATACATGCCCATGCATCCAGCACAAGAAGCCTCTCGTCACACGTGCACTTTTATAATGTACTGTATTGTTGGTGCATATGCATGTGTTGAGTGTGTATGCTCATGTTTGTACAGATGTGTGTATGCAGGTATATATGTGTGTGCGACAGAAGCCAGAGGCTGACAGCCAGGGTCTTCATGGATTGCCTTCTACCTTACTTTTGAGACCAGCTCTCCATTGAACATGGAGATCAGGCTAGGCTGGCTGGCTAGCTTTGGAGTTCTGCCTGTCTTTGTCTCTAACTTACCAGGGTGCTGGACATCCAACCGGAGGCCCTCATGTTTGTGAGGCAGGCACTTTACCGCACTAAGCCATTTCCTTCGACCCTGTAATGTGCTTTCTTTTCTCATATAAAATATTACAAGCAGCATTCATGTGCAGAGGAACATGGGACCAAAACACTCATACAAACAAAATAAAGAGAATTAATAACTTTTTTAAAATGTTAATGTTACAGGCAAGGCAGAGTGCTACAAGCAATTGACAGAGTGCTTGCCTGGTATGTGTGTGGCCCTGGGTTCAATCCCTAGCACAGCATAAACTAGCAGTGGTGGCACCCGCCTCTTATCTTAGTTTTTAGGAGGTGGAAGCAGGAAGATCAGACGTTCGAGGCCGTCCTCACCTACATAGTGATTTCAAGACTTGGGTACATGAGACTGTATTTCAAAAAGTCAATGTTATTAATAATTGTTAGTCCACGAGTCAGCCCACAAACCACGAAAACACTGATCTCAGTCAGACAGAAACGGTTTCTCGAATGCACATTCTAATACTGATCTATCAGAGTTGTTGCTCAGAATTATCTGAGGCTACAAGGAAGAGCATGTTTCTCTGTCAGCTTATAAAGAAAAAAAGCCACAAAAACTACAGTGAGCTCATACACAGGTACAGGAAGGACTGCCCAGTGGTCAGCTCTGACTACAGTGAGTTCATACACAGGTACAGGAAGGGCTGCCCAGTGGTCAGCTCTGACTCAACCCATTTTAGATGTAACAGTTCATATCGACCTTTAACTTGACAGGGCCTATGTAAAGCTTTGTGGAATTTCTTAAGATTAAGAAACCTCAGGACTGGAGAGATGGCTCAGCGGTTAAGAGCACTGACTGCTAGCCAGGCAGTGGTGGCGCACGACTTTAATCCCAGCACTTGGGAGGCAGAGACAGGCGGATGTCTGAGTTCGAGGCCAGCCTGGTCTACCGAGTGAGTTCCAGGACAGATCTACACAGAGAAACCCTGTCTCGAAAAACCAAAAAACCAAAACAAAAACAAGAGCACTGACTGCTCTTCCAGAGGTCCTGAGTTCAATTCCCAGCAACCACGTGGTGGCTCACAACCATTTGTAATAGGATCCAATACCTTCTTCTGGTGTGTCTGAAGACAGCTATGGTGTACTCGTATATATAAAATAAATAAATCTTTTAAAAAAAAAACAAACAAAAAATCTAATATCAAACAATAACAAAACATAAAGCCGCACAGAAAGGTCACCAGTTCAGACCCACGCGCAGCCTGCACTGAGTGAAGGAAAACGGAATTTTACTTGCCACAATTTCCTTATCATTTATACCTGTTTCCTTAGTCACAGACAGACCTTTAAAAGCTGTAGCTTTTGAGTCTGTAGGGCTAGAAAAGACAAGTAATTTTCTTAAAAGTCAAGGAAAGTCCTAAGAGATTTAAAAATTAAAACACCAGAAAACACACTCTAAACAGAGGTGCTGAAACCAAGTACAGGAATTTCCTCCCAAGGGGAATCCGATACCAGGTTAAAAGTCCATTGTTTGTTTTTCATGGTCTTAACCTGAGCTACATAAAAAGCAAAGAGTAAAGTGCATCCTGGCAGGGATGGGCTCACACCAGAGACCCCTAGATGTCTCAGAGTTTGCCAGGAATCTTCAAAGACCCAAAACATAATTGTATTTCCAGCTCCATCTTCCATAGACGGCTGGCTCCATTTACTGGCTTGTTACAATCTTATTTTTTTTTTTTTATGTCACGAGATGCCAAGGCTCTTCGGTTTATTTTTCACTAGCCAATCAGAAGTTTGATAGTTATCTTTAGCGGTATGGTTAGCTAATCAGCGTGGCAATGATCTCTTTCTCCTTTCAGTCCTACAATTTGGGGACCGAGCAAAGCTGAGGTCCCCAAACACCTGAGGTCTGTTCTCCATCAGCTGTCATTCTCAAGTAGAACATACAGTGACTCAGAAAGCAAAAAATGAAGCAGACCCTGTGTGTTGGGGAAGTAGGGTTCTCAAGGGGCAGTAATGGACATGATGGTAGGTAGATGGTATTCACTGGGCAGCTTTACTCACACCTGCTTGGCTTTATAGGCAGACAACATAACAACCAAGTAGACTTCAGAGTCTTGCATTTTATACTAGGGAAAGATTGTTTGTCATTGTCCTTGTCACACTGCCTTATGGAAGCAGACAAATGAATTTGTGTCTTTACCTGGTTAGCTTCTCCACAGCAATGTTTCTGTTGATAAACATTGTTAAGTTTCAAACCCAGGACAAAAGGCAGAGGTGCCTATTTAACATATCAAAGTGGACCTGGACTCCAGGTTTTCCCAACATCCCTCAGTCCCTGTTCTGGTAGGGTGTGGCTGGTCCACCCCTCTACCATGAACCCTCAGGCTCAGGGGCTGACCTGCTCTTCCCCAAAGGCTCTTCCATATAAAATCCAGACATCTGGCTACCTGTCCCTTTTGGTACCTTTGGCCTCCAGGTTACTGTACTTGGTTTCCCTCTCTCCCTTCCCATCCCCCTCTCCCACATGGTTCAGACAGGATTGGGACCACTCTGGACCCTCTCAGATGTGTCTGCCTCTAGCTATGTTCTCCCACACATCAATAGTAAACTTTTTCCTCTGACATTTCTCGGAGCAGTCATGGCCTCTCCTTTCCTTTTTCTTTCTTTCATTCAGACATCAAGGTTGTTTCTTTTGTTTTTCACACTAATAAAAATAAGGTTACTGCACAGACCTAATATCTGTTACCCCTCACCCCGATTTGAACGTTGAGCCCCTAATTGACAAGGTAATGGTGACATAAGAGTGGTCCTTTGGGACCTTTAGTTCCTGAGAGTAGAGCCCTCCTGAGTGGGATTACTGTTCTCATAAAAGAGGCTTGAGGGTGGGTGTGGCTCCGTGATAAAGCGTATATTTAGCATCTGCTTACTGGAGACTAAAACATGGCCAAAGATGGATTAGGACTGCTGTGGTAGTGTAGCTAATTGTTTTGTTGCCAGTGGTAGGGTCTGGGTTGGGTGTTTCCAGGTTCTTGGCCTCTTAGCCAAAGAATTGGAAGTAAGGGCTCACATAGATTTGCAAAAGAAGCAAGATAATTTTATTTGGAGCAAAGAGATAATATAGATCAAGGAGAGATATGCTATCAAGACAGCCACAAGGGCAGGAGCATCCAGGGCCTGGGTCATTGTTCCAGCCTTCCTTTTAGGTAGTTGAAGAGATGAGGGGTAGTTTCTAGGTGTTCTCTATTTTAGTTGGTAGTCTAGGCTATGTACTCATTTTTCTATTCTGCATATCCCTTCCCATAATGCCTTTCACTGTAATCATATGCACAACCAATTTTTCGTGGATGTAAGATGGTAAACAGAGGATTTTCTCTACTAGAAAACACAGTTTTGCTCACTGCCCAAGCACTCAAAACCAAGTCAGGCCAGCTCACATTCTTTATATTTGGATATATTAGCGATATGCTTGGACAGAAGCTGCCTTACTTTGTTGTAAGTGGTGGAGGAACTCATACACTGTTCAGAGATGGGATTAAGTGTATCTCTGACACAGGTGAAATGTCAAGGGGCTTCTGGAGATGCTAAGTGACTTGTTTGGAGAGGGGTGTGTGTGCCTAGTCAACACCGGGCAAAGCAACTAGACTGCCACGTGCGTCATCACGGGAGGTGGAGTGTGCTGTGTGCACAATCCCAAAGCGAATGCGGGCTGCAAGGCACTGAAGTATTTCTTGCACTTGACTAACTCAGTCTTGTTTCTCCCTAGAGTTCTCACTGGGGAGCGACTGAGCAATTCTGGGATTATCTCAGGTACTAATTGGACTAGCCTGGGTCCAATTAGTAGACAGAAATCACATAATTTAAACAGGAAACAAATTAATATAAGGAATTTATAACTATAATAAGAAATAAGAGAAAGGGGGGACTGGTAAGAAATAGAGGAAACATTTAAGAGTATATGATCAAAATATGTTGCATGAAATTCTCAAAAAAAATTATTAAAAAATATATTTTTTAAAGAAATTGTGGCTGGCCAGTGGTGGCGCACGCCTTTAATCCCAGCTCTTGGGAGGCAGAGGCAGGTGGATTTCTGAGTTCGAGGCCAGCCTGGTCTACAGAGTGAGTTCCAGGACAGCCAGGACTATACAGAGAAACCCTGTCTCGAAAAACAAAAAAACAAAAAAAAACAAAAAAAAAAAAAAAAAATTGTGGCACTTAGGAAAATAAAGCAGGAAGATTTTTGAGTCTGAAAGATATCCTGTCCTTTTCCCCTCAAAAGAGCATAAAAGCAACAGCTACTGCTTAGGGCTGAGGAAAACAACCCAAAGTAGAGCCCTGGATCTGGAGAAGACAACCATGCTTGGGGGCGGGGGGGGGGGGGGGACGGGCACGCGGGGCGGCAAGAGAAATTGCTGTGCTATCTTGAGAGCCACTGGCTCTGATACGGTTAAAACTCGTCTCTCATGAAATTTCCCAACAGGGAGAACGTGAGGCTCTGGACACCGACACTTCTGGCTGCTGTGCATTGCAGGAGGCAGCTTTTGTAAAAACCTGTTACCGGGAAGGTGCATGTGTAGCAGAGCTGGATATTACAGAACCAGCCTCCACTTCAGGAGCTGGAAAAGCCACCCAGTGATGCTGGAGAACACGCTGGAGAAAGAGCCTGCTAGACAGACTGCAGGAACTGCAGGAACGCTTCAGCTAGAGCGAGCTTTTCTTCCTGTGGCGTCTCTTTATCGCCCTCTACTGACAAGTACAGTATAATGCTAGCTGACAAAGGAAAAAAATAGACTGGCTTCATTTTTGCCTGTCAGTTAATGATGGGTGAATTTCGAATCTAAGAGGCAACAAACTCATAACTAGTAAACACTTCCTTTTGAGTGCTCACCTTCCATGCGCTCGTCTCACACACATCCGGAGGTCTGTGATTTCACCTAATAGGACCCAGCCATTAGAGGAATGAAGATGCTCTCATCTTTTGGGAGAAGCTCTCTCCAAAACGAAAAAGCAGTCCCAACAGTAATCGTATTCATTGCTGGCTGTAATAATTAGTCACTGTCCCACTGAGTATTCGTTTGTTTAAAGTCTAAACTAAAGCTGGGCACGGAGGTACAAGTCTGGAATCCCAGCACCTCAAAGGTAAAGGAAGCATCAGGAATTCAAGGCAGCTACGTAGTGAGTTCAAGGCGAGCATGGGCTACATAAGACCTTGTTTCAACCCTTCCCCCCGATCCCACAAAGGACTAACTTGTAACTTCATCAACATTTATATAAAATTACAATGGTAATTTAATTTTATATAACATTAAAATATTCAACATGGATAATTACATACATATAACAGGGAAAGAGAATGTAGTTTCTTTAACATAGAATCGACATTTCTGACTCCCTCATACTATTCCCCATTCTGTGCCTTCCTTACCTTCAGAGAGTTTAGCTGGTTGGAACTCTTCAATTGATGAACAAACTCAAACCTCAATTCCCCAAACTCTGAATACTCAGTAGTCCTGCTTTTCAGTATACATACATACATACATACATACATACATACATACATACATACATA
>JANHMN010000001.1:184040943-184072074 GCA_030674055.1 Rhabdomys pumilio | reverse complement strand
TTTTTTTTTTTTTTTGGTTTTTCGAGACAGGGTTTCTCTGTGTAGCCATGGCTGTCCTGGAACTCACTAGGTAGACCAGGCTGGCCTCGAACTCAGAAATCCGCCTGATGCCTCTGCCTCCCAAGTGCTGGGATTTAAAGGCGTGCGTCACCACCGCCCGGCAAGATGGGGATATTTTAAAATCACTAATTATAACAAAAACTCTGGGCCTGGATTGATTAGTAAGTTATGGAACACATTTAGGCAGGAGTGCATTTAGATTAAAGAGCGAATAACCTCATGGTTTTCTTAGTCTTTCACCAAAAGCCAGGTCATCCATCCTGACAACATCTCAGTCTGTGGCAGCCCTGAGTCTGGACAGCTTTTGCTAGGGGGACTTTGAATGCCTAGAGTTTGAAGGAGGATGGGAGAAAAGCTCTGACTTGCAGATTCTTGCAAGAAGCGGTGTGCTTATTCCGCCTACTCAGGGAAGGCTCATCTAGAAGGGCAGTCTTCTGTGGACCTCATGACCCCACAATAAGGACAGGTGCCTACCACTCTAGCTGTCTTAGTTAGGGTTTCCATTGCTGTGAAGAGATACCATGACCAAGGCAACTCTTAGAACAACATTTAATTGGGCGGGCTCACAGGTTCTGAGGTTCAGTTCATTATCATCATGCTGGGAAGCATGGCAGCATGCTGGCAGGCATGGTGCAGGAGTTTGCTAAGAGTTTCACATCTTTGTCCAAAGGAGCCAGGAACAGACTAGCTTCCTGGCAGCTAGGAGGAGGGTTTCCAAGCCCACCCCCACAGCGACACACTTTCTCCAACGAGGCCACACCTCCAAATGGTGCCACTCCCTGGGCCAAGCACATTTAAACCACGCCCCTGGGCATGTCTGAACTCTTGACAGTGTCATACAAACCAAAACATTCCTACCCACCTCTGCCTCCTGGATGTTGGGATTCAAGACATGAGCCACTCGCTATGCCCTTCAACCAGAGACAAAAGAAGTGAGGGCAGGGTAAAGATCTGGATGGATTTCCTTTTTGAAGATCATTACTGAAGAGTGTTAACTGGGAAATTTAGCGATCTGTATCCGGGGTGGAAGTATGTACTGTACATGGGAGCGGGAGTAAAAGGGGTGTCAGTCATGATGAAGCTGCTGTAGAGACGGAGGGTGCAAAGATGAGGGATGGGGCTCAGATATAGCAGTAAATGTTGTATGTTTTGCTACTACGGGACTCTTAAGGAGGCTCTTTGCCTCCTTTTCCAGAGATAACACACATTCCCTAAGCAAAGTTTGACTTGTGTCTGAGAAGGATACTAATTTTCAGTTCTAGCAATGTGACTTTATGCAAGTCAGTTCGTGATTGAAGCCTTTATGAATTGCTTCCTACATGTTAACAGAACTCTCCCTGGATGAAGAGTCTTGTTCTTCATTTTGTCTTACAAGGAATAGCACTTTGGAGGAAGCAAGTAATTTGTCCTAGGTCCAGGGAATAAATGTAGAGACAGGATTTCCCTAGAGGCCTTATTATGACATTTCCTTGTCGTTTCATTGGTAGGATGCAAGAACGAACTTGACATTTGAAAAGCAAGTGCTTATTAAATTATTAATTTAAAAATTACTATTATTATATTCTTTGAGTCGGTCCAAGTTTTGGCGTGGAGAAGTCATTTCGACAAATCCTTTGGATTAAAAAAAAAAAAAAAATCCCTGAGTGCTGAACCTCCTGCTGTGCCAACCTCCGGTTAAAGCCAGTCTCCGGGGCAGCGGGGCGGGGCCAAAATAGAAGGGCCGGGCCACAGGGGCAGGACCAGGACAGAAAATTGAGATTGAGGGCGGGACCTGGAGGAAAGAGGCGGGACGAAACCGGGCAGCGCATGCTCGGTGAGGGCTGCCAACCTCGGCCGCCGCTGCCACCGCCCACTCGGGGCTAGAGAGCGAGCTGCAGGCTGCAACCTAGCGGAGACCAGCCCGGCTGGGCGAGTGTACGGCCATGGCCCCGTGGCTGCAGCTGTGCTCCTTCTTCTTCACTGTCAACGCCTGCCTCAACGGTTCGCAGCTGGCAGTGGCCGCGGGCGGCTCAGGCCGAGCGAGGGGCGTCGACACCTGTGGATGGAGGGTAAGGCGAAGGCTTCCCCGTGTTCTAGGTTACCTGGGGGCGCGCCGCGCGCACAGGTGCTCGCGCGCTGGCGAGCCGGGGCAGAGGGATCGCTGGACACTGGATCTGCGAGCAACGAACGGGGTTCTCAGCTTCTCCAGCCCATCCCGCGTCTGGATCCCCGGGCGCGCGTCTGCAGGTCCCGGGATGAAAGGGGCCGCCGACCCCTGGCTTTGTGTTGTTAATGAGCCGCGGCCGCTGGCTGGGGTCCGACTCCGGAGGGCGGGTGGCTGGGCGGAGAGGCGGGGGCCGTGCGCCCCACCCTTTGTTCCCGGCCCTCTGCCCGGGGGCTGCGCGTCCCGGATTGGGATCTTCCGGGCAGTCGGCAGGACCGGTGCGCTTCGGAGTCGGTGTGGGGTTCGTGCCCTGGACCTCCAGTCCACAGCTCTGCAAGGGTTCAGGGCAGCCAGGGAAGAGGACTTGGAGTGTTAGGGAAGGATGCACCCCCTTTCTCGCAGTCGCTTTGTTTCTTTTAGGCAGCGCCGTCACCCAACTTCTACCCAATCGCTGATTCCTAACTTTTTGAGAAACGCTGCTTCTATTTCAGCCTTTCGTCTGGCTAATGGTCCCCCACCCTACACCCTACCCCCGCGTCCCAGCTTTGTTTTTGTGACCAAAGGACAGTGAAAGTTTGTCTGCCCCGCCAGGTGTCCCAGACTTGAGACCATGGTGGCTTCCATACTTTCTCTGGGAGATTGGAAGCCTTCTTCCCAGAGCTGAGTGTTCTTTTGATGATGTCTAGATAGTGCGGTCCCCTGGTTTGCGGACTCCGAAGCCCCCACAGAGACGCGGGCGCTGCAAATCAGGCCACTCACACCTTCCACCCTAATGTGAGCACAGGCTTTACACTCAGGCGGCCAGGAGCTTGTTACCTCACCTACAGAGAAGGAAGAGGGGGTGGGTGTGTTGTTACTGATTTTCCCAGGACCCAGGAATACATCGGATACATTGGGGCAGTTTGCTTAGACCAACGTTGAGTTATATTTTTCCATGAAAAAGTCTTAACAGTTTCAGTACAGACAAGACCCAGGACATGACACCTCTTAGGGAAACTTGACTTACTTGCTTTACTTTTAGAGGGAATCACGGTTCAGAAAACCAGGTATGAGCCAGGCAGCTATGGTTCTTTTACGCTTCGTGAACGCTGTTATTTCTTCCCGTGTAAGTAAAGCCTCACCATGTCTTATTATGTTCCCTTGCAGTAAAACATCAGTTAGTTTTAACAGATTCCAGATTTCTTTACGGTGATCTCAACGTTAACCTATCAATTTATAGAAGGTTTCAGATCTGGACTGCTTATCGGCAGTTCCTGCCTTCCTGTGATAGCCTAGAATACATACCACTTGTAAAGTTTTAATATTGGTCTGTAGTAGTCTCTGAAGAAGCCAAAGCAGTGTTTGTGTTCGTTAGGAATGTATCCCTGGATATGACACTCCCCCAACTCCCCTCCCCCATGATGTGGTCCATCAGGGCCACTGGCGTTTCTGCCCTCTTGGGAGTGATCCTGCTCCGTGCCTACAGTCCTTTCCTTGGGTCATCATCCCCTTCCTGGATGAGCCTGGGCGGTTCTGGGCCTTATCCTGGATTCCAGGAACTTTTCCCTGGCTCGGTTCCTTCTGTAATTGCCCGATTGGTGCCTACCTGTGAGAGTAGACCCTGCTTCCCCTCCTCCTTTCACAACCATCTTTTCTGTCCCTCCCTCCCTGTTACCCAGCTTCTGATTCCTTTCACACTGCCAAGGTGTTCTTGGTTCTCTTCTGCCTTGGGAGCTCTGCTTGGCATTACATCCAGCTCATGGGATGCTCTTAGGGAAGCCCTCCCACAATGCTTTTCACTCAGGCCCCTTACTGTGGCGCTCTCCAGTTTTATATGTCTTGTTTCCTTGGTGGCCACAAAGCCAGAAGCCCAATAAATCTTGGTTGATGACATGTAGATTCTGTAATCTTTCTGTAAAATCCTATATTAAACGATTTGAAGAATCAAAAGAGCCAAGGCTAAATGCTGTAATCCCTGCTACTCAGGTGTGTAGGGCAGCAAGATCAATGGTTTGGGCTTGCCTAACTAAAGAATGAGTGTCAGGGCTAGCCTGGGCAACTTAGAGAGACTGTCTCAAAAAAAAAAAAAAAAAAAAAAAAAGAACGTAAAGTGAGTGTTAGGGTGACATAGATCAGTGGTAGAGTATGTGTGTGGCGTGACTGAAATCTGGGTTCAGTTTCCAGGGGTAGTGCCCAGCAGTAGAGGAGATCTTAGCACTGGGTTTCTTAGTGCTGTGTCTTATCTGTAGTAGGCCTTAGCACAGGCTGTGACCCCTGAGAGCAATGGTCCTGGCTTCTGCCACCTTTAAATCTTGGAAAAATGTCATCTCCTTGCTTTTTATCTTTCTAGTGTCAGCTCCAGTATGGCTTCTTTCGGGAAGCCCTCCCTGTCGCCACCTCAATAATTAAGGTGTCCCAGCGCCTGCTTTGTGTTGGGGTTCTAGAACATACCAGTCTTCAGAATCTTGGATAAAGCTGCCTCTCTAACCAGGTCTGGTACTCAGCCTGTGAATGTTGACCTCAACTCTGAAGTGTCACTTACAGTCTAGATGGGTCTGTATAAATATATAAGAATAAGGGTCAAAGGCTGAGGCAGGAGGATAGCTGTGAGAGAAGAAGAAGAGGAAGAGGAGAAAAAAATAAAAGGAAGCAAGTAAAGAAAAGGCTGAGAGGGAGCATTAGAATTATAGCCATTGGTAGAGTGCTTGCCAACATCCTCCAGGGTCTGGGGTCATTCCCCATTGCTAGAGGGTAAGAAGGCTTATAGCCTTTAGTACCAGCACTCAGAGGTAGAGGTAGACTGATCTCTGTGAGTTCAAGGCCATCTTGTCCTACATATCGAGTTCCAGGCCAACCAAGGGTACAAACATGTGTATCCTATCTCAAACAAGAGTGAAGGTAAGTTATATATGTGGTATGAACAGAAGTGGGTATCCTGGGGTCTGAGTTTCTCTTAGAACCTTGCACCTTGAAGTCTGGAGGAGAGGCAGGGCCTGGATGCTGGAGAACAAATGAGTGAACGCTCCCTTAGTCTCCATGGGACGTGGAGAAAGCCAGGCCACTGGAGGACTGGATGTTTTCCCAGGAGAGCTGCTCTCAGGGCCGTGAGCTGGCCTGGTTTAAGCGGTCAGGTTTCACAGCCTCCCTATTCCTCATGGAGTAATTAAGGAACTGATAGCATCTCGGACACAGCTCAGTGTTTTAGAAATGAGCTGTGGGCACACTTCCTCAACTACTTAAAGGAAAAAAAAAAGCCTCATAGTCTTTGCCAGGTGAAGTTGTGCTTTGAATGATAAATACTGTTTTTTCAAAGGAGTTCCGATTTATGAAGCTTCTGGAGGGGCTGGCCCACTCTTTCTCATTGCCTTGATTCTTTTTTTCAATGTGTGTGTTTTATTTCATCGATTTACTGGATTGGGTTGTGCAGGTGTGCACTCATGCAGAGGTCAGGGGATGTCAGGTGACCTGTTCTAGTACTTTGCTTTACTCCCAGCACACAAGGTCTCTCACTGAACCTGGGTATAGACTGACAGCCAGCAAGTGCCTGTGATCCTCCTGTTTCTGCCTTCCAGTCACTCATGGTGTTGGAGGCATAGCCACACAAGTATGGGTGGCCATATTTGACTTTTTTTGGGGGGGGGGCGAGTGGTAGGGATTGGAGCTCAGGTCTTCTTGCCTGCACAGAAAGTGCTTGTACCCATTGAATCCTCTCTCTAACCCCAAGTCTTGTTTTTTTTTTTTTTTGTGTGTGTGTGTGTGTGTGTGTGTGTGTGTGTGTGTGTGTGTTTCGAGAGAGAGTTTCTCTGTGTAGCCCTAGCTGTCCTGGAATTCACTCTGTAGACCAGGCTGGCCTCGAACTCAGAAATCCGACTGCCTCTGCCTCCCAAGTGCTGGGATTAAAAGGCGCGTGCCACCACTGTCCGGCTAACCCCAACTCTTACTTTTGATTGCAAATTTGTTCTGTCTGTGATGGGTAACTTCATGCCTTAATTTGTCAATGCCTTGTGCCGAGAGGTTCCCAAACTTCCCCCACTGTCTTGCTAAGAAGGAATTCCAAAGCCAGGCTTGTTGGTCCATACCCCTAAACACTTGGGAGGCAGAGTAGGAGGATTGAGAGTCCAAGGCCAGCTTGGAGGCCATATGCTGAGTTCTGGGCTACTGTGAATTATTACATAATGACATCCTATCTAAAAGCAAGCAGGCAAGTGAACAAATAAACAAACCAAAAACCTAAAAAATCCGTTTTCACAAAGCCCCGTTTAGTAGCTTTTCCTGTGAGCTCTTACTTGTCTCCTACCCTAGATAGTAGGGTACATATTTCCTGGTCTATTGTGTCTGAGCTACCATTTCTAAACATCTTCCCCATAAAGAGTGTCTTCAGCAATTCGGAAACTATGCTGGCACCGTCTTTACAATGAAGTACAAGTTTTCCATTTAAGGCAAATACTTCATCTCCAAAGGTAGAAAAGAATAGGATGGTATTGGGGTGTGTGTATGGGGGGGAGTGAGGGTTCCAGCTGGTTAAAATTTAGGTCCCTGATAAAAGTCCAATCCAAGAATTCTCCCTGGCTGAGAGCCCAGGCATGTTTATTTGATTCCGAATTGGATGCGTTTTCATTCACTTGCAGTTCATGGCTCCTAAGCCCCATATCAGGTCTGCTTGTTCTGTGGTGGACCACATCACAGATGCTCTGGTGTCCCTTACAGAATTCTTAGTTAAAAATTATTCTAGTTTTGGATGGACACATTTCTTTTAGAGCTGTTCCGAGAGAAGTGCAGTGCTTTCTTCCTGCCTGTTTTGGTAGTTAATTAGGAACCTGCCTGGCCTTTGTTTTCTTCCACTCTCTCCATTCCTCATCCATCCAGCCCTGTAGCTCCTGAAGTACCTGGACCACTG
This sequence comes from Rhabdomys pumilio, assembly GCA_030674055.1. Taxonomy (NCBI): domain Eukaryota; kingdom Metazoa; phylum Chordata; class Mammalia; order Rodentia; family Muridae; genus Rhabdomys; species Rhabdomys pumilio. The sequence goes on along the minus strand of JANHMN010000001.1, from coordinate 184,064,995 downwards.
CGTTAATTACCAACTCAGCGATTCAGCCAGCAAGTACTGTTTGGAGCATTGTTTCTTTCCAAAGGTGGTTTCTCAAAGATATATCTAGAAGCTTCTGGTATCAAAATTGCCTTAGGAAGCTGTTGGAATGAAGGTTTGAGGTTAATGGTACCTAAATGTGAGTATGGTAGAGCCCAGGAGTTAGTATTGGCACAAAGTCATAGGGGAAGATGATTCTGGTGCTCTCAATAGCTAGACACATCGCTGTAGTGACAAGGTCTCCGAAGTTAGAAGAGGAAGGGAAAATACTTTCCTAAATATTTAAAGCCAGTCACATTGGCTTTAAATCATTTCACTGGATTTAGACACCCAGCAACTTTGTCAGAACACTGCCTGTAGTGAGACTGTTTGGAGAGTCCGGGTTGTGTTTCTGGGGAGCTAGTTAGAGCATCCTGGCTTGGGTTGAGGTCCTCTAGTCTAAGGCTTAGAGAGGAGGCCTGGGAGAGAAGAGCACATGACACTTCCACTGGGTTCCTCTCCAAACAGCTGGGTTTGTCTGGAAAACTGTCTGAGGAGGGGGTAGAGCAGGATCTGACTGTCTCTGCAGTTCAGACCTGACAGCCTCCCTACAAAGGAAAGAACGGCTCATGCTTTCTTCAGGCTTTAAGTTGAGTATTTTTCATGCTTCATTTGGCTTAAAATGTGTTGGGTGTTTTTTTGCTTTTCAAGCCCCCTTTCCCTCATCTGTCCCTGAACTTTTCACTCACGGTGCCCCAGCAGATGTCTGCTGCTGCTGGGGCCACTCCATCAACAATTTTATTGTCCTCTTTCTTTCCCGACGGCCTCTTGTGCCTGCCGATGATGGATGGCTTTTCAGGCTTCTGGAAGCTGGGGCCCCACCTGCCACTTGTAAGAGTATGGGTCTGGGGTCTGGGGGTAGCTCAGGTACACATGGCAGCTTACCAGACTATGTATACTCTGGATAGACTTCTCTCCTGCTGCTCTGGCATCTGCACTTTTCCCATTTTGCCTTCCCCAGATGTGGACTGTCACGGCTTTCAGCGAGTCTGGAGCTATCTCTGCTTCCAAGGGGGGCCAGACTTGCCCAGCCGGTGGGAGGCATTCACTGTCCTTTAGAGCCATGTTTATCTTTGGCTGGCAGGAAGCTCTGAATGGTCCTGACACAGGATTAGGTGACTGATGGCCCTACAGCACATTGTCTCCTCTGGGCCCAGGCCTTTGAAGCTCCTCCTGGTGGGAAGTGAAGAGACTATTTGCTCTGTTAAAATGCCTTGGTATTTCCTCTGTTTAAACACAGGCCACTTCCCCTCTGCTACTCAGAACCCGGCAGGGGCCACCAGCTGATTGAAAAGACACCAGCCCTAGATGGATCCAACTGAAACAAATAGTCTTACTGCTGATTATGGCTAGGGCAAGTCTAGGAATCTACTAGGTAGTTCCTTGTCCCTCTCAAAATTTAGCCATAGACATAATTCATACTTAAAGTCCCGAATGCATAAGTGACTCCTTTTTAAATGCGGAAACCCACATTAGAAGTTAAAATTGGAGCCTGTTTTATCTCCGTAAGTCTAGTTAACGCATGTCAATCAACAGACTTTTAAAACACTTGCTCAGTTGTTTTTTTTTTTTTTTTAACAATTATTTATTTTTATTTTATGTGCATTGGTGTTTTGCCTACAAGTGTGTCTGTGTGAGGGGGTCTGATCCTCTGGAATATAGTTGTAAACTGCCAGTTGGGTGCTGGGGATTAAACCCAGGTAGGTCTAGAGGAGCAGCCAGTGCTCTTAACCACTGAGCCATTTCTCCAGCCCTCAGCAGATTTTCTTAATTATGCTTAGGAAGGGCACAGTGTCTAGTCACACTGTGCTCGTCACTCTGCCACTGTGTGTATTTGTCTACACACGGTGTACATACGGTCTCCCATGTGCAGAAATCCAGGGGAGAAGTTTGCAGTTTGAATGATACCTTGAAGATCTCTAGAGAGACACTCTAGTTCTTTTTCAAGCATTATCTTGAAGAAGGTTTTAATTAATAACACAAGTCAGGAAACTAAAAATGGAACAACTTAAAAATTGTGGTAAAGAAGAAGAATGGAAACCTTGGCTGGATCCTGCTTCTGTGAAGTGTCTGACCCACAAGGAGTCACTCTAGCAGAGACGACTGTTTCAGCATTTACAACTCCAGTGTTCAAAGTCTCCATTTAAAAAGGGCTTCCCTTTTCTTTGCTTCCTTGTTTGGAAATGTTGGGGGAAGGTAAATATAGCTAATTAAGGCTACAACATTTAAAAGGGGGGACTTAATAGGTACCATCTGTCCTTAACAAAGCACAAAGTAGATGACAAAATGAAGATGTGATGTGAACGCACATGACATGGAGGTTGGCCTATAAATTTTCTGGTTTAATAGTGTAAATGAAAACTGCCTCACCTGTGCGTGTTTATAGAGCGCTTCCTTTACAGTGAGCCCAATGCTAAATGTCGGAGTTAGGCACGGCTTTACAGGGGGAGTGGTGATGATTGTTGCAAGTTTAATGCAGTAGAACCAACCGGGTTGTGCCTTTCACCGTGCTAAGTCTGATCTAAAAGACATTAATTAGCACGAGGCTTTGCATTAAAACTATTACACTGAAGTTACTAGAAAAGCCACGAAATATTGAAGTATATCAGCTTTGAAAAGGGAATGGAAATTGATAGATATCATTAATTAAAATGTTTAAACGAATATTTACATATCCCATTAAACAAACAAGTCTTTTAATGAACCTTTTGGAAATCATGAATGATTCAGCTTTAAATACAACTCCCATCCATCCCCAGCTAAAAAGAAATGACAGAGGGTAGGGTGGTTCAGTGGTAGAGGCCTTGCTTGGTACAGGTGCGTGCTCGCGCGCGCGCTTGCGCGCGCGCACACAATTTATATTCTTAAAACCTAAAAAAAAGTTTTTCCAAGGGTTCTGTTTTGCCCATTTTGTAGATTTTCCTCTGTGTTGAATGAACTCTGGCTGTGGCCCCAGATTTCTTCTCTGGGCTGGCCTGCTCTGTTCAGGAGTGGGAGGGTTGAAGGGAAGGAGCCGGGTGTGGGGTGGGGGTGGATGGGTGGCTTTCTTTGAGTGAAAGGTGCATTTTCTTAAGATGGACCATATGGTTTAAAAACTTTGCCCTGGGATTTTATTCCATCCAGCTGATTGCTGGTTTCTGCTTCCCTCAACCCCACCTTTGCAGTACAATGAAGGCCAAATGTAGGAGCAGTAAGCCTGCATTCCCTGCTGGGTGACAGTTTATGGCCTCTTTCTGGGGTATCCACATTTGCTGTGGGTGGGGCACTGACATTCTCCTGATTAGAATTTATTGTAACTGCTCAATATCCTAAACTAAAGACATGTTTGGAGGCAGGGGTTCTTCTCCTCCTCCTCCTCTTCCTCCTCTTCCTCTTCCTCCTCCTCTTCCTCTTCCTTCTCTTCCTCCTCTTCTTCATCTTCCTCCTCTTCTTCCTCCTCCTTCTCTTCTTCCTCCTCATCCTTTTCCTCCTCCTCTTCATCCTCCTCTTCCTCCTCTTCTTCCTCCTCCTCTTCCTCCTCCTCATCCTTTTCCTCCTCCTTCCCCCTCTTCCTTCTGGTTTGTTTGTTTGTTAGGCAGAGACTTCTCTACCTAAAAATCCTAAAAAACCCCAAGTGGTGTTATGTTGTACCATAATGCCAGAGTCTGTCCCCCAAAACTGGAACATGGCCAGGCAGTGGTGGTGCACGCCTTTAATCCCAGCACTTGGGAGGCAGAGGCAGGCAGATTTCTGAGTTCGAGGCCAGCCTGGTCTACAGAGTGAGTTCCAGGACAGCCAGGGCTACACAGAGAAACCCTGTCTCGAAAAACAAACAAACAAAAAAACCAAAAAACCAAAACAACAACAACAAAAGTGGAACGTGATCTTCTGGCAGGGATGGTTTCTGAGCCTGCAGCACTGAGCCTTTGCTGCTCCTCAGGCTGTGGTGACCCTTGCAAAGCAGTTTAATGACAAGAGACTAGCTGAGGCTCTGCTTGCAGGCCACCTTGGAAGCAACTCTGGCATCTTGTTCTGATTCAGTTTCCCCAGCTTTAGAGAAGGCTCATTTCTCCACGGAGCTTCTCTGGATGTAGATTTTACCTGTGCTCACAAAGCCTGCAATTGATAAAGTCAAACCAACCTTGTCTCCACCCTCCAGATTAGTGAGAATGCAGCCACGTCATGTTTGCAGCCTAGGCTAGCCTTGTAACTCACTAAGTAGCCTGGGATGTCTCAAAATCCAAGCCTCCAGCCTTGAGTCCTGATAGTACAGCTGTACGCCACCAAGCCTGGACTTGAGTAGGGGGTGCGGTTACGGGAGAGCCACATCTTGTGGTGCCTGATACTTTTGAGAAAAGGAGTGTTGGGGGACTGTGCCTCATTCTCTGTGCCAAGGATGAGAAAAATGTAAAACATTACTGCTGAGCACCAACTAAATAATCTCATTTTTTTCTTTTTGCACCTTAGTAGTGACTCTCACTCCTGAATATGTTCTTTATAAAAGAGGTACAGATCTCATTTTGTCATTGATCGTCCCCCTCCTGTGAATGTGGCTCATTTTTCTGAGGTCACGTGATGGCCGGTGAACATCAGAGGTGCTCCTTGCCTTTCGGGCCGGGGGAGGGATTTGCTGGCCAGCTGTGGTAATGAGTTTTTGTGAGCTTTGATTTTCATGCCTCACTTCCCTGTGGGAGGAACTAGATATTTCTGATCTTACCTCTGCTCATATTCAGATCCAGCCAAGCAATCAGTGACTTCCCGGGCTTTTTGTGGGAGACTGTGGGAAAAGTCCTGGTTGGCTGGCTATGAATTAATGAAATCCTTAGAAGGCCTCGCTAAAGATAGCTCCTGTGGTTTGGGAAAAAAAGAAAAAGAGAAAGAGAAAGAAAAAAAAAGGCATTGCCTTTTAATTTGAGAAAGAGGTCATGGAGTTTTACCAAAATTAAGTAAGAAGAAAGAAAACCCAACATCTGGTCGTGCTAGCCAAAGACTGCTTGGTGGCTGTGGGTTCCCAGTGCACTGCCCGGTGGGGCTCACTGCCCAGACCCCTCCTTGCTGCCCTAGATGCTCAGCCTCATTGTTCACCCCTTGGGTTTTGAAGTCATTGAGAGACTGGAATTCCACTCCCCACCGCTTTTCACTTGAGTGCATTTCCGGTCTGTCCCCTGAGCTGTCTTTTTCTTAGTGGTTAAGTGCATAGTTTTTCAAGTTGGCCAGGTCTAGTGTAATCCTTGGCTTTTATCCTACTTAGAGGGGATAGGCTGGAGGATGCTGGGGAGTTTGGGCAAAAGTTGGGGAGGGGGTGTTAAAGAGCTCTAAAACATTTTTAAATTAGTAGGAATTCTGATAGGAGAGAGAGATAAATTGCTTGGGGAGTTTTAGGAAAGGCAGAGGATTTGCAAGTGACCTGTGACTTTTAAAAGCTGACAGGTAAAGTACCACATGCCTGTAATCTTGGAAGTAGAGAGCCTTAGGCAGGAGGATGGAAAGTTCAAGACCAGCCTGAACCACACGGAGAAATCTTGACAAAACTAATGTAAAAAGCAAATAAAAGCAGAAACAATATCTTAATTATGTGTTATATACATACTGCCCCCAGCAAAGTGAATGATAAACCAGTTTGTGTTTTTATTTAGAAACATACAAGTATTCATTTGGTGTTGTCTGCATTAACATTAAATTCTTTTCCTTTTCTTTCTTTCCTTTATTTTCTTTTGCCTTGTTTGTTTTTCAAGACAGGGATTCTCTGTGCAACCCTGGCTGTCCTGGAACTCACTCTGTAGACCAGGCTGGCCTTAAACTTAGAGATCCATCTGCTTCTGCCTCCCAAGTGTGGGGATTAAAGGTGTGTGCCACCACCTTTAGTTAAATTATTTTCCTTTTTAATATTAGTATTTTGATGATAAATCTGTAGGCATCTGCAGCCAGCAGATGTGGGGTCAAGAGGGGGGCACTGTTGTGTTCTTTCTTCTCTATTTAGTATTCTGAAATCAACTCTGGGAAGGTGGGGCAGAGTAGGGAAGGGGGTACTTTTGTCGTCACTCATTGGCTTGGGCTGTTTTTGTCACCTTTAGTGTAAAAAAGGTTCCTCCTGTTTTCATGATCGAGGCCCCGAGTTGTCTTTCCAGCCTTTATAACAGTTTATAGATACAAACTGTTAATAGATACGGGAGCTTTCTCAGGCATAAGCAAAAATTATTTGTTTGTAAATAAGAATTGTTACAGTTAGAGGTCTTTCTAGCAGTTAGGGTTTTCATTGTCTTTTTAAAATATGTGCTGTTTTCCGTTAGGGCTTCTATTTTACTTTATTGAGGGTCTAAAGGAAGTAGAGGGTGTCCTGTAACAAACCCTTTCTTGTGCTCTCTGGAAAAGTATCAGCACTCTTTCTCAGCACACTAGGTTTCTGTCAGTCACGGGGCTTGTTGGGAATGGTGGTAGATGTTGCCTTCTGAGACTGGGAACAACTCTTGAATACCTCTATTTGGCTCCAGCAAGTTCACGGCTGAGTGCTTCTTCACACCGAAATTCTGCCATTTCTTTGTGCTAAGAAAACACTGAACTCTGTTTCCAGCAAGCCCAGTTCACTCAAAACACGTCCTCAAAGTCAGTTTTCAGCCTTTTTGAGTGCCGTGAATGCTTTTTGCCTGAGTTATTAGAGTCTCCTTCACACAGTTCCTTTAGTGTAACTTGAATTACTATCTCCTGCCTAATTACATGGCTTTTCTTGCTGGTGTTTGTACCTCACAGACTTAAGGGCCAAGACCTGTAAAGTTAATATTGGTAATTTTTCAAAGTAAGTTAAAACGTCAAAAAGCGACAAGTTGTTATTCTTACAGGGTACCAGGGAAACGACAGACAAAACCCCCATCTTTTATTCATAAGTCCAGGGGGACTGTGAAGGCGCAGGGAGGCCTATGTGCCTGGCGTTTGTTCAGCTTGCAGGACTGGGCCTCCTCCCCTGCTGGCCATGAAATGTCATGCGGAGATGTAATAGTGGGACATTCACTATCCAGAGAATGGACCTCAAAGGTTCAACTTTGCTTTTCACTTTCCTTTTCTGGCACCAAGTCTTCAGTCTTCTCAGTGGCCTGACAGTGAAAGGCCAGAAAGCAGCGGCTATTCGGATGCTGACAAGGATGGAGTACAAGCGTGGTCCTGTGGGCCGCCCAGGACCCCTATGCTGGAATGTACAGCAACACAAAGGCCATGTGAGGGGCACTCAGGAGGGCGACAGCTTAGCTTGACTTTGTTGGGCCTAGTTTGTTCTGGTCCCAGGAGAGACTTCCTGTTTCCATGGTTACACCACCTCAGGTTTGGTTTGGTAGGTCCAGAGTGCGGGGTGCTTTGATTTCAGAATTAACTGTTTTTGTGTTGAGGTCAGAGAGCTGGGGCCATGCCCAAGGTTCCATGTTTTCTCTAGATGAAGAAAACTCTGGCAGCGTTTGCTACAAGACACGAGTTTGATTCAGATCAGTGGATTTTGATTGGGAGTGGCTGGGAGTGATTTCTGGTGGTGGTAGCCCTGAGTAGGTAGCAGGCCCATAAGCAGCCCAGCATCCCAACAGGAAAGAGAGTTATCTAGCATCGAGCAGCAGCATCTTAGTGTTGGAGATTTTCAATGCCTTTCGCTTCACTTTCTGCTTCACAGAGCCCGGTGGCTTCAGAATCTGCACATGGGACGATTTGCCCCAGATTCTTGCAGACATATGATTAATCTCTCATGGTGCTCCTTGAAGACAGACTCTGAATGCAACTACTATTTTACATGCAAAAGACCTTTTCGTTTTCATGCCATAATTTGATCAAAGCAGCCTGACCTGCACCTCTGTTTTTGTTGCTCTCGGATGGTCTGTGGATAACATTACATTTTTTTCAGCATGAAACCCAACACTTCAAATCCCTAAAGCAGTCTCAAATTTATGGTTAATAAAAGCATTTATTGTACTGGATGTCATCTGTTATATCACTCTGGGGCTAGAAACTGGCAAGCACTGGACAGGAAATATTTTCATTTCAGATCGCTTCAATCTTATGGTCTAGGGGCAAAAGTGTCTGATTTCAGGAAAGCCACAGTGAATAGCATGGTAATGAATGCATTTTTAGCTGATTAAGCAGGCATTCTCCCCTTGCAAACAGTCTTCTCTCTTTAGCTTGGTGGGGCTAAATAAACATGGGATATTAAGTGAATAGTATTTTTTGTCCTCTATTGACCGATGTCTTCACTTTGATCATCTTAAGATTTTAGCGTTTTCCAGGAGTCCTGAGTGGAGAAGCTTCGTTGTACTAGGGCCTTCTTGTGATTGCTTCTACCTGGCAAGAACCTACTTACTTTCTTTCTCTCCTCTTCCCTCCCACCCCCACCTCCTTCCTTCTTCCCCTTTTCTCTCTTCCTTTCTTTTGAGGTAGAGTTACCCTATGAAGGCCTGGCTGACTTAGAAGTGTAGATCATAGATCAAGCTTGGTTGGAATTTGTGGCAACTCGCCTGTTTCTGAGGCTCTCCTTCAGAGTGCTAGGGTTGCAGGCCATGCCTCACTCTGAGCAGAGGTGCAGGCTCTTCTGAATTCCCCTTTTAAGATGGAAATTGGTACCTTGCCCTTGGAATCATGAAGTTAGGAGGAAACTATGTTTCCATTATTATTGTTTTAAAGGAAGTCTGAAGTTTCATTGTAATCTGAAGCCTGATCATCGGCATCCAGCAAGTGAACAGCAGGGGTGAGGAGAATTCTCGCAGATGAAATCTGTGGGATGTTGTATCTAAGCCACTAGACCTTCTTCGGGCTGTCCTGTGCATCTCCACCACTGTCACTCTCAGCTAGAGGCAGCTAGGTGATTGTTTGTAATAAACTTCTTGTTTTCCAGATGAGAATTCCCTTGCAAAAGAGTCTGGAAGGGATTAAGATGGGACAGAGGAGGTGTGACTTGGAGAGGCGTTCCCCCAGAAACCAAAGCTCCAGACACTGCGCCCCCACCCCCTCCAGTTGCACTTGCCCTGTCCTCCAAGCATCCAAATGAAGTGGGACTTGTGCCACATGCAACAAAGTACCTGTTGGGGAAAAGGGGAGAGACCAGAGGGCACTTTGCAGATCATTAAATTTAGATGAGGCACTTAGCACAGAGGTTCCCAGCCTGGCAGAGTAGCAGAATCACCTGAGGAAAATTCTTGGACCCCAGTTGGGTTGATTCCCAGCCTTACCATAGACACCTGCTTAAGTGAGATTTCCCAGGCAAGAAGTCAGAATTTTCTTTAATTATGTATCTATCTGTCTGTCTGTCTGTTTGTCTATCAATCATCTACCTATGTATCTATCGATGTATCTAACTATCTACCTATCTAATCTATTTGTTTATTGATTGATTGGAGACATTGTTTTTCTATGTAATAGCCCTGGCTGTCCTGGAACTCATTTTGTAGACCAGGCTGGCCTTAAACTCTCAAAGATCTGCCTGCCTCTGCCTCCAGACGCTGGTATTAAAGATGTGCACCACCACAACTAGCTGGAGGCAGAATTTTAAAAAAAGCTGTCAGATCATTGGTTATCGAGGTTTTGGGGGAGGGGATAGTGGGAGAGCTTGACTGTAAAGGCATGCAGGAAATGGTGAAATCTTTTACATGTATTTATGGTGGAGAAAAGGCCTGAAATATGATTAGGACATTGGAGGCTTTGGTTTTTAATTTTACTTAAATTCCAAGCTGGGTATGGTGGCACTCACCTGTGATGCCAGCACTTGGAGGTGTGTGTGTATGTGTGTATGTTTGTGTGTGTGTGTGTGTGTGTGTGTGTTTTAGGAGAATCAGGAGGTAGTGTCAGTTTCAGTTACACAGTTGGAGTTGGAGCCTAGACTGGACTATACGAGACAGTTTCTGGAAATAAGAATCTTAAAAAATAAGAAAACAATTAAACATTAAATAGTTCTCTGTGTCTAGAAACCACACGACCACAGTGTTTTCTCTTGGCAGTTGTATGGGGCTGGAGCTGCCTAACTGGATAGCAGGCATTGTGATAGTGCAGACCTTTGGCTCAGAGCTGGGTGCACGGTGACCCCAAGGGCATTTGATGCTAAGGAACAACAGTGAGTTATCACACATATTGAGAAAGACAGGAACCTAGAAGGACTTGCCAGCTGGGGTGGTAGGGACTGAGAAGAAGGTGTCTTGGAATCAGAATGGGCCCAGGACCTGCCCAGGCAGAGAAGAGTTCTGCCAGCTGAAGAACTATGCCTTTTCTTCCCCCAAAGATGGCATCATGTTTAGTCCAGTTCGTCCTCCAATTTTCAACCTCCTTTATCTTAAAAGGTTTGGGAATGAGGGCTGGTGAGTCGGCTCAGTGGGTAAAGGTTCTTGACAATAAGTTTGATGACCTGAGTTTGGTCCCTGGAATTTATATGGTAGAAGGACAGAGCCCACTTCTAAAAATTGAGAAATGTCCCCAGTAATCCCAGACATCTGAGCTTTCTGTCAATAGTTGTTGGTGCTGTTTGGGGAGGTTTGGGTGGTGCAGCTTTGCTGAAGGAACTATGATGCCGTGGGGCACAGGTTATGAAATTAAAAAGCCTCATTCTATATCATATCATATCATATCATATACCATTCCTGTCTCTGCTTCATGCTTGGGTTTGAGGATGTGAGCTCTCAGCTTCCTGCTTCAACTAGCATGCCTTCAGCTTGCTGCCACGATGGACTGTTACCTCTCTGAACTGTAAGCCAAAATAAAACACATTTTGTGTAAGTCACTTTGTGTTTTGGTGTTTTATCACTGTAACAGGAGAGTAAGTGACACACTGCCACAGCGTCTATATGCTCCCCTCTATAATAAATAAGTAATTGTACTACAAACATTTAAAAGTGCAGAAGATGGGATACTGATTAATTTTCGTTTATTCCTTTGCAGCTATAGGAGTCAGTGCATGGTTCAAGGGTCCCTCTGTAGTGAGGTTTAGTGGTGTGTGGCATGCATGGACCTGCCCTGGGTTTACCTCCAAGATGGAGAATGTAAAGTACTTCCATGGTTATGTCTTTTCCCTTTTGGGAGACTGAGGTCAACACTGGCATTTACGATAATTGCAATTTTTTGTTTCTTTAATGGTACCTTATTTGTTGTTGGAGAAGAATTTTTGCTTTTTACCTTCTTTTCAACGCCTTGGGATTTTTTTTTTTTTGGTTTTTTGGTTTTTTTTTTTGGTTTTTTTTCGAGACAGGGTTTCTCTGTGTAGCCCTGGCTGTCCTGGAACTCACTCTGTAGACCAGGCTGGCCTCGAACTCAGAAATCCGCCTGCCTCTGCCTCCCAAGTGCTGGGATTAAAGGCGTGAGCCACCACCGCCGGCTAAGGCTTCTATTTTTCTATAATTTTAAAATTTGACTCATCATTATTTTGTATGTGTGTGATGTACGTGTTTGAGTGTGAGTACCTGTGAGTCATGAGACACAACATGGAGGTCAAAGAGCAAATTATAGGAATCAGTTCTCGTCTATCAACTGTGGGTCCCAGGAATCAAACTCAGGTTATCAGGCATGCATGACAAGCGCCTTGACTTGCCGAGCCTGCCCAAGAGGACTGGTGGTTGATTACCTTCTGAGTGTGTTTTAGTGATCTTGAGACTGGTACCTTTAAAATTAAATATGGATGAGCTGTTGCTAGGTTAAATTTTCAGGAAGATGCTTAAGTCTTCATAAGACAGGGTTTCTCTGTGCAGCCTGGCGGTCATGGAACTCATTCTGCAAACCAGGCTGGCTTTGAACTCATCCACCTACCTCTGGCCTCCCGAGTGTTGGGATTAAAGGGATGCAACACCAGGAGGGCAATAAGAGCTTTAAAATAACATTACTAGCTAGGCATGGTGGCCTGTTGCTGTATCTCAGTTCTCATAAGGCTGACTGGAGGATAACTACAAATTCCAGGCCAGGTAGAGACCTTGTTTGAAAAGATAAGGAAGGAAGGAAGGAAGGAAGGAAGGAAGGAAGGAAGGAAGGAAGGAAGGAAGGAAGGCAGGCAGGCAGGCAGACAGGCAGGCAGGCAATACAGATCAAGGTGAAAGAAAGTAAAGATAGATCCTAACTAGCCAAACAAAACTCCAATATAAAAACAACCAAAAAAATTTAAAAGAAAATTGAGTTTTCCTGACTTAACAGCAAATTACAAAAATTTTTGATCTAAGTATTATGGTGGGGATTCTGCTTGAGCCACTAGTTTGGTCCATCTTGTCTCTGTATTTTCAATGTTGACGCTGTTAGTTCAGTTTTCTGGGCCATGAGCTTTTAGGACCCAGTCAGTCAAGGACACTGCCCTTCCACCTCCCCGACCCCTTAAACTCTGAATCACACCTGGTGCTGACAGCCCAGGAGGCCTGGCTTTTTCTGTCAGCAGCTTTCAGGTTGGAGGGATTTGGGGTATTGTGGAAGGTGATGGAGGGGCTGCAAAAAGGCAGCTGTAGATAAAAACTGATTAGCTAATCCACAATGGTGATTGCAGGATGGAATAATGGTTTTGTTTGTTTGTTTTTCCCCTCCTTATTTACACCAAGCTGTCTTAATGGGAAAGCAAAAATTTCAGCGCGCACACACACACACACACACACACACACACACACACACACACACAGCTTCCTTACCTGCTATAAACCATGAGTCTTTCCTTAGAACCCCAGTGTGAACTGGGCAGAGCATAGCAGTTTAGGTGAAGGGAATGGGAAGAATTCCCAGTGGAACTCCCATGTAATCACCTCCAGTTCCTCCCTCCTTTCTCTTATTTAGATATGTCCTATGTATTTTCTCTCCCATTATGTATTTATGCAAATACATAAGTATGTATCTATTTAAGAAGTGCAGGAGCCCACTGGCTTGCTTTCATGGGTCCCTTGGGAATATCCCTGCATAGGAGAAGAGTATTTCTGAAAGAATCTTGGCAACAATAACCCCTCCCCTTCACAAAAGTCCCAGGCTAAAGTTCCCACTGAGCAGGTCTGGACTCTAGCACACCAAAGGGTGACACTGAGGGGACCAGGCACAGAGAAGAGGAAAGGGAAGTATTTTTGAATAAGACGAAGTGAAGGCTTACAGTGATAAATAATAGACTGTCATACGGACACATCCAGAGGGCCCTGTGACATGGGTCACGAGAGGAAGTTGTAGTAACTGTCAGTAGAGATCACCCATTTGGAAATGTCCACAAGGCCAGCCTCACCTGATAACAGCCAGAGCTTGAAGGCACCAACAGGGCTGGTTTGATGAAGAGCCTTGTCTCCAGGGGTCATGCCCTCTGGAAGCTCTGAGCTTAAGCAGGGGTGATGACAGGCTGTCCTGGGGAGGAACTAGTGGATTTCAAGCAATATTTACCCCTGCATCCATTGCATAGCCAAGCAATTTGTTAGTTCTCTGCAAAAACGGTGCAAGATAACACTTGGAGCATGCAGCTTGTACCTCGGAATACCCTCCGCTCAAACACCACTTGGTCTCAAATGCTGACCCTGAACCTTTATCAAGCACCCTATGATTTGGAAGCCCCTCTTTGTGATTTATGGCTTGTGGTCCCCAGCCCCTCACTCCCCCAACAGAAAGCATTCATGTGTTTTTCCTACCGGGAGTCTAAGAGGGAAGGAAAAGTTCCAGTCATCATAGGGAGCTCTGAGGCTGGTTGTCACCCTGGCCACTTTTGCAGAGAGCTTTGGCTCTGGGTGAGAACATCTGGAGTTGTCTTCCTATCTGTGAGAGCCGGGAAAGGCAATAGCAGGCTCCGTTTTCCAGCTTCTCTGTACCTCCTAGTCCAGGAGGTGCAGAACCAGGAGGCTTGAATTGTAGTCCTGTGTTCTGGTTTGGAAGTGTGAACCTGCGCCCCCCACCCCAGCCTAGTCTTCTTTTAGGTAAAAACATGCTATTTCTTCCATTTGATTATCATAGCCATGGGTATAGGGCCATCCTTAGACAGTGTCCCAGGCTAGAGCCTGTAAATACATTGTGGGTGCTCTGTAGAACAGGGTTAGTCCTGAATACCTTTAGGACTATGTGGGATTTGTGTTCTCAGCAAACACAGAGGATCTGGATGCTGCCTGCACAGATCTATGTGAAGCTGTCTTCCTGCTGCCTGCCTGCTATGGGGGAAGGACTTGAGATGGTCCACCCTGGAGATGGCATCCATCTGACTGTTGGGAAGCAGGAGGACGGTACCTCTGGCACTGCCTCCTGATTCATGTCAACCTTTTTGCCCTGGGTCCTGATGAGGGTGACTTAGATAGAGTGTAGATAAATAAATACCTTCTGGTAGTATGACAATTCTGAGCCTTGGCCAATAAAACACTTCAGAAAGGATTCCTCCCCTGTGCTTTCCTAAGGTGGCGGAAGGAAGCGGTGGCTGACAGGGAGTTAAACAAACTTGAAGGTAGGTCACATTTTTGACATACCATTTCCCTCTGCTGACCTAGCAGCTGCACTGCACTTTGAGAGGGGCTTAGCTGTTGCTATAAACTTGGGTTTGTGATAATGTAAACTATTATTAAGATTATCATTTTATTCATAATTTATGTCTGACGCTCTGCCTGCCTTATTTATGTTCTGTTTAAAACACTCATCCACCTTCGGTACCCAAAGCCAGCATTACCCCCTTTGAAATGAAGAAAAGCTTTAGAATTTATTTATACCTCTCTGGTTAAAAAGGGCTCTGGGAAACAAAGTATTAAGTTAAGGAAGCTTCAACTCCCAGTGACGTCCCACATCAAAGCTGGGATGCAGTCTTGACAGAGCATTTCGGTGTATTCCACAGGCAGTGGCTCTTTTCTTGGGATTTTTGACTTCCTGAGTTTGCCTGAGGCTCTCCTCTGCTATGTTACATCATCTGGTAGAAACATTTACCACTAAGGGCATTATGGAAGGAAGTGAGACACTACTTGTACCCTGGCAGATGGCACTGTGTTGGCCAGGCCTGGCTTCCCTGCGCCCAGACAGGAGGAATGCCGGGTGAGCTCTGCCTCAGGTGCTCCTGCCTCATTTGTCAGCCGAGAGCTGGTAAATGTGAGCCAAGAAAATCTAATAACTGTTTCAGTTTTTAATAAAACGTTTCTCCCACCCTTTTGTTTCCCCCTCTACTCCACCAAAAGAGGAGAACAGACTGGAATTTTAAGCACATCTGGACACTGTTTTTGTAAAACTTACCCTGAATTCCCAGAAGGAATGTATTGGTTCCCAGTTTTCAAAGGAAAAAAAAAATCAAAACAGTGCCTTTGTTTGTAAGTCCTGCGCTTTCGTATTCTGACAAGCCAGTAGAGAAAGAAACTGCCATGGTTTGAGACCCCTTAGTCAGGCCCAGACACTGCCCATGTGATGCCTTTGAGGCGTGTGAAAAGTCTATGATTGGCCTTTGGTTTTTTTCCCCTCCCAATCATGGTGAGGAGCAAGAGTTTACTTTTTGGGGATGACTATTTTTTAATTCTATGGCTATTGGAGTTAAGGCCATAGGGCAGGGCACTTGGCATTCTCTTCCATAAAGCCCGCTCTATGAATACTGTAGATAGTGATATAAGACCATTCCAGATCTGAGAGCCAGAAGGCTTGCAGTGGGAGATGGGGAGTCCAGCTTCCCTTTTCCAGGGCATATTTGTGTTCTTAGCTGAGTCTTCTAGAAGCTTACCATTGTTAAGAAAGAGCTAAGAAAGAAGGGTTGATTAGGATGCACGCTGGGAGAATTACAAAATTGATAAGTAGCTCTTAAAGATGAGCCATAACTCTGCTGTTTCGGGGGAACATAACTCTGGTCAAACTGGCCATTGCAGACTTTTTTTTTGGTTTTTCGAGACAGAGTTTCTCTGTGTAGTCCTGGCTGTCCTGGAACTCACTCGGTAGACCAGGCTGGCCTCGAACTCAGAAATCCGCCTGCCTCTGCCTCCCAAGTGCTGGGATTAAAGGCATGCACCACCAACGCCCAGCTCATTGCAGACTTTTTAAATGCCCTTAAACATTATGTTTCGACAGTTGTACCTACCAGCATTATCACAGTAATGGAGGAGGGTCATAGCTTTACTGATGATGACTCATCAAGAAATTTATTTTAAAACAATTCTTTAGTATACAGATAATATACCATTTATTAAAGATGAAAGCAATTTGTATGCTAATGAGATTGATACACTTTTAAAATTATACATACATACATAATTAAATCTCAGACTCTGGGGGTGTATTTCATTAGGTAGTATACACAGAATCCTAGGTTATCCCAGCAGGAAAACATTACGGGGTCTTTATTTTCAATAATTAAGCCTTTAAAAAAAAAAAAAAACCAACCCAACCAAGCAAACTAAGAAACAAGTAAATCAAGAGCACTGAAAACACTGCTGTCAGGGACATGAGTGGTCTGCAGTCCGAGCCAGTGGTCTTGTCTGCTCACCCTGTGTGGCTGCTGTAGGAAGTGGAGAGCTTGTGTTGAATGTTCACGGCCAAGGCTATGCCCTCTGAAACCTGGGGTTCTAGACACAGTTGACCCTGAGTTGCTCTGTGGTTGTCCCACGCTCAGATTAGAAAGATATTGCTTTCCTTGATGCTACATTTCTCAGCTCTCAAAGGTTAAGAAGTTTAAAGAGCTGGATATCATCATACATGCCTTTAAATTCATTATTAATTCCAGTGCTTGAGAGGCAGAGGCAGGCAGGTCTCTGAGTTCCAGGCCAGCCAGGACTACATTGTGAAACCATGTATCAAAACGAGAAACAAAACAACAAAAGTTTAAGGAGCTTGGGAGATTAAAAAACTATTTAAATGGTTTATCAGAATAATTATTTGATCAGCTTTTATATAATCACAGAGGTCCTTAGAATACCCATCTTGACATTATTTTACCTAGAGCCCATTCAGTGTTCGTTATTCTAATTCTGTTTTCTTCTTTCTATGCTCAGTGGGTAGTCTCAGCAACCTCAATTTCTGTTTTGGGCCTCCTATTTTTATACTTCTTACGTGTTGTCTCATCTGTCCTTGAGGTTTTGTGGCAAGACTTCCTGCCTTCTAATACTACACTTAAAATACATTTAATATATTATTTTAATAATATGATGATTACTACATTGTTTTCATCCTTATAGTTGCTTTGTTTTTATGAAAAATTTCTAATAACCTTCTTTAGAAAAGACCCATGGAGATGACTCAGTCTAAGGGAGAGTACTTGCTGTGCAGGTATGAATGCCTGATAGATGCATTCACATCACCCATAAGGAAAAGCTGCCTGGGTCCCAAGTGTCTGTACCCTTGTGGGTGTGGGACATGGATTCCCAGAGCTCGCTAGCCAACCTGTATGACCGGTGAGTGAGTGCTGTGTTCATTGAGAGACCCAGTCTCAAAAGAAGTGATAAAAGACACAAGGTGTGCCCTCTCACCTACGCACCCCCACACACATGACACATGTACTCAGGCATGCACCCACCCACCACGCTATAACTTAGTACATTCATTCTAGAAAGTGCAACATCAAGTCAGTAGGCGTGGCTTTGTTTTCCAAAGTAAATTGTAAATCCCAGAGGCAAGAGTTGCATGGATACTTTCACTTGGAATGAATGGCCTTCCACTGCAGAGGCATACTTCAAGCTCTTGAGACACCTGGTTTGACGGATGCTGGCGGCTTTGCTGAGGTCTTTTGTGAGGTTGAGCGGACTTTACTGAATTTACACTGGATAAATGTTGGAAGTGCAGGGCATTCTTTCCTTCATGCCCAGCCTACATGTCTTGACTCTAGTCACAGAATGGACTAATTGTTTTCTGTCCCCAGTTTGCTCTGTAGAATTAACCACCACGCTGTTTTTCTCTTGCCTCTCCTGACCCTCTGGGAAGAGTGGCAGTGCTTAGGTTTCCAGAAGCCATAATGTGATTACTGTGAAGGAAGGGAAACGTTGTCAGCCCACTTCCTGGATTTGACAGTTTTCCTTTTAATTTTACACAGTTCTGTTACTCACATGAGACCAGTCACCTAATCATAAAATCCCTTAAATTTATGTAATTTTAAAGAAACATACAGGATAAATTATAGTAATTATGTTACCCCTCAGAGCAGCACTCAGGACACCACACCAGAAGATGGCCTGTTCTTGCCCAGTGCAGCATGGTAATTTGTCTGTCTGTGCTTTCCAATACAATGTTTCTTTAGATCAAGAAAGAGGTTGGCTTTGCCACTTAATGCCACTTTCATAGGAAGTATTGGTGAATAGTTAGAGCAGATTGGGGCTTAAAAAGAATTTGGTCCAGTAGTGCTAATAACTCTCACCTTTTTAGATTCTTTTTGTTACTTCTCTAATTGAAGTCTCCAGGAGGAGGAGAAGAAGGAAGAGGAGGAGGAGGAAGAGGGTGGGGGAGAGGAATAGCAGACAGGAGGGTGTCTGTCCCCACCTCCTGCTCCAAAAGCCCTGGCTTTGCCATGGGGGGGATTTTCCCTTCAGCATCTTGTTGGAAGGCACTGGCTTTGTGTTCCAAAAGCAGGGCTGCTCATCTGACAGTGTGGCCTCACCTTGACCCAGCTCTCATTCTTACTTTTGAAATGACTTTAGCTGGAAGCTTAAAAACAATTTTTTTTTTTTCAAAAAATGTTTTACACTGCTTTTAATCCTTTTTTGGCAAGCTTCTACTTTAGGACAAAAATGTTGCAAGCTTCTGATCTATTTCTGTTGTGTGCTTTGATCTTTGTAAATATTTTTGGTGGGAAGTTTGTATTGAAGAAGACAGATGCTTGGATAAGCAAAAGGGGTGTGTGTGTGTGTGTGTGTGTGTGTGTGTGTGTGTGTGTATCTAGAAGAATATGCTGGGACCATTCCATCAGGGGAAAAATATGCTCCTACCTGCAGTTCCTTCTGCCTTGTCTGCCTGGGAAATTTGCTCTGCAGTTGACCTTTGCTCTCTGTGGTAATCGATGCTGGCTGTCTTTAAGAGGACTTGCAGGGAAAGCTTCATGCCTGGAAATGGCATTGCTTCCTCCACCCCTGGAACATTTATCTAAACTTTAAAGCATCCAGGTGGTCAATATTTAATTTTGATTCTCTCTCTCTCTCTCTCTCTCTCTCTCTCTCTCTCTCTCTTTCTTTTAAAACCCTTCTCAGAAAGACTCATTGGTTATTTAGGAAAATCAAATCTGGTTACTTGGTAAACATAGTTATTTCCTGGCCTAAATATCTACAATGATTTAATTGGTGTGTCATTGTGTGTGTGGTTGCATGTGTGTGATTTAATGGAAATTCCATGTGGTATCACTGGGAACTTATGAAGAAAAATTTCTAGATTTATTGCTGGTAGTTTTAGGGCAGAGTCCTGGCCTTCATCCAAGAGCCTAAGGAGACTTAAAGTTGGGGGCTCATTAGTGTTTGAATTTATCCTTCCAATTATTTATCATCTAAAAATCAGTTAACAAAAGTAAAAATCAGAACCAGTGATAAACTCATTTACCCTTTGAAATTTTCAGGACTGATTGAAATAAAGTTTGAGGGACTTGGAACCAGGTGGTAGTACCATTCTTTGCTATGTACCAGCGTCTTAGTTTTAGCATTGATTGTATCTCGCCACTGCTGCTGTAAGAGTCAGGGTTTGTATAGGATGGAGATTTGGAGTTGCAGTCTATCCCTCATAGTGACATTTAGGCAAATATTTAAAACTGTATCTAAAACCTAGCCCAGATTATATGTCAACCACAAAGACCATGCTCTGTAAAGGCAGTTTAGCAGGACTGAGAAAATCAGCTGTTTTCTTCATCTCTGGAGACTCTGGATATTTTCCTCCATATCTAGGATTGAAAAATTTAAAAAGCGGAATAGGGGTTCGTTACATTATAGTTTATTTTTGAATTCAATTTCACTGAAACTGAGCTGACTTAGACATGACTTGGCACCTGGGATTGGAAAGCCCCCCTTTCAGGAACTTATCCCGTGAAACAACATAAATAGTTGTTGCCTTTGATGATGTTACTTTGTACACTTAGCAACTCCTGGCACCTTGGACAAAGTCTTCAATTACTGGGTTGAAACAAACGCTTCTTATTATAAAAGTCTTAACAGCTGCCTTAATCACTAGTCCTACTTAAAACCTCCACGACCTGCATTTCAATTTGATTTTGTAAACAAAGTGAAGTCACAGTTTGATTTAGTAGGCATAGTTGGTGTTAGGAGGGCCTGGAGTCTCCAGCAATCAGATGTGGGGCTGGGTGTACTCAGCTTTTATCAAATTTTCAACCATCCATCTCTTCCACATAAAAAGCTGAAATTCTGTTAGAGGATTTTAGTGATGGAAGATAGATAGCAGGACTCCAGCGTCTAGCAAGTCATGCTCTTGTTTGGGATCAGGGTAGTAGTTTTCTTAAAACCTGGAGCTATTCCATAAATGTCCTGTAAGGCCTTGCATCTTGAGACTTAGCATTTCAGCCTCCAGCACATGTGAATGATTGGTCCTTGTGCTCTGTTTAACCCCGTTCTGGGTTGACTGAGCATGGCCACCTTTGCTCAGCCTTTGCAACCTGTGAGAACCAGGCAAACCCTTGTTTCCAGCGGAAAGGCTTTAAAGGAACTAAGATCTGAAGGCCCCTTGGAGGCTGCTGGCTTACTCTGTCAGCTTTGAGACTTCATATTTCTCTCAAGTGAGGCTGATTCCCGCAGCTGGAGAGAAACTGTCATGAATTGCCCAGAATGGCTGGAACAGAAGCTGAGGGGAGGGCTCTGGGAGGAGAGCCTTGTTCACATGCTTGTTAACATTTGAGGGTCTTTGACAAAGGAAGTCTAATGCCTTGCCCAGGTCAGCCCGCATTTGCCCCGCCCCCCAGGCCCTGTTGTACACAGGAAGTCAGACACTAATGATGTTAGTGAGGGGACAAAGGCGCCCAGCCGGGGAAGGGCCTAATTGCTGTGTCCGGCTCCCAGGCGGCCAGCCTTCAGCTGGAGGGGGCTGGGCAGGATGCTCTAAGTGTTAACACCTGGAGCCTGAGATGCTGATTTCCTGGTTTTTTGAGGGTTGGGAGGGGGCATGTGGGCTGACTCCTTCACTCACTGACACAGATTCTCAGGGGCACATTTTAGGGAAGTGGTATCTTAGAGATTAGATGCAAATGGTTCCATCTGGAGGCCAGGTTTTTAGTGTCACCCGTGAGAATGAGGGCTGGTGGAGAACCAGGAGGACCGAGACTTGTACCTGCTCATCCAGACTGACTTTTGCTTTACTTCTGAACTGGCTGATTTCTTCCCCCTTCTGCAGCAAATGGACTGGGAAAGGCAGGATCTTGCAGGGGCAGATTGATATGGAAAAGGATCACTCTAGGTGGGGAATTATAGTCAGAACTGGTGGGGAGATGCTTCGTTTTCTTAGAGATGAAATGTTGAGCCATCGGAGAGCCCAAGAAGGTAGGCTTCCAGCCAGTTGAAGAGTAAAGGGAGCACTGACAGGATGAATCATAGAGGAAGCACTGGAAGGGTGAGGAGGGGAGCATTGGAAGGATGAGGAGTGAAGGGAGCACAGGTAGGCCGAACAGTGAGGGGAGCACTACCAGTCATCCAGTTGGGACTTCACCATATTTAGGCGCAGGTGGGATTTAGGAAGCACACCTAGAGGGAAGAGTTGGAAGTTTTCATTCCAGGAGTGGACACACCCAGGCAATGCCTGGTTTCAAGTATGGTCTCTCTGAATTCTTTGTGTGTAAATGAGTGCTTAGAACCCACTGAAATTGTTAAGGGTTCTGTAGGAGATTGGAATGTTACAGGCTTCTCCATAGGTGTTCTAGAAACCCTTCCCCTTAACTACACCAGTCTTCAATAACCAGAAGTGTCACTCTTCAGGGATCTGATGGAGGCTGCCATCTAGCTAAGAGTCTTAGGCTGGGTCTTCTGCTGGGCTCAGAGGCAGGCAGTCTGAGTGCAGTCTTTTGGATTTTGTAGGTTAGGAATAAGAGCTTGAAGCTTGTCTCCGAAGTAAGTGAGGCAGGGTTGGAGAAAGCCATGGAAAAGGAGTATAGTGTTAACCTGTCACCCACCCATTTTAAGGTTTTTCAGTACAGGAGCATCCTGTGGACAGACTTAATCATCTTGACCTACGATGTTTCAGTTAGCACCGAGATCTAAGAGGGTGGCCATTCACCCTTCCAAATCGGAGAAACTTTGGAGGCAGTATGTGTGAGAACCTGCGTAGAGGAAGGAGGCAGAGTTCCCATGGCAACATCACAGTCTCCCATTTCTTGGGTATTTGTGCTGTAGAAGCTGAATTCCAGATGTGACACAGAGCTGGAGACCCCTCCTGCCTTGAGAAACCATGTTTGAAGTGGGTGCAGCTAGGCACACTGCTCCCTGTGTGGTCTTAAGGCTTTTATTAGTAGTTAGGTTTTGAGCTGAACATTTCCTCTGAGCTTAAGCATAACAATCATGTTTATAGCTCAAAGTTCTCCACCATTGTCTAATCACTGTTTTGCTCTCTCAGAAGAGACTTCCTTGAGCTTCAGAGGTGAAGTCTTTGTTCCCTTCACTGCTAAGTGAGAGCCAGCCAGTAGCTGATTTGCTGGGTGGGTATTTCAGGGGCTGAATGTTTGTTCCTTCTCTGTACCCAGTGTTTACAGAAACTGGTTAATCTCTGTCTGAGAGCTGGCTATGTGAGATAGCCTAGCTGTGGATAACCTGCCTTTTACCTTGAAGATGCCGGCTGTCTGACATGAGGTTCTCATTTCAGTTGGGGTAATGGGGTAAAGCACAGGAAAAGGTCCGACCCTCAGTCCCAGAGGCATGTTTTATAGCCTGCCTTTGACATTTTTCAGAACTAGATGGAAAAATGCAACAATCTGTGTGCTTGTATCAGCCATGGGACACACAGCTGAAATCCTTAGCAGAATTACTGGAGAAAGGGCTTCCAAGGGCTTTGTAAACCAAGGAGGCAGCGGGGTATTGTTCTGGTTTTTATGTATATGGTTCTGTGTGTTTATGCACGCGTGAGTACTGGTGCCTACAGATGCCAGAAGAGGGCGTTGGAGCACTTGGAGCAAACGCTTTTAACCACTGAAATATCTTTCTATCCCTTTGCTTTATTACTATTGTTGTTGTTGTTTTGGTTTTCTGAGCTCATCTTCCTTTGTAGCTCTGACTGGCATGGAACTCACTATTTGTGTTAGGCTGGCCTTGAATTCGTGGCTGTACTTCCATTCTGTTTTCAAGTACAGAAGAAAGCTGGCTTGTGTGTGTCTGTGTAGTATGTGCGCATACGTACATGTATGTGTTGATATCTCTGGGCTTTAACTATACAAATATGTTCCACATCAAGGAAATAAAAAAATTATGAAATGAGTAAGGAATGTTAAAACACAAACCCTGTAGAGGCTCCTGTTACTTAGATTTGAGGTATCTGAGAGTCCACTTGTGTAGATGTCTTGACACTGGTTATCTTTGATGGATTGGTGGAAGGCTGGGTGCAGGGTACGGATAGTGAAGTGGAAGCCGGATGGAATCTAGAGACCTGCGTTTGATAAGAAGGACACACGGTAATTGGCATGTGGCTCCATACTAGGGCTCAGCAATAATTGTCCCTTCAGCTTTCCTTTGGGAGCGTGAAATGAGGAACATGTGTGTTCTGATTAGCAGTATGTCAGAAATGAATCATGATTACGGCTTTGGTCTGGCGCACAGACCACGCTTTGGACTAGTGATTTCCTCCCTCCCCAAGCAAATCTCTTTAATTAGCTTAAGATCTCTGGGTCTTTGGGGGCTGATGGAGTAATTGCTAGTGGGAACCCCATGTTTCTCTCTCAGAGCTTGTGTGCTCCTTGCTGGCCATCCAAGACCTTACCGCCCCAAACCTGCCTGCTGGCATCTTTTGTTTCTGATCTATGGAGGGTGAGAGAGTAGCTCCCAGGAATGTGGAGAGAATGCATCCTGAGCAGATCCAGGCGTGGGCTGGCTTTCTGAGTCATTTTCCTTGTGTTTTGGACTCACCAAATTCTCCTTAGCTTACATCACCTGGGGCAGCTCTGCTTTTCCTCCCCCCACCCCCTCTCTCCGTGTGTGTGTGTGTGTGTGTGTGTGTGTGTGTGTGTGTGTGTGTGTGT
>JANHMN010000001.1:184023376-184040933 GCA_030674055.1 Rhabdomys pumilio | reverse complement strand
TGTGTGTGTGTGTGTGTGTGTGTGTGTGTGTGTGTGTGTGTGTGTGTTTTAAAGGCACTGAAGTGAGTGGGATCTGCCTTTGTTTATAAAGCCATTTGAAGCAGTACAGTCACATGACCCACTTTGCACCCCTCCTCTCTGTTGGTGGTATCCATTTGTGTGTTTTTGGCCTCACCAAGTTTTCTGCAGTCATTTGCTCTTATCAATCTGGAAACTCCAGGTGGAGATAATGGCATGGATAAAAAGTAGGAGCTGGCCTTGGTTTTCAGCAGTTACTGGTTTGCCTGTTTGCCCCCCAACCCCTCCAACTCACCCAGAACTGAATTACAGAGGTGGCAAGCAGGTCAGGGGAAGGTGGCAGAATATACTGACCAGTACATAAGCATAAGGTATATATATATATATATATATATATATATATATATATATTCCGCTGATACTCATGGTAGAAACTCCATTCCCGAAAGATGTACAGGTTGGAGTGCAAAAGAGAGGCGCCCTGGCTCTATGTGCCACCACCCCCTCCAGAAAAAAAAAATCCCCAAACAAAAACCCTATCTCATTCCTGGGCTTGGCACACAGTTAGCCTTTGATAGATATGTTTTCTGCCTAAATAAATAAATGCATGACTAAGCCAAAAAAATACGCAAACCTCACTTGGTGACCATGGTGATTTTTTTTTTTAAGTGGGCTACTCACAGAGCTGGTCAACTACTTTGTAAACTTTTCTCTAGGAAACAGTTCTGGGCTTTTAGCTACACCATTTTGATATTTAATGAGCAGAGAATTAAAGGTACTTGTTTGTTGCCTGTTATTCAAAACCTATAAATGCCAATGCGCATGGCCTCAGGGTGTTACATTCTTAGTTAATTAACCACCCCCACTCTCTGCACTAACGGTAGCTTTTAATTTGTTCCAAAGGGAGCTAGGAAGGCAGGCCCTGTGCCTGGAGCTCTGCTGTGGAGTTGGTGTGCTATAGTGTGAACAGGGAGGAAGCAGCAATGAGAGCCCTCGGAGGGAGGGGGTGGGGGGGTGTAATTCTAAAACTTCTCTAAAGGAATAAAATTCTAGATGCAATAATCCTGAACCACCGTCTAGCCCTAAGTCAAGAAGCAAAGGCTGGAACACAAAATGGTGGGTGTGTAGGATCCCTCCCAAACGTCATGCCGCTACGGCCCGTTTCCAGAGACTATCACAGGGTTTAAAGCTATCTGAAGACAGCAGTGTCCCAGGGCAGCATTTTGGGTCCACCTCTGATGGTTTAAGTGCCGTTTAGGACAGATTTAAGGCAAGTTGTGTTCTGCGTTTGACACCTCCCTTTCTAAAGCAGGCCAAATGGTGAGGCGGAGACAGGACACATTCAGTGTGCTTGCAGGAGAGCTTAGTTGGTAGAGCCTTGCCCACATGCACAAGCTCTCCTGTGTTCGATCCCTAGTGCGGTAAACTGGGTGCGGTGACACTGGCCTAGAATTCCAGCACTCAGGAGCAAGAGATAAGAGGATTAGTTCAAAGTCATCTTGCACCAAATGGAGTTTGAGGTCTGCCTGGGCTAGGGACCCTGTCAAGAGAAAGAGAGAGAGGGAGAGAGGGAGAGAAGGAGAGAGGGAAAGAGGGAGAGAGAGAGAGAGGGAGAGAGAGAGAGAAAGAATCTTGACTAGGCACGATGACCTTTAATCTTAGCAGTGGGCAGATGGATCTCTATGCCAGCCTGGTCCTCCATAGCCAGTTCCAGGCCAGCCAAGACGACACAAACCAAACAAACCATCAAAATGACAAGAACGCTTCCATTCAAAGCAGCTAAGGAACTTTGAGAAAGCCAGTAACAACATTCGGTGAACAGACTGCACGGTACAGACCAGGAGTGAAACTCTAAGAGCACTCATACAAAGAACTGAGAAGTGTGGTTTTTTTTTTTTAACCCCTCCCCCACCCCTTTTCTTATAAAAACACACTAATCCCAGCATGGAGAAGCAAAGCAGGGAGATGAGAGTTTTTAAGAGTAGCCCCAGCTTTCATGTGTTTCTCATACATTACCTGGCTGCAGCTCAGCCTCAGGAAGTGTTGTAGAGACGGTTCCGAGCCATGTGTTTGGTGCTTTGCTGAACACTTGGTGTCCGTCACCTCTTCAGTCCTTTCAAATGGCTTTGTTCTTGTGCTTGTAGCTCAGGGAAGTTCAGCAACCTGCCTGAAGTCACCCAGCACGAGGACTTCAAGCTCCACCCCCTTTACTCCAGGTGACCTCCAGACAAATCCCTCAGAAACCCATCTCTTGGCAGGATTCCAAGGCCCAGCTCTGAGGGATCAGTGTTTCCTGTCTAACTGAAGCCAGGTGACAGGTGACAATGATTAGCTGTGGGTACTGGAGGGGAGACCAGCCTGTCCTGGCACATGCTATGTGTGCATGCTAAACTGAGATTCAGTTCGTCTATACTGTGGTTGGAACATGCATGTGTTGGGTCTCAAACCCAGGACAAGTGGCTAACAAAGGTGCCTATTTAACATATCTAAGTGGACCTGGTCACTAGCTTCTTCCAGCATCCCTAAATACCTACCTGTTACACGGTATGGCTGACATACTCTGCACCCTATCCTGAACTCTCCAGCCTGGGGACTGGGTTGCCTTCTCCACCACTGTCCTACCCTATATAATCAATCAGTTTGGTTACCTGGCTTTTTGCCTACCCTTTACTCTCCTGGCTCTTCCCTCTCTCCTCTCCTCACACGGCATGGCTCAAGGTCATGTTCACTCTGGACTCTCTCAGATGTTCCTACCTCTGGCTCTGCTCTCCTTCATATCTACAGTAAACTTTCTCCTCCACCATACAGTCATGTCCTTCCTTCCTTCCTTCCTTCCTTCCTTCCTTCCTTCCTTCCTTTTTCATTCAGCTTTATATCCAGTTGTTGTTTTGAAAATTACCTTGAACTTCATGACATAAGATAACACAAAATTCCTGTCGTTCTGGAGGTCAGAATTCTACTCAAGCTACTGAAGTTGGCAGTGTTGGCTCTTTCTTGATGCTGCAGGAAGGAATCCATTCCTTGCCTGGCCCAGCCTCTAGAGGCTGCCCAGTCTTTGGCTCAGTAGCTCCTTCCTCTTCTGTCCTCAAGTATGTGAATCCTTCTCCAGTCAGCCAATCTCGCTCTTCATCCTCTCTCTGCAGCCACATCTCTGGTTCTCTGATACTGACTCTTCAAGGTCTTCTAAGAATTCTCACACTGGCCCACCAGGATGACCCAGAACACTGTCCCCATTTCAGCACCACTAAACTTAATTGATTCACACAGTCCCTTCCATTGTACGTACAGTTTTTATTGTACAGGTTTTAGGGCTTGGGTGTGGGTGTGTTTAAGAGGTTTTTCCATTTCTGTCTGTCTTAATATAAAGGAAACAACAGTGTTTTGCGAGCTAGCCTGGGCACTTTGTTTCTAAGGTGGTGCTCCTGCGGAGCAGCTAAAACAATTGTGATGTAAGGTCAGTAGCCATGTGGAAGATTTACTGCTCACGTGCCTTCTCGAAGGCAAGAGCACTAAAGGACTTAATACCCATCAAAGGTCTTTGAAGTACCGGCAAGAGCTGGTAGCCAGGGAGGTGCCATGTTTTTGAGCTTCATTGCCAGACATGGTTAGTTTCTGGGCTTTGGGGCTCCAGTTGTCTGTGGAATTAAAATCTCCACCACATTTGTGTTCACAGAAGTGCCATACTTGTGGAATTATATTAACTACAATGACTATGAATGTCCAGTGAATAGACAGGCGGACTGTGTCAGGACTATAATGTGTGAAGGACCAGATAAGTCAGGCAGCCTATGGGGAGTAAGACCTGGGTGGTAGGAAGGGGTTCATGGGAACATGAAGAGAAGGGAATTCTGAGAATACAGGAGTGCCTGAATGGAATTGAAATGATTTATGGGGTTGCAGCTGGGGTGGAGATTCGCTGGGGAGTTAGGCAGTTAAAGGCACATCAAGAATATAGTATAGAGGGAACCAATGAAGGACTGAGACCATGGGAACAAAGGAAGACAGATGATGGACATGTTTGTACTTCACCTTTGTGCCAAAGCCACTTGAAGTCAAGGTCTGGGTCTGGTTTGTAGCTAGACACTTGGCCCTGAGGGTGCAGAACTCATTGGAAACATCAGTGGGTGATGGGTAGGTGCCACACACAAGTCTCAATGCCCCCAAGTCTGCTCCCCCAAGCCTCCTTGGACAGCTCCCTACATTTCAGATTCCTTGTTTGGACTGATTTAGGTTCTTGTATGCACTGCACAGCACATACACAGCTCATTAGCCTTTACAAATGCCTGCTAAATGCTGTTAAAAACATACTTCAATTGAAATGGAGGGGGAGCAAACAAAAGATATGGGAAAGCCAGCCAAGCTCCACAAGTCATACACTTGGTGACTAGAGCCGTTGGCACCTGCTCTTAAATGGATTGTTTTCCTTGTTGAAAAATACTTCTACGTGGCTCCATGGTCTTCTTCAACCCACTCCCCTTCCAGAAGGAAACTGCTGTGCACACTCTTTTAAAACAAACAAACAAACAAACAGACAAAACCATTCAGATACTTGAGACTCTAGCATCAGGAGAGGGGAGCGGTGTCCCTGGAGTCCCTCGGTTGTCAGCTGTGAACACTGATCTTGGCCTCTACCCTGGGTTTCCTGTCTGGATGCTCCTCTTCTCGTCAGTGTTCTTGCCCAGCCTTTCCTCTCTCAGGCTCCGTGTACATCTTGTACGTGTTGTCCCTACCCTACATTCATCTTTACTCAGGTTCTGCCTTGGGAGGAACCCTGGGTTTCTCTGCTGCTGGTTCTTTATATTAACCACATGGGCTTTCTTCTCTAAATGGGGAATGCTTGGTGGGCAAGGGATTTGCAATTTGTCTGAATCCAGTTAGTCTCCTGTGAAGGATGAGCAAGCACCAGGCAACTTCATGTGGGCTCATTACATACTACCGTACCTAAAATAAAGTCTGGCTCATTGTGGAACGTGAGTTTGTTTATATCCTGGGGCTCTGTGAGGGGGAGGAATGGTATAGTTGGCAGTTTTGAACATTCCTAGAGGGCTGTGGGAATTGGATTGTCCTCTTCCTGGTTGTTATTTGGGTCTCTGCCTCCTGGAAGTCAGGCAGCTTCTGTTAGTACAGATCGGCTTCCTAAGGAGTGATGGATGCTCTTAATATTTCACTGTTCAAAGTTTCATATCCTGAGATGAGCTCTGGAGTCTCATGGTATGCAAAGAAGGGTGGGGAAAGGAAGCCAGAGCAAGGGAGCCCTGGGGCTGCTAGGGTCATCTAGCTGATTCAGGTTTGGTATTCTTGCTTTCTTATTCCTCCGTTGGTGTGTCTGTGTGTCTCTGGGCTTGTCTGGCTCTTTCTGCATGGCTGTGATTTTCCAAGGCCTGTGTATATCTGAACTCAGGGATATGGTTTCCGTGGGTGTGCCTGGCTTCGGGATAAGCAGCGTGAACATGGCTGTAGCATATGGAAGTGATGGGGTTGTGGCCTGAAATCCTGCACCCATCAGAAGTGTTCTCCACATCGTGTCTCAGTGTAACAATTGCCCATTAAACACCAGGCTGCCAGCATGTGATTTTCTCCGACATCATCTTTGTTAAGTGGAAACTTTAGCCGTGTGGTTAAAATATTTTCCCATCACTTAGAACTTTAGAATTAACATATTTTGGGGAATTCCCCCAATTAATACCGAATGGCACTTTTGCAGATTATTAGAGAGAGATTTAAGCAGAGTCAGTAGACCTGGCTTGACTGACTCAGAGCAGCCCTTTCTCTTGAGGATCAGTTTTGGGGTTACTGGGAGGATCTGGTGCTCCCTCTGTGGCTACTGTAATTAGAATGGGAAGTCTGTTGGAGTTGTTACCCTATATTAAGGCTACAGATGGCTAATGGCCACATCACTGAGAATTAGGAGTTGGACTTTTGAAAGTCTTTTTTCTTTTATGACCCACTCTGTATTTCCAACGTAGGTATGGAGGCGAGGCAGTGAAGAATTTTCTCATTAAAAGTAATGGCTTATTCTCACATTCATTCCTCATCTTGGAATGAGAACTGGTTTCTGTAGACTTGAGGAATTGCCTATCGGTCCTGCCTTGCTAGAGCTTTCGGATGAGGCTGTCTGGTGGGCGAGTTTAATGACCAATCAGAGGATCCAACTGGAAGGACTCCATCTGGCTGTCTGGGTCTCTATCCTAATTGTATGGCTAATGAATTATTTAACTCCTAAACAGATCAGTCTGTTCCTGTTGCTTTAGGATAAAGAGTGCCCAGGATCCCTAGTGGGTTGGATTCCCTTGGACTGGAGGGTATTTGGAGTGGGTGGGTAGGTGGGGTCACGGAACAGTGCACAGAGTAGGAGCTGACCTATAGTGCTGACCTGACCCTGGGCCTCTACAATGCTTTGTGTGTTTAGAGTCTGTGGGGAATCTATGCTGGGAAAGCAAGTTGGCTTCACTCTGTGTCATGTTCTCTCGTTTTCCCACAGGGAGTGGGGCCGGCCAGCAGAAACAGCGGGCTGCTCAACATCACCTTCAGATATGACAGTAAGTAACCAGTGTGACCACAGAGAAAGGGGCCCTTTCCAGAATCCAAAGTTCACACGCTTCTACCTAGTCGAGGACACTGCAGATCCCGGGGTTGAGAACTTTTCTGAACATGTTCTGCTTTGTCGACAGTTAAAGCATCGTAGTCTCCATGAAGCCACCAACGTGTCTAAGAGCTTGAACAGCTAAGTGTCTTCAACTCAGGATACAGCCTTGTCTTTCAGAGCAAACAGGGATGTCAATAGGTCTCACTAGAGGACAAGGATAGGCTTGAAGGCAACGACGGAGAGAGACTATGGCAAACTGGGCAGTCTGTGATCTGAAGCGGGCACTGGCTCCTAATTCCAGCCCATTATGGTCTTGTGGAATTCCCACTGGAAGTGACCAGATGTGGTTTCTAAGAGTAACCAGAAGTTCTAGGAATAACTACCCCACTCCATAAAATACTTTTCAATATTGGCCTTTAAGATTTTGTTTTCCCCCTCAAACAGAGTGTGCTAAGCAGATCTGTGTTTCAGGGAGGCTCAGGGGTCTCTAGTTGGCCATCTCTGACATAGGCCTCAGTACCAAGTTCAGTTTCCTGTCTGTGTGAAGGGTAACAAGTGACTTACCTTTTCCGTAGCATCACTTGGAGGCTGAAACGAGGTAGTGCTCATATTGTCTCCCTGTGTGGCAGGCCTCCTGTGGTTGCTCAGTAAATACTGTCCGCTAGCATTACAAGTTGGTCGAGTGTGCGTGAATACAGGCCGCAACATTTTTTGCTGAACTCTCTTGACTGGATAGTTTTCTAAGGACAAGGTGACTTTCCCTCTGAGTAAACATTTGCAGTCTGTTCTGTAGTTTGTTGGCCCTTGGCTGCTCATTCATCTCTTAGAGAAGATCTGTCCTCTGACTAAGCTTGGGTTGTTGAGGTCATGCATACAGCGTGACAATTTTTAGATGGAAATACCTGTTTTAAATTCACATCCACAGATGCTAACTTGAATATTTTTAAGTTACCCAGAAAGACTTACACACGACCAGCAGGCACTTCATGTCCATGGTGTGTATATGTTTTAGGTAAATGCCATGATGGTAATGAAAGATTTGCAAGCCTATGATACTCGATGCTGCTAAGCAAAGCCATGTGTAGAGGATGGCTCTGTGAGTTAGTGATTGCTAATCAATGTCCTCGGCCCTGGCAGATCTCGGGTTAGAGCCCAGAGCTCATCTGCAAACAAACATCTGTGTCTGTAATTTAATATGGATTTATGGAGGAGGGGGAAGCTATGTAGAACTTAAACGTATCTTATGATTGTCTTTTTTGTTTTTGCTTTTTGTGTGTGCTTTTGAGACAGAGTTTCATGTAGCCCAGGCTGGTCCTGAACTCTTGATCTTTGTGCTTCAGTCTCCTGAGTTCTGGTTTTATAAAGGTGTGCTACAGTGTCCTGATTTGTTGGATTACATTTTTCTCCGTGTGCTGCTTGTCTCTTAGTCATTACTTTCTTCTTAATTCTTCATCATTTAATTAGAATTTAATTCAAGGTTCACACTGGCTTCTGAAATATTTGAAGTTCAGTTAATTTTTTTTTTTTTTGGCAAAATGTCATTTAGGCAGAAAGGTTTTTTTTTTTTGTAACTATAATTCAAAAGTTTAGACCAGTTAATAATTGATATAGGTCATGTTTTAAATACTGTATTCAGTGTTTTATAGTAAAAAAAAGACACTTATCTCTTCTGTAAAGAATTTATAGATTGATCAGTCAACTGGTGACTAAGTTCTGTTTAAAATAGTTAAGAACCAAGCCAGGCGTGATGGTATACACCTTTAATCCCAGTACTCCAGAAGCAGGTGAAACTCTGGGTTCAGGGCCTGTCTGGTCTACAGATGGAGTTTCAGGACAGCCAGAGCTACATAATGAGACCCTGTCTCTGGAGGAAAAAAAAGAAAACCCATCTTCAGCAAAAAGTCATTATGAGTACTCACAGCGACTAGATACTTGTAATAGGAATGTGACTCTGTACAAATAGCAGAGTTACTGGTGTTACTGTATGTGCACACACATGCATTGTATGTACATGCACGTGCATGATCATCTTATGTCATAAGACATTTATTCATTAAGCATAATATGTAGTAGTATGTAAAATAGCAGTCATGGTTTTATCATCATCTGTTCTAATATAAGAATTTGTTGAGTCTGGGTTGTGGAAAGAAAAAAAGTTAAAACCAGTTACTGAATTTCCACCACAACTACCAAAATATAAAGATCTTATTTTCTATTCTTTGTCATTTGATGTAGTAAAGAAAGAAAATGTTTTGCCTTTAAGTCATAGCTGGATTTCACACATCTCCTGGCCTCTTTTGACCCTGTGAGCCACATTTCTTTTTTAGGCTCTGAGGGGGCTGGGTTATGCCTAAGTAAGTTTTAATACATTTTCTTAATTCTTAGACTTTCTGCTTACATTCCTGTATTTATAAAAATCCTGTTGCCAGTTTTGGCATTAGGAATGGGAAAGGGTAAAATCTGGTAGCTGGCTCTTGTTCATTGGCTTTTCAGATCTTAGTAAGCAGCTTCTTTTATATTACAGACTTCAATAAATGAAGATACTAGAACTTGACAGGTGTGATAAGACCTTCTCTTTCTCTATACTGGGAAAAAATAAGCTGGTCTTAGTTAAGATCTTTGCACTGAACATTTTGAACTCAGAGCTTAAGCCAGTAGTAAGAGCAGCTGGAGTCTGAGGTATCTGCCCCACCTCCACTCTCTCAAGCTCCCCTGAGGCTGCTCGCCATCATTCTGCCCCTGGGCAAGTCAGCCACCTAGCTGATTTCTCTGGGCCATAGTTTTCTAATATGTACAGTATGAGTATTGAACTGGTTGTTGACACACCCTCCCTCTACTCTCTTCTATAGGTCTCTCTGTGCTCAACACATATTTTAAGAGTGTTCTTTTTCTTTTTCCATTTTCATGTGTATATACCTATATGTACATGTGCATATGTATAGGCACACATGTGGAAATGCATGTGCATGTGTGTGCATATAGTTGGGTGTGCACATGGAGTCCGGAAGTTGATGTCCGAATGATCCAAGATCACCTTTCCACCTTATTCATGGAAATAAGTGTTAATCCTGAGATTCACCAGAGAAAAGCCAAATCCAGCATTTTAGGCCAAAGTTAAAGCAAGCTTAATACTGACCAAGAGATAGATTTTGGTTAGGACAATTCCATGAAATTTCCTAGCTGAAAATGGCCCCTCGTTACAGTGCAGGCCACTGTACTTTCCCATGAGGAAACAACTATAACTCCCAGCTTTCTAGGAAGTTAGCTGGTCCTTAGGTAGGTGGTGCTTAAGAGGTTAATTTTGGACATTATACAAGATCTCTCTCTCTCTCTCTCTCTCTCTCTCTCTCTCTCTCTCTTAGAAAACACTCTGCAGTCCGGTCTTTTGTACACTAGGCCATGAATTCTATGGAATGGACTCCAGCAGCTCAGGCTCTTTCCCGTTAGTCCTCACAAAGTGTGCTTCTCTGGGTGGCACAGGCTGGCCCTTCAGCTGAACCCAGGTGCCCTTCTCTTTGGCTTCCTTTTTCTCCTGATCGTTCTCCTTCCCCCGCTTCAGAAAGCTGTCTCTGCTCTCTGAGTGCTCGATGTACTCAGTCCGCACACTGATGCTCTTGGCCAGAGTTTTGTCCTTAACTTGCTTGTTTACAGTGATGCCCATGGCATGCTGGGTGACGTTGTAGACTCTGCCAGTTTTGCCGTGGTAACACTTATGGAGCATTCCTTTCTGAACAGGCCCATTCCCTTGATGTCTACAATATCATCCTTCTTGTAGATTCGCATGTATGTAGCCAGAGGAATGACTCTATGTTTGCTAAAAGGCCTAGAGAGTGCCTCTCCTCTTTCCCTTTGTTCATCATTTTGGGGAGTTAGCTGGAAGATGGCTGCCGTGACTAATACACAAGATCTCTTAATCAAACCCACCTCTTGCTGCTATGGTTAGTCTCAGTAGCCTACTTGGTCTGGGGGATCCCCTGTCTATACCTCCCAAGGCTGGAACTGCAGGACACCAACTGTGCCCACAAAGCTGTAATATAGGTTCTGGGGATCTGAATCTCCAGTCCAAATACTAGGAATGCCAGCAGTTTATCCACTAAGCCACCTCCCTAGTCCAAGACTCATGTTTTAGTTAGTACAGGTAGAATTTAATTGGTGTGTTGTTTTTGTTTTTCAAGACACACTATGTTACTATGCACTATATAACCCTGGCTGTCCTGGAACTCACTCTGTAGACCAGCCTGGCCTCGAACTCACAGAGATCTATCTGCCCGCCTCTGCCTCCTGAGTGCTAGGATTAAAGGCATGCGCCACTACTGTCTGGCAGGCTTTAGTAGTGTTACTAACATCTTTTTAAATAATACTGAAATAAAAATGCAACTGGTTTTGAAGCACTTGAAGTTTAAGGAGAACCTTGTCTGATGTGGTCAGGCGAGAAAGCAGGTCAGGCAGTTGGAGAGGCTGGAGTTTTAAAAGTTGGGTGTGCAGGTAGTGTATGAGTATATTTTAGTAAAAAGAAGACTATCACGCTGAAAGGCTTGGAAGGTCCCCCTCCTCCTTTGGAGTCTTCACCAAGTTGCCCATGTTTGGTGAGAATATGGGTGAGCTTTGCATGGTTCATAGATTGTTTTCCGTTGCCTCCTGAAGTGTTTTTAGTTATAAAAGTGGGAAATGAGCAGTGCAGCTTACAAGGGAAAATACAGCAGATTCACTAAGCTTCTTAGAAAGGCCGAGTCTTTCACGCCAGGGGAATGCCCCTTAGATTTGGACTTTGATGACGTGAAGCCCTTTGCAGTAGATATTATAGAGGACAATATGAGTGGAATCCTGAGAAAGAAATAGAGCCAAGCAGTGTGAACAGTGTGGGTTGATATTTGCTGTGGAAGCCATGGAACAGTTCTCTCAGCAAGGGCGTCTGCCTTAGTGTGGTAATTCTCTGAAGTTCCAGCCTGGTTCTTACTCAGAGCTTCTGGCAGCCTTTGAACATGCATTCAGCAATCCTGGGTGATACAGCTGCTTACATGTAAGGTGGTGGCTCTGTTGGCACCCTTGGACAAAAAAAAAAAAAATCAACGAAAATATTTTCCCCCTTTTTGAGCCTTATAAGTTGGGGCTTTGGAGATTCAATGGGGATCGTGGGTATCTCTGAGACTTGGAGAATGTTAGCTGGCATCCTCATTCCTCAGGGTTCAACATGGTGCCTTGTGTTGTAGGCAGTGAGTTATTTAACAGTTTGCCTGTGAAATTACTCCCCTGTGGATTCATACCCGCATGTTAGTTCCTTTTCCCTGGTGACCTTGACCCCTCTGTCTCTTCTAAAAACAAACACACTCCAAAGTATTTAACAGGGTTGTCTTTTACATTACTCCTTAAATGCTGGAAACTGATGTAAGTCCTTACTGATTTCCAGGAAAACAGCATTAGAGTAAGGAGAGAAACAAAAGGCCAACAGAGCTAACGACTGACACAAAAGTCTACTCTGTAGCCAGCCAACCTAGCAATGTCCAGGAATTTAATTCAACAGAGGGGGTGGTGTTGCCGAAGTTATAGCCTTCTGTAACATATTATGTTTCTCCAGCCATAATCAGCTTTAGTGTCTTATGTGAGCTTTTGGCGAAATTCATAATAGGAGTGGATTTGGCGCCTCTAGACATACTCTGCATAGTCTAGTAAGATGAAATTGAAAATAAAGGCTAAAGACTTAACTTTTCATTTTTTTCCAACTCTAGACTGTACCACCTACTTGAGTCCTGTCGGGAAGCACGTGATTGCTGATGCCCAGAACATCACCATCAGCCAGTATGCTTGCCATGACCAAGTGGCAGTCACTATTCTTTGGTCCCCAGGGGCCCTTGGTAAGTGTTAGAGCTCAAATCCTCTGTGGAGAGTGGACAGTGCCAGTATCAGTGGCTCTGTGTGGTGGCCTCCAGGCATGCAGGGATTGATGGTGAAGCTGAGAGTGCTGTGGACACTGGCCTGCTTTGTGCTTGTATCCTCAAGCCAGGGACGGACACACACACACACACACACACACACACACACACACACACACACACAGCTTAAGCGGTGTCCCTATGGCCTGTGTTTTGTTTCTGTGTTTTAGAGAGTTGTAAGTTTGAAAAGATAACGTGATAGGTGATGCTTTTGAAGTTTTAGACAGGTAAGTCCTTACTATGTAGTCGGAAGTAGGGAGCCGAAAGTGCTGGAGGTGCCTGCGGTTTGTCCAGGGGCACATTGGCTTTGGCCTCCAGCGTTAGTGGTCTCTGAGGTCACAATGACATATGGACCCATCTATGGCATATTTGATGATTTTTTTTTTTTTTTATTTAAAGGAAAATTCTTGTTCTCATAAGAAAGCATGAAATCATTGAGTTTAAAGTTGGAGACCAAGTTGAATTTATTTTTAGACCTTGTAGACCAACAAAATTCAGAGTGAAATAAAAAAAAATAGAAAGCAAGCAAGCCCCCTTCTAGCCAAGTTGTGTGGCCAAATATATCTCTTTTTTGGCCAGGGGGGTGGGTGAGGTGAGAGGCTTTCTCTGTGTAAACCCTGGTTCTCCTGATACTCATACTGTACACCAGGCTAGCCTCAAACTCATATCTGTATGCCTCTGTTTCCTGAGTGCTGGGATTATACACGTATGCTGCCACACCAGGCTGAGTCTGTCTTGAATGAGTTGATACCTAAGAGAGGATGGGATAGCCAAGCCAGGGTGACCTAAGATTTTATTTCTTGAAACAAGTTCTCATGTATCCCTGGGTGGCCTCAAACCTGATTCTCTGGACTCCACATGTCTCCACTTCAAAAGTGCTGGGAGTAGAGGTGTGCACCAGCACACTCAGCAGCTCCCTCTTGTCTTTTGAGATACGGTCTTGCTATATAGCCAATGCTGGCATCAACTCACTGTCTTCCTTGTCTGTGCCACCCAAAGGCTGGGATCCTTTGTGTGCGCTGCTATGTCACCCACAGGCTGGGTATGTGTACACTGCTGTGCTTGGTTGGGGTCCTGTGTGAGCACTGCCGTGTTTGGTTGCCTGGTTGTAGGATCCTATGTGTACTACCGTGCTTGGTTGGGACCGGCCTTTCACATGAGGCATTTAAACTGCAGAGTCCTGGCTTCCCTGGGTGCCAAGTAGAAGTGGAAGTTGCTTCCTGTTTGGTGGACAGAGAAAGCTGCCCAAGGACAGCTGCTGCTTTTATCAGAACCTGGGTTCCAGTCCTGCCCCGTCCTTCTGACTTTGCTGGGCTCGGACAGGTTTTTCAGCATTTGGCCAGGGAAAAGTTAAAGAAAGCCTAAATTTCTTAATCTGAACAGAAACATCCCTGGACTACAGTGTAGGAGTGAGCATGAGGAAGAGGGGAGATAGAGGAGGTGTTGGGCCATCTTACCTGCCCACATAAATACTGCTGGGTCTAAACCCTATGCGTTTCCAAAGATAATTTTATCCTAACACATAAAGGTTAAGATTATTCTCTGGGTAAAAGAAGCAGTCATTCCATTTAAGGCTTAAATGACTAAGCCTTGATCTGATAAACTGTAGGCTCCCTCTTTAGAAGAGAGTAAGAGGTATAAGCTGATGGTGAGAAGAGAAATGGTGATTTATGGTGGGGTGGACGTGGATGGGATCTGTCTATCAACACCTCAGAAGTCAGGGGAGTACAAGGGTAAGGGCAGTGACTGAAAGCTCAGTGCTTCCAGACCTTGTTCACCGAGTGTCTGATGGGGGTAGGAGGTTAGGTTCTGTAACCCTTTCCTCGTCTGTAAATGGGATGATAGCACCCGCCGCCCGTGGTCATTAGGAGGGATTGATGAGTGTCTCCACAACCTCAGGAGAGATGTGTTGTAGGAATTTTTTGCTGCCTCAGTCTACTTTTAGCCCTATGTTTATAATCTCAGTTTTCCCATCGAAAAACAAGGCCCAGCCCTGCTGTGGAGACGCACACTTTTGATCCCAGCACTCAGGAAGCAGAGGCAAGCATATCTCTGAGTTCGAGGGTAGCCTGGTCTACAGAATGAGTTCCAGGACAGCCAGATCTACAGAGAAATCCTGTCTTTAAAAACCAAAAATGGGCTGCAGAGATGACTCAGTGATTAAGAGCACTGGCTACTTTTCTAAACATCCTGAGTTTAATTTGCAGTACCCACATGGCTCATAACCATCTGTAATGGGGTGTGATTTCCTCTTCTGGTATGCATAAATTAATAAAATAAAACAACAACAACAACAAAAATAAACCAGAAACAAAACCCAAAAAATCAAAATGACTCCTGAACCTTTGGTAGAGGAGCTGTTTGTTTGTTTGTTTGTTTGTTTGTTTTTTATTTTTCAAAAAAAAAGGAAAAGGAAAATCAGGCCCAGGTCTATCCATTTATGCATATCTGAGCAGATCAGTTTTTAAGGAATTGTGAGAGACTTGCCTTTAATCCTGAGTCACTTACCTTTGTTAAACAATCTTTATGGAAACATTGTTCCAGTCAAATAGTATTTAAATAGTAAAGATTTGTTCACAAGTCTTTTCTTTCTTGGTCTCAAAAGGCCAGTTCCTGTGAGACCTAAATAGTTGGTCTGGTAGAGATGACGTATTGTGTCATCCTGTCTGAATCTCTGGTTGTGGACCCCTGGCTGTCACCACACGGGAAGCTTCGTGATTGAAAATCATCATGCACTGTAGAAATCCCAGCTTCTACAATACGAGGCTCTCAGTTGTGCCCTTTCCACCCTAGCCACCGTGAACTATGTGCTCTTCATCAAATAATTACAGAATTGGAGAACCTACTCAAAAGAGAAAAGATTTCTGTGACCTTTGCCATCAGTAATTTTCCCACCTGGTTAATTGCATCCTGTGTAATTACGTTTGCCCTGGGAGGGGAAGGGTGGAAAATGTCTCCTTGTCTGGCATTCAGAAAGAATGTGAAATCGATATCTCGACAGTTGAGGCCAGCTTTGGGGATCTCCGGCTGCACTTGGATGCAGAGCCCCAGTGCTGTCTCTTGTGGCCATCAGAGCTTAATCTTTTTGAAAGCATCTAGTCAGATGTGCAGTGAGAGGAAGCTCAGGTGGTGAGGCTGGGCCGGCACCTTCCAGTAACACTGTGGGCATCTTGTAGCCTCTGAGGGCTGTATGCACAGAGCACACACGGGGCAGCCCATGACTATCTGCCTTTTGGGGGTGATTATAGCAAGACTGGCATTCCCCTAAAATATTTCATCTGAAGCCTAGGAGCCCTCTTGGGTACAGACATACACTGTGTTGGGAATTTTGTAAGCTGCTCAGTGAAACATATTAAGAAAGTATATAGCTAAAACTAGGTTAAAAACAAAGTTTGGGACTGTTCTCTGGGAATTCTCAGTTCCGTGCAACTGAAATAAGACATTCCACTGTAGACTTTGTGACCAGTTGAGACTTGAGTCTAAGTGTTTGAGCCCAAGTGTCACAGAAGCAATAGATAATTGTCAAATGGCAGGGAGGGATAGAGAATGTACTGGGAACAGTGAGAGGGCTCACTCCACGAGTCCCAGAGGAGTGATGCAGGCTGTGCATTCATCTGTTCTGTAGACATCCTTTAGCATTGGTGTATAGCTGGAAAAGTTGTGACCTTCGAGGAAGGAAAGTGTGTTCAGAAGTAATTAGGTCCGAATCTCATAAAAGCCTCTGCTTTGCCTAGGCATTGAATTCCTAAAAGGATTCCGAGTAATCTTGGAGGAGCTGAAATCAGAGGGAAGACAGTGCCAACAACTGATTCTAAAGGACCCCAAACAGCTCAACAGCAGCTTCAAAAGAACTGTAAGTCACACTCAGGGAATGTGTTCCTGAAGACACCATTGTCTCTGGGGTCTGAATGGTTTATTGAAAGTCTGAAATTGGAGAAGGGGGGCCTCCGGGGTCCACAGCCCAGCCAAGGTGGGCGAGAATGGGAGGCGGCAGCTAAGCCTGTCACACACCCAGGAAAGCTCTTTAGCAAGGCTCTGGTAAACACACCTCTCTGGTTACACTGGAGCAGCAGCTATCACAGCTTCTGTGTTCTGGAAAATACTGTGGGTTCACCCCTTACTCCCTCCAGTTCCCAGGTGCCATGGCTTTCTTGTCCAAGAACAGACAGCACTGCTCTTCTGTCGCATCTGGGATTCAAAACCCAAGCTAAGTCCATCAAGTAGACCTGACTTTCTGCTTTTCTAGGATCTGCTTGGTTCTGGAATTGTGTCTGAGTGACATTTAGTGTTGAGTGCAGGTCTTTTGTAGGTTGAGGGGTGGACAGTTCTCTATACTACATGTGTCTTTGTTTCCTTTTAGGGAATGGAATCTCAGCCTTTCCTGAATATGAAATTTGAAACGGATTACTTTGTAAAGATTGTTCCTTTCCCTTCCATTAAAAATGAAAGCAATTACCATCCCTTCTTCTTCAGAACACGGGGTGAGTATGGTCTTTCCTTCATGCCTCCTAATGGAGTCATTTTATTTCTACTTTGAGTGATTACAAACACACCAGGTACTGATTAAGTAGGGTAAGTAGGGTAAGAAGCAAAGTCACATCAAGCAATAACAACAAACCAAAAAGGGCAAGGTCTCTCTGTAATCCAGGCTACTGTGGAATTCTATAGGTAGCCCAGGTTAGACTAAAATCCATGTTAAGTCTCCTGCTTCAGCCTCACAAATGCCAGAATTATAGGCATGAACCTCTATACAAGCTCAAAAATGTATTTTCAAAAATAAAGACTTAAGAGCTGGAGAGTTGGCTCAGCACTTAAGAGCATGGGCTATTCTCCCAGATTGTCTGGGTTCGATAACTCTAATGCCAAGAAATCTAATGCCTTCTTTTGACCTCTGTGGATACCAGGCATACCAGTGGTATACAGCCATACATGCAGGCAAAACACCCATATAAAATAATAAAAAGTAAGTAAATACACACACACACACACACACACACACACACACACACACACACACACACAC